>CAIGQV010017602.1:3039717-3059795 GCA_903798115.1 Danio jaintianensis | reverse complement strand
AAAAAAAGTGCAAAAGTAATAGAATGGAAAATTCTGGAAAGGGAAAAGGAAAAGAAAATGGAATGAAATGAAGTTTAAGTAAAAAGAAGATCAAAATTATGGAAAGAGAACAATAAAGATTACTAAAAAGAAATGGAAAAAAGAATAAAGTAATGAAGAAAAAAAGTAAAAAAGGAATTAGAACATGAATGGCATGGAATAGGAAAAGTAAAGAAATGACAGAAAAAGAAAGAAAAACTGGATCAAGGGATACGAAAGAACAAAACCAAGAGCATTGAGTCACCTCTGAGGAGTTGTTTGATTTCTTTGCTGGCATGTGAAGTAGTAAACTGGTTCACAATGTCCAGAGCTGTTTGATTGTAGGTGTTGCGGATGTTCACATCAATCCCAGCCTATGACAGATGGTGAAGGAATGATTTAAAATGTGAGAGCTAGCTCAGGTAAGAAAAAAATGGCTGCGTATATACTACCAGAAACGCATAAAAACTTATTGTGCTCTAATATTACAGGCACAAACACTTTACTCTGGGAAAGACCCCAAAAATGTAAACACTCCTACTATAAATTCTGTATATTGCATAGGGATAGAAAATGATATAAACATGGTAAATCATCTCAGCTTCCGTTATTCTTATTTATCCACTTACGTCAAGTAATAATTTGACTACTTCTGTTTTCCCGTAGAGGGCAGCCTCGTGCAGAGCCGTTCCGGATTTAGTGGTTCTATTGATGTCAATCCCAGCTTTTAGCAGCAGTCTAAAAATGAGTGATAGACCACAGTGACACATGATCCATCCTTTCAAAAAGTCACGAACAAACTCACTCTCAGCTGCTTATTACCACAAGATCGAATCTGACAGGGTATCAGCTCTTATACTTTACTATGCAAATGACTTAATGGGCAGATATGAAATCTCTAATTTTGTTGAAATTATTTTAATATGTGTGAAGAAACTGTAGAAAGAGATACTATGAGAAACATGAAACTAGCAAAGCAATGTAGGAAATTCAGCCTCCAGCAATACTGTATAAAGTAGTACAAACGCAAATTTAACACCGAAGTAGCATAGTGAGTAGGCAGCACTGAAACCACAAGATGATAGTAAGTTGAAGACCACCAGCAAGAGGTCAAATGTCATGGTAATTTAAAACTTTTGAGTAACAAAAACAGCCTCTACGTCATTTTACATTGCGAGTATCTCTTCAGGATTCAGTAGCAGCAGTGCTGGACCCATTTTCCATTTAACTGCAATTGATTAATTCAGTCATTTCAATGGATTAAAAGCCAGGCCTCCTGTTTTCAAAAGAGGTCATCCAAAGTGTTTACTTTCATGTTGTTCAAAATCCTTATGATTTTTTAGTGTCATTTTATTCTCTTTTCCACAAAATTGAAGTAAACTGGGACTGAGGTTGTAAGCAGCATAAAAGTAGTCCCTATAACTTTGTGAAACCTTAGTGTGAAAAAAGTTACAAAACTAACATTTAAAGCGTTTTTCTTGGAAAAATCTCCTCAGATCTCACATGTGGAAGTGTGATACGCAATACTGCAAAATAAGATACACCTTCTAAATAAAAGAGCCAAACACACTGAGACACTTGTGATTTCAACATGCAAATATCTGTGAAAGAGACTTCAGTTTAAACACAGAGACAGACATAAATACAGTACGTACAACCACCAGGTCATGATCTAGTACATGGCCATATAAAACTAGGTGGCAAAAAACGTTTGGGGAAAATGTCTATTTATATGGCATTGTATTATTTTTGTGCTTGCCCTTTAAGACCTATTATCCAAATTTATATACAGGACAATTTAAAAAACATAATTTCCAATCAATACATTTAAAGCAGGGTTTTCTGCACTGAGAGCTACTAAAACATAGTTATGGAGCAGACTGCTATCTGGACATTTGCATCCCAGAGCAAGACTCATTTTAATTTATCCCTCCTTGTTGATTCTTTATTATTGCTGGGAAACAAGCCTGCCACTGGTTGAACGTTATGGTTATGGTGAGGTTGCTATAGAAATGTGATGATTTATTAAATAAATAAATGTTAAATTATAGGCTATACATGTGTTATTGTTATGTTTATTTTCTAAATTAATTATATAGTACACAGTTTATATGAAAATGTCAATTAAATCTTAAATAAGTTACAATAATTTTCATTTGATTAATGCTGCTAGAGCATCAAAGTAAATCATACATGTTTGGAATAATAGGATGAGTATAAAATGACAAAATATATTTTTCGTTTGAACTCTTAAGGGGGTTGCACACCGGATGAGAAGCACATGCCACATCTTTGAAATTCTAAACTTTGTTTTCTAGGGGTGCCAACGTGCAGCCCACTTAAGTGTATGTGTACATAATTATAAACACTACAGAATAAATGCCAGACCAGTAGCTGGAAATGTCACTTCGAAAATAAACACTTGCACACACTGTCAAATATGTGTGTACAGTACGCCCATAGACTGTACAAGTAATGCGGATGATGTTAACATTTTCACAACAAAGCATATTTTTTGTTTACACAGTGACAGGGATTATGATAAAGTTTTTTTTTTTTTTTAAACTGAAATCGTTTTCAAAAGTTTGTTTTGAAAATGCTGTTGTCATATAAAAAAAGTGTCTGAAATGCTTAAAGTGTATTATGTTGTGTAAATGTCAACATTATCAACAATATTTTTTCACCAGTGAAACAGTTCATTAGTTTGTTGCGATGTATTCAGAAAACCAACCAACTAAACGCCGTACACTAAGAAGCGCAGAGTGTCCTTCTGTTACCACTGTCCATCTTTCCCATGTTTACAAGTTCCAGCATTCCAGAAAGGCAGTGGAGGGTAGAGCTGCAGCGTGGACTTTCATATATGGTTACTGCTAGAGGAGTGTGTGGAGCAGCTGACTGACTGCTGTAACCCTATTCGGTCCTCTCATTACAGGGCAGCCCAGGTCAACACATGCACACTACTCACACTTTGCTCATTCCACACACTCTTTTCCTCACCTCACTTGCTCGACAAACATGTCAACAAAGCGTCTAGCCAAAGTCTGCCTGTCCACCGGCTTGATACAGCACCACGTCATGCACATAAACACACACACTGAACAACTCTTGCTATCTTGTTGCAACTTTCAGGCTGCAGGGGTTGAATTTAAATTACTTGCATTCTAGTGGAACTAGGCATGGACTATAGGATTCTGACGGTATGATAACCTTGGATAAAAATATCACGGTTTAACGGTATTGTGATTACTGCTCTAAAATATATTCTTTTTAAATGTCAGGGTAAAAAACACAATATATTTTATTTTGAGAAACATTTAAAATATTTTGGAGCAGTAAACATGTCAGGCTGAATAATGAAAATGAATCATTGACTTCTGCTGTCTTCATTTGTTTCAAAAACATAGATTTCTTTACGATTTTAAATGGCATCTTCGGATATCTTTTCTGCTGGAGATACTGTTGTCCCAAAAAATAAAAAATCTTACACATACCTTAGGAACGGTATAGCAGAAAATTTTGGCGGTTTTAAAACCTTGACTTTTCCAAACCGCGGTATACCTTGAAAACGGTTATCGTCCCATGCCTAGGTGGGACAGAATATCAAAATGCACTGTAGGTAACTCGGGCCTTAGTTAAATCTGATATGAAGAAAAGCTTTTGTCAATCCAATCACATATGGAAAAGATAAAATTTAGGATGTGAACAGAGTTTGAAATGTTTGGACTGGTCCATTTTTGAACACTTCCAGAGGACGTCAAATCACATTTGTGGGGATTAGTTTTGTAGCTACTAAATGTGTGTGATCAAATGCATTTAAAAAGCCCACCTATTTTTCTATCTAGTAATCTAAATTGGATCATTATAGGGCATGGTGCAAGAAACTGCAAGGTATTTATCAGCGATATAAGTTTTTGACCCGGACTTCGGATAGACCAAGATGGTACCCTTCTCATTTGATGCACTTGAGCTCAACCACTCTCACTGACAGAGCGGTGATAAAACAAAACGCTATTGGCTGTTTTTTTTTTTTTAAAAGAGGAGGAGCTACACTGTCCCACCCTCTCTACGTGTTTCGGTTGAGATTACGGCAAACATAGAGTAAAAATGCATATTTCAAAGCACTTTACAGGACCTTTAAAACTGTACATGTGCATTGGGCCAAGTTACATCTTGTTGCTGCTTTGAAATATATTATTTCAATGAGAACCTCAAAATGTAGATACACAACATCACAGTTTGTCTACAAGCTTTATGATCTACTTTCTTTATAATTTGTTACTATCCTTACAAACACTAGGTTTTTCCCTTTTGTCACCAAGAAGGCATTTTAAACATGATAAAACTAAATATGATCATTTACTTTAAAACGTCATGAATACCTGGACTAAATTTTCTGAGATGTTAAAAGATTTGTGTGTGTGTTGAACATCTATTAAAGAATGTTATCATCTGTTAGCTTTAATTAATAACTGGCTTATTTGTTCCCCTATTTTCCTCTTTAGGGTTTAAAATGTATGATGGGGCAGTGTCACTGCCGGTGATGTAGCATAGGAGTACTTTGATGACGTGCCGGTGTCTAATTATTATCAGGGTTATACACATTTTTACTACAAAAATTCCATGACTTTTCCATGATTTTTCCAAGACTTTCAAGCTAATTTTCATGACCTAATGTTTCGTGCAATGTCTACATATGCGTGGTAAAAAACAATACATGTTAAAATTTATTACAGCATATCGTAAAACAGGCAACAATCTATTTAGTTTCAGCTTATATTTCTATCTATGTAAAATTGATTTAGATAATGCTTACACCGCACTAATAACGTGAGAGTTTGTGATTGGCCAAGGACAGAAAAGTAGTAAAGACAACTAACCTATCTTCAAGTATACAGATATCTGTTTTCCATGACTTTTCCAAAACTTTATCAGGCCTGGAAAATGCCATGTCAAAATTACATGAATTTTCCATGACCGTATGAACCCTGTATTATTATTCATGAGTTTTCTTATCCTATGAGTTGTAAGAAGTACCAAGTACTTGTCAGAAGTAACAAGTTCTACGAGTCTGTGCTGATTGGTCATTGTGTTCACACGCTCAAAAGATATGACTGTGATTGGCTTTAATGATCACTGTTTAACAAGAGCACTTGTACTGGAGTGTTTAAAGCCACCATCTACCAGCTCATATGTCAGTGGATTGAAAAGACATTCAAATGCCGACTTTCAAACAATCCATTGCCCATGGATCTTCTGTCTCTTTAAACTTTAGGTATGTGTGTGTATAAACTTTAAAATAAGCACTCTTTAAATATACAAATTTAGAGCCAGTATGGGCCACTGACAGATGACAGTTGCATGCTCCCCTTTTTGCTCCGTCACACCCACTTTCCAAGTCTTCTGCTTACAGCTTTCCACACCCATTTAAGTTTAAAAATTTGAGGTAGACTTGAACTGAAAGAAGGGATTTCATGACCATTTAACAAATATAGTTCAGAATATGCATATGGTTTTATTCATTATAACTTTCTGTTATGCGGAACGACAATGTTTTGACATAATTTTACCCATATTTTAACATTTTATTTTGACTTTAGTTCCATCTAATATGCTTTCTACGTATATAAAATCCCTGTAAATTGAATTTGATATGGACACCAAAGTGTCTCATCTTTGACCCATATAGACTGAGAGGGAGATGCAGGAAAGCCCAAATGAATAAGTATGTTGTGGTTCATGAAAAACAGACCTGATGATGTCCTTGTGGCCGTTGCGGGCAGCAAGATGTAGAGGGGTGTTATCCCTGCCATTCCCCTCTAAAAGAGCCACCACCATGTTACTGTTCAACAACAGCTGGGTGACCTGAAGAAAAGAATGAAAAAATAAACTGTAAGGACGTAATCCAAAACTAGAACACTTTCAGACAGAACATGCTCCAGTTTTGCTGACTAACGTCTAAACAAGATGTCACTGCCAATTGAAAATACTGGAAAGCAAACATTCCAAGTTGTCAGGTCAGGCACATGACATTGTACTGCCTGGCGTTTGAGAATCTGTCAAATGGAATTCAGTTTCCAGTGAGGGCAGAAATCCTCCTGCAGCCCAGCAACTGACTCTCTGCTGCGCTGCTAAATTAGACTCATTCCATCAGCACGACTCTCGCTGCAGCATTTGCATTCTATAATTCCAAATGACTCGCGCGAAAGATTAAATGGAAAGAGTTCACCCTGGCAGATCTACTTTAAGGTGAATTAAAGATCCCCCAGCTGGAATTGTCATCATGAAAGCCATCTCTTGAAGCATTTTCATCTCTATTCGCTGAGCTTGTGGCTTTGTGCAGGCAGTTTGTATTAGCTTACTGATACAGTATGCTTTGTAATACAGTCTTCGCCAAAATAAAATATCCTTTGCCACTGAATGTGTATTGTAATACAGTCTTGGTTAAAATAAACAAGACCTTGTTCAAGCTCTGTTATGTCATGGACTCCTGATAATTATATTTGAGAATGTGGTATGGAAATAGATTCTGAATAACTCGGATAGATGTAATAAAGGGCACAGCTATTTTAAATTAGACGAGCCCTAACTATATTGATGCAGAAATACTAATAGCTGAACAATTTACAATTTCACTGCACTTATGTCATCATCGTGTCTGCTGAAAAACATATTTTTGGTCTTTGGTGAACTACCCTGACCCACATATTACTAAATTAAATGTCAGAAGCAATATTAAAATTCTGTCAGATGCATTACATAAGCTCATAACCATTTAAATGGTTCACATTGAAACTCTAAAATACATTTTACATCACTAATAAAACTTATCCACCTGATCAAAAATGAGTGTGTGGAGAATTCTCATATTTCATTTATTGTAATTGAAATCTTATTTTAGTGTTTGCTTGTCTTGAATTGAACTTAAACATTGTGAGCAGTGTTGGGGTAATGAGTTACAAAATAATTAAAAAATAAAGTAAGGGATTACTGTAAAAAAAAAATTTATACTGTATTTTTTTTAATTTATTTTTTATTTACAGTTACTTATAACGTAATTATAATAAATAAATAAATTATAATGTTATGTTTGATGTTAAAATGCGCAAGCATAATTTTTTTAAGAGATATATTGACTGAATTTTTTTAATTAAAGAGTTTAATTTATATAAAGATTTTTAGTACCGAGTCATTAATTAATTCATTACTAAGTAATTAAATTACTTTTTAAACATAAAACAAAAAGTAATCTCAATACAATTTTAATGATGTAATTAATAATGAATTACTTTAGAAGTTTTAAATCGCACTTAAAGCATCTTCAATAACTAAGTTGTGATAAAGGCGGCGCGGTGGCACAGAGGGTAGCGCTGTCGCCTCACAGCAAGAAGGTCGCTGGTTCGAGCCTTGGCTGGGTCAGTTGGCATTTCTGTGTTGAGTTTGCATGTTCTTCCCGTGTTCGCGTGGGTTTCCTCCGGGTGCTCCGGTTTCCCCCACAGTCCAAAGACATCCGCTATAGGTGAATTGAGTAGGCTAAATTGTCAGTAGTGTATGTGTGTGAATGGGAGTGTATGGATGTTTCCCAGAGATGGGTTGCAGCTGGAAGGGCATCCGCTGCGTAAAACATATGCTGGATAAGTTGGCGGTTCATTCCGCTGTGGTGACCCCAGATTAATAAAGGGACTAAGCCAAAAAGAAAATGAATGAATGAATGAATGAATGAATGAATGAATGAATGAATGAATGAAGTTGTGATTAATACCTTTATCTCAGGGGTCTCAAACTGCCAGTCCAAGGACCATTTATTGTATATTGTAGAACTGTGCCAGTTGCTTTGGCTACTTTTCATGATATGTTTGGTGTGTTTGAATTCTTTTTGAAACAAGGAATGCAGCATGTAAAACCACATATTCCCATTCATTTTTTTTTTCATAGTTTAAGTATTTCAAAGTATTTAGATTAAGTTACTAAACCAGAGTAATTTAACGAAATACATTACTGATTATTTATTGAAGCATGTACTTTGTAATCTGTAATGAAATACATTTTAAAGTAATCTTCCCAGCAGTGCACGTGCAGTTTCTTTTTGTGGCTGATTTAAACATTGAAACCTTGGAAATATATGTCCGTAAGTTGTATTTTTTTTTTAATAAAGCTCTATTTTTGTAAATATTGAAGGGTCATTCGATTATTACGTTTTATACCGCCTGTATTTTGTTGTACAAACATTTCTTCATGGCTTACATCCTATGAAGGTGATGTAACAAATACGATAATTTTGCTGATACTTGATACAAACTGTCTCATTTAACAGATTTTCCTCATATATGTATTAACATTTGTATAAAAAAATATGTACATTAGTAAAATTTTTATGTCAAACTGGTTGAAGTAAATGTGAATATATATATATATATATATATATATATATATATATACACATACATATACATATACATACTTTTTTCTCTCTTTGTTGTAGTTTTCCCAAAAAACAGATAATAAGAAGAACAATTGCCAGTAAAGTCATCTTTTAACTTTTCATTAAGCAACAATTTTTTTAGGACAGAATAATTATTATTATTACGCCTATTATTTGTAGTACTTTCATAGCGATTGAAACTACCACTTTAATATGTACAACAAGAAACAAAAAGCTAGAATTTTCACTGCATATACTATATAGAAAAATGACTGAGCTTGTGTCTAATGCTCGGCCATACACACAACAGCCAAAGATAGATTTCAGAAGCTGTGTGACGTGATTGAACGTGGTGATTTGCATTACCACTGGTGACAGATGATGCTTGGAAAATAAATGTCATATCTGTTGTCCTTAGATGCAACAATTACATCAGGTTTACACTTTGTTCTTGTGCTTGAATGTTAAAATGGCCCTTATATAAATTGTTAGTCACAGCAATGGACCCCCACCAATTTGAGTTTGAGACCCATGCTTTAATTCATTAACATTCTGTTTGATATTGTGTCAGTATTGTGTAGGTGAGTTGCAAAAGTATTATTATTAAATGTTTTTTTTTTTTTGGTGTCACACCACATTTCTATAGCTTATACAGTATATTATTCTTCTAGTCTTGCAGAGCAAAAATCTATACCAGTGAAGTAGTACTGTATAGCAGTAAGCCAAGTTGCAAGGTCACATCCGATCATATGGTTGTTGTTATTGAGAAAAAGACTCGAAAAATCTCCTCACCTTGAGTCTGCCGAACTCGCAGGCCAGATCTAGAGGGGTCTTCTTTACCTTATTGACAGTACAGGGGTTGGACTGATGCTGTAGTAGCATTTCAGACTGAGATGGGAAAACAGAAACATGCAGTGAATACAGTGAAAAGCCAGAGGAGATGTGTCTGGCTGCATGAGCTTTCTGGGATTTACACAATAGAAGGCAACGTGTCAAAAGCCATATCGGTTTTAGTCCACTGAAAAGCTGAAATAGCATCCAAAAAGGTCAAGGAATAAGAGGGAAAGGCTAAAGAAATACTGTTGATTCTTTATAAATGATTACGTTATATGGCATAAAGTATATCTTGTGACATGTTTTATAATAAAGGCTTGAACATTTGGAAAGGGAATACTCTGCATTTTAAGCCAAATGGTCAGTCTAACCTGATTTTGAGAGGTATCATATACACAGCGAGGTAAACTTAAAAAAATGCATTGTTTGGAAACAAAGACTTGGACCTGCAAAGTAATGGTATATTTGCGAGGGACCTCTCTTTTTTTGCATTGAGCGTGCTACGGCATGTCTTGGATTTTTTCTTCTTTTTTCATTTAGAAAACATAAAACACTATGCATCCTTTTTATCTAGCTGCCAGAAAACTGTAAACAGCCTCAAAAGCTATATTTTGATTAGACTCATTGCACATTCCTGTGTCACTATCAAAGTGCTGCGTTCAGCCTTTTTTGCCATTTATTTTGAACATTTTCCTCTTTGGGCCAATGATTTTAGGCCTCCTTGCTACATTTTTTTGAAAGAAAAAAAAAAAACATTCAATATCAATAATCAATAGTCGGCTAGAAAATCAAACTCCCTATTTTATATATTCATAATATTGTAATTAAAGGTGTTTGTATAGGTGTATGTAAAGGTGTATGTAAAGTATGTACAGTCGTGGCCAAAAGTTTTGAGAATTACATAAATATTGGAAATTGGAAAAGTTGCTGCTTAAGTTTTTATAATAGCAATTTGCATATACTCCAGAATGATATGAAGAGTGATCAGATAAATTGCATAGTCATCTTATTTGCCATGAAAATTAACTTAATCCTGAAAAAAACTTTCCACTGCATTTCATTGCTGTCATTAAAGGACCTGCTGAGATCATTGCAGTAATCGTCTTGTTAACTCAGGTGAGAATGTTGACGAGCACAAGGCTGGAGATCATTATGTCAGGCTGATTGGGTTAGAATGGCAGATTTGACATGTTAAAAAGAGGGTGATGCTTGAAATCATTGTTCTTCCATTGTTATCCATGGTGACCTGCAAAGAAACGCGTGCAGCCATCATTTCAGCTTCACAGGCAAGGATATTGTGGCTACTAAGATTGCACCTAAATCAACAATTTATAGGATCATCAAGAACTTCAAGGAAAGAGGTTCAATTCTTGTTAAGAAGGCTTCAGGGCGTCCATGAAAGCCCAGCAAGCGCCAGGATCATCTCCTAAAGAGGATTCAGCTGCGGGATCGGAGTGCCACCAGTGCAGAGCTTGCTCAGGAATGGCAGCAGGCAGGTGTGAGCGCATCTGCACGCACAGTGAGGCGAAGACTTTTGGAAGATGGCCTGGTGTCAAGAAGGGCAGCAAAGAAGCCACTTCTCTCCAAAAAAAACATCAGGGACAGATTGATCTTCTGCAAAAAGTATGGCGAATGGACTGCTGAGGACTGGGGCAAAGTCATATTCTCAGATGAAGGCCCTTTCTGATTGTTTGAGGCATCTGGAAAAAGGCTTGTCCGGAGAAGAAAAGGTGAGCGCTACCATCAGTCCTGTGTCATGCCAACAGTAAAGCATCCTGAGACCATTCATGTGTGGGGTTGCTTCTCATCCAAGGGAGTGGGCTCACTCACAAATTTGCCCAAAAACACAGCCAAGAATAAAGAATGGTACCAAAACACCCTCCAACAGCAACTTCTTCCAACAATCCAACAACAGTTTGGTAAAGAACAATGCATTTTCCAGCACGATGGAGCACCGTGCCATAAGGCAAAAGTGATATCCAAGTGGCTCTGGGACCAAAACGTTGAAATTTTGGGTCCATGGCCTGGAAACTCCCCAGATCTTAATCCCATTGAGAACTTGTGGTCAATCCTCAAGAGGCGGGTGGACAAACAAAAACCCACTAATTCTGACAAACTCCAAGAAGTGATTATGAAAGAATGGGTTGCTATCAGTCAGGATTTGGCCCAGAAGTTGATTGGGAGCATGCCCAGTCGAATTGCAGAGGTCCTGAAAAAGAAGGGCCAACACTGCAAATACTGACTCTTTGCATAAATGTCATGTAATTGTCGATAAAAGCCTTTGAAACATATGAAGTGCTTGTAATTATATTTCAGTACATCACAGAAACAACTGAAACAAAGATCTAAAAGCAGTTTAGCAGCAAACTTGTTTGTGTCATTCTCAAAACTTTTGGCCACGACTGTAACATTGGCTGCTAGCAGTCCAAAATCTAAACTTTAGCACACACAGGTTGATGATAGATGAATGCAACTGACAAATTTTATTTGTCTATTTATTATTATTTCTGGAGCTAGCCAGTATAATAAAGTGTGTACTGTGTAAATACAGTGGTTCTGTAAGATATTTCAATTCAATCATGAGATACTAATCCATTTACCAGGTAAAAAGATAACAGTAGACCTGTAAAAATGCACTAGCACATTTCAGCCTAGGTTAAAATAACTGTTGGACTATTGAACCAATGAGATTTAATCTTGCGTGTCACTCAGCATGTTTGACAAACCAATGATTTTTGTTCTAATTCATCTAACAAGTATTGTTGGATATCTGTTTATCTGTACTGAACAATGTTTATATGGGAATAAAAGCTCAAATTAAATCTGTTCACTACATAAAGCAATCATGTCTATTCAGAAAACTTGAAATAAAATATGCATCCATTTTAAATCTCTTTATGGATGTCATGGATGAAAAGATTTTAAAAAGAGTGCTTTCCTTTCTTTTTGTTTAGTTTTGATTTTTGGATAACCCACATTTCAGTTTTTCAATAAAAGTTGGTGCATCAAAAGATATAACAAGTATAAAACTATACTTTGATATCAGAATGTAATGTATTTGGGCACACTGTATGGGCATTTCTTAAAAAATAAAATAAAATCCTTCTGACCCATGAACTGGCCCAGACTACATCAGTAACATCAAGCCACTACCGTACCTGTCAACCAAACCTACTCTTGTACCATGTACAATGATATTGGTGTCTGGAAACTATTTTAATCTTTACATTATTCTCCCCCGTGTCAGTCTAGACAGCCACAAATTGGTGAAAAGAGTAGAAATATTGAGCTACATACCACATCGTAGTGTCCGTACTGTGCAGCCAGGTGGAGAGGGATCTGTCCATCATGTGAAGCTCCATTCACGGAGGCTCCGGCTCTCAGCAGCAGAAGCACAGAGTCAGCCTTCCCCTGCCAAGCAGCATAGTGCAATGGACGCATACCTGCAACAGTAAGCAGAAAGACTTGTAATGAAAAAGACTGTGCTTTCTTTCTATGGTGGCAAAATTATTCTTCTTTTAAAATGGGTACTTATGTTTAACCCATATAAGCAACAAAATTTATGTGTACAACTAAATCTCTTGAAGTTTTGATAAGTCTTTCTTATTTCTATTTTGCAACATTTAAAGGAATTCAACATCTGTCAAACTTGTTTTAATTGTATATTAAGTCGATATTGACTCAGCATTATTCCAAACTTACATGACTTAATTTTACTTCAAAAGAACACAAAATAAGAAATTTAGCAAAATGTCCAAGCTGCTCCATTCTTGACTATGTAAGTGGATTGGGACAGGAACAAACTATATGAGGTCATTATTATTCATAGTAGGATTTATGGTGACATGAGGGCAAGTGAATTTCAAAATCTCTTCAAATTGGTGTAAACCTTCATAATATTACATGGCATGTAGAAGCAATATCATATCTCATATATTTTCTGGATATTATGTTAATTCACATATATATGTAAAAAAAATGCTTTCTTAGTTTTAGATTGTGGAAATAAACAAAAATAACAAAGCCTATTTAGGATCACTTGGGAATATGATCACTGTAAAAGCTGTGGCAAAAATCCATTCTGAGGTTTTCAAAATACACTATTCTCTCTTGGTTTTTAACAGCAGATGACGCTCTAGCCTAGTTTTTAACCATATACTCAAGTGCTGATGAGGAAGAGCATTTGTGTGTTCAGCTGAGTCATGCAAGTTGGCTTTTATGGCAAGAGGTTAATATAAACACATCTAACTACTGTATGAGCACTCTTGTAATTTACTAAAATTTTTCCTAACTTTATTAATGATTCTTTTAGGTACAAGTGGTATTTGAAAGGAATTGGATGCAAACAGTATATGGATGCTTTGTAAAGCATACAGCGACATCTGCTGCTAAAGGCTAAGCTCAGAAATCATTCAAGAGAGAATAGCTATGCATTTTAAAAATCTCAGAATCAATTTTGCCACAGCTCTAGTATGTTAGTCTTACACCCTGTATTTTGAAAGTTTTCGTTTTATTTGAACTTTGGATTGATGTAATTTATAACTTTTATAGTTATACAGTTTTGAAAGTGTAGTTTTGAAAGTGTAAAATTCCATCTGATCGAACTGAGCTTGATCTAGATTACATTTTTCTAATCCAATCAAGAGGAAAATGTAAACTTTATATGCCTGTCATCTTCCAAAACAGCTACATATTGAGTCGGCTTTATGAAACAAAGGAGAGAATCAGGAGGATTGGCTAGTAAACACATCTTGAAACTATTTGTGCAGTGTGTCAATGTCAGAAAATCAAAACCTATTTAAAGCTTCAGACTAAAATATGCTGGAAAAAGGGGAAAAAATGGTAAAGTGTCTCACCATTACTGTCTTTAATGTCCACGGTGGCCTGTGCCTCCAACAGTAGAGACAAGAGGTCAGTGGTGCCAGTGAGAGCTGCATGATGAAGAGACGAAAATCTGTGATGGGGAAACGAGAAAAAAAAAAATCCTGAAAACTACACTTAAATGTTAAAAGCTACTAACATGAGTCAAGATAATAAAATTATTAAAGCGTTTGGCCAAACTGTTTCGTTTTTAGTAGGAAAGGAGAACTGTACAGTCGTGGCCAAAAGTTTTAAGAATGACACAAATATTAGTTTTCACAAAGTTTGCTGCTAAACTGCTTTTAGATCTTTGTTTCAGTTGTTTCTGTGATGTACTGAAATATAATTACAAGCACTTCATACGTTTCAAAGGCTTTTATCGACAATTACATGACATTTATGCAAAGAATCAGTATTTGCAGTGTTGGCCCTTCTTTTTCAGGACCTCTGCAATTCGACTGGGCATGTTCCCAATCAACTTCTGGGCTAAATCCTGACTGATAGCAACCCATTCTTTCATAATCACTTCTTGAAGTTTTTCAGAATTAGTGGGTTTTTGTTTGTCCACCCGCCTCTTGAGGATTGACCACAAGTTCTCAATGGGATTAAGATCTGGGGAGTTTCCAGGCCATGGACCCAAAAGTTCAACGTTTTGGTCCCTGAACCACTTAGATATCACTTTTGCCTTATGGCACGGTGCTCCATCGTGCTGGAAAATGCATTGTTCTTTACCAAACTGTTGTTGGATTGTTGGAAGAAGTTGCTGTTGGAGGGTGTTTTGGTACCATTCTTTATTTATGGCTGTGTTTTTGGGCAAAATTGTGAGTGAGCCCACTCCCTTGGATGAGAAGCAACCCCACACATGAATGGTCTCAGGATGCTTTACTGTTGGCATGACACAGGACTAAAGGTAGCGCTCACCTTTTCTTTTTCGGAGAAGCCTTTTTCCAGATGCCCCAAACAATCAGCAAGGGGCTTCATCGGAGAATATGACTTTGCCCCAGTCCTCAGCAGTCCATTCACCATACTTTTTGCAGAAGATCAATCTGTCCCTAATGTTTTTTTGGGAGAGAAGTGGCTTCTTCGCTGCCCTTCTTGACACCAGGCCATCTTCCAAAAGTCTTCGCCTCACTGTGCATGGAGATGCGCTCACACCTGCCTGCTGCCATTCCTGAGCAAGCTCTGCACTTGTGGCACTCCGATCCCGCAGCTGAATCCTCTTTAGGAGATGATCCTGGCGCTTGCTGGGCTTTCTTGGACGCCCTGAAGCCTTCTTAACAAGAATTGAACCTCTTTCCTTGAAGTTCTTAATGATCCTATAAATTGTTGATTTAGGTGCAATCTTAGTAGCCACAATATCCTTGCCTGTGAAGCCATTTTTATGCAACACAATGATGGCTGCACGCGTTTCTTTGCAGGTCACCATGGTTAACAATGGAAGAACAATGAATTTAAGCATCACCCTCCTTTTAACATGTCAAGTCTGCCATTCTAACCCAATCAGCCTGACATAATGATCTCCAGCCTTGTGCTCATCAACATTCTCACAAGTTAACAGTTAACAAGACGATTACTGCAATGATCTCAGCAGGTCCTTTAATGACAGCAATGAAATGCAGTGGAAAGTTTTTTTCAGGATTAAATAAATTTTCATGGCAAAGAAGGACTATGCAATTCATCTGATCACTCTTCATAACATTCTGGAGTATATGCAAATTGCTATTATAAAAACTTAAGCGGCAACTTTTCCAATTTCCAATATTTATGTAATTCTCAAAACTTTTGGCCACGACTGTACAGCACCAAAAAATGTTTTGGCCTAAATTTTTCCAATTTATATGTACATTTGTACTTCACAAAAACTTTCCCTCTAATTCACAACACGTGCGTACGCACATGAGTATGTTCTTAAATTTGTTCTTCTGTTGAACTTGGAGTGTTGGGCTCTGTTCTAAATTAGCGTCCGCGTGCACAATACATAATACATGCCCAAACTTTCGGCAAAGCAGCACTTGTCCAAAGAAAATTATAAGATGACAAATTATGAATCAAGAAGTGACAATTATTGCATCAAAACTTAAGAAAAAGAACTTCAACGGTAATGAAGGTTTTGATGTTGGTTGTAAACATGCTTTCCATTTTAAATACGCGAGGTGCAACACACTGCATTTTTGTTGACTTTAGAAAAGACTATGCGCTTTTTATGATGCTGGGCTTTTCTTGATGCTCAGGTGCTTTTTCTGCACTTTTTCTGAGTTGACTTTTTCCAATTGCCGACACACAGAGCGCTGCATCAAAATGCAAGGTGCAGCAAGATGTGCACTGGGCACCACGCAAAACATTTAATTCCAATAGAAAACCATTTTTAAAAGGTGCCTCTTGTCACAAAAAACCCACTCTGTGTGTAAACAGCCATTTACCACTGTCAGTAAACATATCTATACGCCTTTTTTTTATGTCTAGTTACTTTTTATTCACCTTGTAAATAACATATCTAATTATATGTAGTTATTTCTACATGTTGATAAGGCCACAGGCCTTAACATGAATATTGCGTACATGAGGTATTATTTGTTCTTGAATTTTTTTGTACATTTAGAATTACTTTTAGAATTAAAGTTTTGATGAATCATGATTTTTGTGAAAATGTCCATACCCACATTTCACGCATACATTTGTGCGTACACATGGTTAGTAAATGATTATTTCTGAAAAACAAGACAATGTCAAAAATAAATGAGTTTTTCCTTAAAACAAGTTAAATAATCTGCCAATGGGTTAAGCAAAATAATCTTATTTCAAAGCAAAAAATATAAATAAATAAATAAAAAATTATAATAATAATAATAATAATAATAATAATAATAATAATAATAATAATAAAAAAAATTTAATGCTGCTTGATTTAAGAATTTGTAGATATTTGGATTAGAAACAAGACAAAAGCTGTAAGAAAGGCATTTTTTGCAGTGTAAACATAAAATGCATGGTGTTGTTAAGCCCTGATGATACAGTAAATAAATATATAAAAAAAGATGTTCATCATCTTTTTACAAAATCATTTTACAAACAGAACATGACAAATATACATCTTGTTCATCAGAACAATAATCCATCTGGTGTGAAACGTTGGCCGGCCAGCCATTGTTTCTATCACTGAGTACAAGACCGCCATCAGTCCTGACAGCACTGGCCAATTAGAGTTTCACTCTATGACTGGATTTTAGCTTCTAAAATATGCATGTGTTTGAGGGAATAAATTGTAGAAAATGTGTTTGATGGATGCTAAAAAAAATTAATAAAAGAACATCTCCTAAAATTATTTAAAAAGACTGAAATCTGAGTAGACAGGCCTAATAAATCCACATCCACTTGTATGTATATTAGCTATCATCCACTACTGTTCAAGACAGATCTACAGATATATCAGATACAGAAAGCATTGTGAAATCCTGAATGCAAGAGCTGACTTAAAGGATTATAATTTTTCAAATCTGATGCCAAGCGTACGTGGGGATTTATTAATCTATGGGACAATATTTGGTCGTGTAGTTGGCCAACATTTAAACATTCGGTCACACTCAGTTCTAGGAACGGCTATTAAAAGTGTCAGCGCAGCTAATAAGTGTATAATTAGCTCTCCAGATTAAGCTGGCTTTTCCATGAAGACTCGGATTGTTTCAGGGCTTAAAACTGAATCTAGCATATCCCAACAAAGCACTTCTGTCTGACACAGATAAATTTATAATTTGTATTAAAAATGAATCACAGGAATACCAAGATTTCTTTAGACGTATTCATCTCTGAGAGAAAATGTCCCTGCTTTCAGTGGGAGCTCAAGTTTGCTTTGTACTATGTTGTCAGTTTGGACAGGTTCAGTGATGATCTGTATATGAAGTTGCTCAGGATTTATTCAACAGTTTGAAGGATTCGTTTAGAGGCATTCCTTTCCGGCCCATGAGTGTAACTCAACATCATCATAAAATCCCTCAGACTTGAGTTTAATGATGGATGAGAGATTCATGCATTTTACAGTGAACGTCATACAGCCTCATTTTACCAAAATACCGAAGACTCAAGAAGCCTAACAGAAAAGATTACAGTTCAGATTTAACAAAATAAAACATACGATCAAGGTCAATCGATTCAAATCAATTTCAATCAATAATAATCAAAAAAATTATTATTAATTAATTAAATAGATGAAAGCTAAAATACACATTTTTACAATATAATTTAAATAATCATCACGCTTCAGTTATGTGGAATGGTTTTACGAAAAAACCTAAAACTAATTAGTGAAAGTTTTTTTTTATTTTTTTTTTTATATTTAACATGATTTGGTGAATTACAGGAGTTCCTAAGGCAAAGTTGTTTGGATTGAGGAGGTTTAACATATGATATGAATGTTGTGTGCATGTGCAAAATGCAATATAAAGTTACTTACGAACTTGCAAAATGCAATATGTCTGGCCCTGGTGGTCAATTTACTTCAATTTATTTCAAATTTCTTACAAACCTCTAGGTTCCACAACAACGATGGTCAAACAATGGCCGCCGAGTTTCATTCTGAATAGACTGCCTTGAATTAACTTCATCTAATAGGTGTTGAAATTTCATTGGTCTACAGCATCTGTGTTTTTTGACATCACCAATACCTTAATATTTGTGGGTACCAACTTGGACAAAGACACTGTATGGCAATTTTCAAGCTTTGCAAAGTCTCTAGGTTTGTTTGGTCGGCACAATCAGCTGAACAATTTGGACTTTAATAACAATTACAATAGGGTTTTGGTGCTATTTTTACCATTTCCTTTCCTTTTAATTAATTTAACTTTCTTTTCATCCCATTAGTTAATTGCAGCACAGTTCATAAATACAGTACATTGGTCAAATCATGTATATTTTAAAATGTAATTAATTTCTGTGATGAAATAATAAAAAAGTATGTTTACACAAAAACATTTATTTGAAAAAAGACATTTAAAAAGTCCTTTGGTCAGAACAACAGCCTAGTGGTTAGCACGCTGACATTTGGTGCAGTAGCACTTCAGGGCATCCCAAGGACATTTCCCGTCCCTACGCCCCCTCTTTTCCACTTCGCTTCCTGTCTGAAATATTATCGTATCCATTTAAAAAAGGCCAAAAATAAATCTTTAAAAAAAAAAAAAAAAAAAGTCCTTTGATCATTGTGTAAAAGTATTTAAAGGTATAGTTTAACCAAAAAATGAAAACCACGTTCTGCTGAAACAAAACAACATTTTCAGAAGAACATTGGTAACCAAACAGCTGATGTTACCCATTTATTTCCATAGTTGAAAAATGATGGAAGTCAATGGGGACCATCTGTTTACATCCATTTTTCAAAATATCTTCTTTAAAAACAGTTTTGAATTACTTGGGGAATGGGGATTAGTAGTGAGTACATTTTTATTTTTGGGTAAACTGATCCCAGACAAACAAAAGTTTTCCTGCCGGTTAAGGGCATGCAAGATTTTTTGAACATTTTTTATACCTCCGGTCTTTTACTTCACTGCACCAACACAGTGTTCCAACAAGCCCTTTCATGCAGAGAAGAAAACCAACCCCTTTATCTCACATATATACAACTTCACACGAATCACCTCCCACGGAGACCCTCATAACTTCAGTGGAACTTGGTTAAAATGATATGAGGGCATGAGTTTTGTGAAACTAACAAATAGAAATAGAAAAAAATGCCCCCTGCAGCTATTGTTCAGGAGCCACAGATTCTGGAAGTGAGTAAAGCTGATGATTAATATGACACCTATCTGAAGAACGTAGTGTTCGTTCTATGGTTCAGCACACCTTATCTGATCCAGACTTCTCTGAAAGCCAGACCAAAAAAAGAGACAAACAGGACAAAAGGAAAAAAAAGAAAGGAAGGAAGGAAGGAAGGAAGGAAGGAAGGAAGGAAGGAAGGAAG
>CAIGQV010017602.1:3027018-3039707 GCA_903798115.1 Danio jaintianensis | reverse complement strand
AAAGAAAGAACACAGTGCCAGTAGCAGTGATGAATAATGAAATGTTTTTTCCTCCACCTCAGCTACAGGTCCCTCAGGAGTGGCTTTCTCAGTTCTTCCCCTGCTGCATGAAAGCACAAATTGTGCTAATGTGAGGCCCTCAACTTCATCAAGATCTGCTTTCAACTTTCTGCCACTTTTGTCTCTCAAGACTAATGGGACACCCAGATTCAACAGCAGCAGACTGAGCACATGCTGTACAAACCCCATTAAATCTTACCCAGCGAATGGGGTTTAGTGAGTCACAGAAACAAGACACGAGAATTACACAAAAACACACGTTAACCAGCCCTATTCCCTCTAATGTTGTCCCAAATAGCCTATGAGAGTTGTCTGAATAAACAGTTATGTTATCTTACTGCGTGCTCCCAGCATGGTGTTCAGCATGGAAATGTTATCAGATTACTGTTTCTTGTGTGTTGAATATTTATGTCGATGTTGCTGTCATCATCACTGTTGGGTATCTGCTTGATTGTGAGACTGAAAATTCACATTTCTGATTAGTTGTGAAGGTTATAAAAAGGGATAGTTCACCCAAAAATGAAAATGTACTTATTACTTACTCAACCCCATGGTTTTAAACCTTTATGAGTTTCATTTTTCTGCTGAACACAAGAAAAAATAATAATTTGAAGAAAGCTTCTATGGAAGTCAAGGGTTAGCAGGTGTCCAGCTTTCTTCAAAATATCTTCTTTTGTGTTCAACAGAAGAAGAAAATTCATAGAGGATTGAAACAAGCAAAGAGTAAATGTTGACAGAATTTTTTGGAAGAACTATCCCTTTAAGCCTATGTAAACACTAATCCGGAAGCATCTCTTTTTATACATTTTGGCCTTGTGTCCACATGAAGGTAGAGCACTTATCCTGCGAAAACTGGGCTTTTTGAAGACACTCCCCAAAGACAACATAAATGCAAATGGTTTAGCTGCACTATAATCAATGACAATTTACATGTGCATTTTATCAGTTATAGTAAACCTCCACTGGGTGCTTTCAGATGGAGGAGCACTTACTACACAGATTTGTAGTCAGTGGAGTAGCCAGCATTCCTGGGCCCTACGCATGAAAATTATAGAGCGGGTCTCATCTCCACGATGATAAAGTTGAAGGGGGGGGTGATAAAGCTGAAAATTCAGGGGGCGATAATAAAGTTGTAGAGCATCTGTGTTGGTTGTGGTTACAACAATAAAGTTGAAGAGCAGAGGGGTGTCCCCCAACACGTCCAGGCTCAGGGACCCTCATATGCCAAAGTCCTATGCACTCTGTCACAGTGCACTCTATGCACTCAAGCTTTAGAATCAGTGCACCTTATGAGGCCAGGGGAGTGGTTTTACCAAAGATTCTACTAACCTCAATTAGACTTGCCCCTCCCTCAAAACCTCATTCCCATCCGGGTCACGGCACCAATGCAATTACTTGCACCGCTCTGAAAGAATTTGCTCTTAACCTGCATCTCTGGGATCCGAGGCAAGCGCGCTAACAAGACACTAACATTAGCAGACTCTAGCATCAGTGCACTAAAGCTCCTCCTCTCTCCTACTGTTTCACATCAACACTCTGAATGGGATTTATACCAGTGGCAAGTGCGGACATGAAAGTTTTGGTAAAAGCTTGAAAACTGTGAATATGTGGATGGAGAGTGTTTTGAAATTAAAGCACTCCTCCAGCACTTCCAGTTCCACACATCTCTGCAAACGTGTAATCAAGGACTATAGATTTTTTTTGTTACTTTTTTTTACAACATACAATACAATACAATACAATGGCGCATCATCTGTGAACAATCAGCAACAGCAATAACTTGAAGAGTCCAGCAGTTCAGAAATGTTTCAATTATTATCAAATGCATACTCCTTTTCCACGTAATATTCCGTGTCAGCTTTACCCCAAGAGCCACAGTCCACTGTTTTTAAGAGTGATCAGAGCTTTGGATCTGCGGCTGTCTTTAAATGTCTGAGCTTTGATTTCAAACAGTGCTGGTAGCTCAAAGCAAGAAGGAATCATGGGAAGAGTCAGGGGAATACAAGTCAAACCATGTCATGTTGCTTTTGACTAAGTTTGAGCTATAATACTTGAAAGTTTGTCACATATAGAGAATAAAAAATGTAATCTTTATCAGGCATCTAAGTCAGGCATCAATGCACTTTATTCTTCCAGTTTGCACAGGAAAGTACAGTATTATTATGCAAACATACCATGAAAACAGACAAAACCCCAGCTAGTTTCAGCAAACAAACACAAGCCGTGCTATGGAGTCCTGATAATGTGTCCTTGAGGCATATAGTAAACAAAATATTTTTGCTTTGTTCATTGGGATGTGCTATGTTTAATTATAATGTTTGCAACCTATCAAAGAACAAAAAGCAAGCATAGGCAAGTTAAAAATCTCATTTAAAATTCTCAACATTTGTCCAATGGGAGATGCTGGATGACTCCTGATGACTCCTTATGCTGTAATGTGATGATTTGATTTACAGTGTAGAATGAAACTATATTGCTCATAACCTAACGCAGTGAGAACAGCTGAAAAGCCTTACCTATAAATGTTTTTTAAAAATGAGTATTTACTATTGTAATGACTAATTAAACAGCTTAATAGCTTATGAATTTATTAAAATTATTGTTAAATCAGATGAATAACACCTAGGAAATTATAATTTCTGGATGAGTAAAATATTCAGTAATCACCTCCAGGTAGGCTAAATTAATTGATATTATTATTTTTATTATTAACTCCATTAGATGTCTCTTCTCTGAGTGCTGAAATGATACAAAGAAAAACAACAATGAACTAATAAATTAATAAAATAAGCTTGCTTGTATATGCAAACTTAGGTAATTTTTAAATTATTTGTATTTATAAATATTAAACAATAAAATAACATAAGTTAAATATGTTGAGAAGTAAAAAGCACACTTTCAGTGTTTAAACATGGCACAATGATCTGATTGGTCAAATGTGCACATAAGCGTAATCCAAACTTCATTGTAGCTCTTGTGTTTGCTTCAATCTGCTCCTCAGCAGCTCATAAATCTGAGCTTTTCTGAGATTCTACATAAATATTTAACAGTAAAGAGGGCAGGTTTGGACAATGTGCGAGCGTATTTCAAGTTTCTTTTCACACAATTTGGACCAACCGTGTGGAAAATAAAAGAACTTACCCATCTTGGTCTTGGTAATTCACATTAAGCCTCTTTGTGGAGCCCAGTAACTCTAGGAAAACAGATGGAAATAAAAGTCAGGACGTGATGTGGTGATGTTTTCAACAAATCATTCAGCTGCTGATCCCTTCATTAGAGAGGTATGAGGCATGATGATGTTACGGCATGAAAGCACTTGTTTCAAACTTTCAACAGTCAATTGTTTTGTACTCAAAACCATGTAGACCGATGGTTAAGTCATGTTTTTTGTTTCATGAGTAACATAACATTCATTAAGTCACTATTTTGTCATACGCTCAATATTTATATGTAAATGCTTGTTTTGTGATGTCATTGCAACAATTACTTTAGCATACAAGCGGAAAAGTCAGTATTTATCAATTCAAAACTGATTTAAAAGGGATTGTTCCTCCAAAAATGATAATTCTGTCATTATTTTTTACCCACATGAGATTCTGAACTCTTTTCCAAGTTCATTGCTATAAATTTCTCACTGTAGGGTGAACCATTCTTTTAACTGAGGCTCCTTTTTTAAGAAGGCTCTCCTATTTAATCCGTCTAAATAACAACCATGCAGGATACTAACAATCCAATTCAGGAAAGATTAAACTAAGCAAGTCTGTATACACAGCAAAGTAAAAGAGCTGGCATCTTGTGCTTTACATATGTGAGAGTGACCACAAATACCTTTAATGCCAAATGGCATGCCACAGTTCCTCTCTTTCTTTTTTTGGAACTTGAGGCCAGACTTTCAGAGTTTAAAAACTCTCAGAGCTGTTTGGTTGTTATTATGTTATTATCTAACTTTTAGGATGTTTTACTTGGCCAATCAGATTTGAGGACTGGACCTTAGTGTTCTATAGTGCATTAGTACCCGCTCACCTTATCAGATTTGCAGGTTTAAGAATATTTTTTTCCATATATTTTTTTCATATTGATTGTATTTTTTTTCCCCTTTGTTAAAGTATTTAGTAAATCTTCTGATTTGTAAAACTAGTCTACACCTTAGTTATGGACTAGAATCTGAGTTACACCTTTGTACTTATCTAGCAAGAAAATGTATTCTTTTGTTGTGGTCCTCTCTTAACATTCCTTCGGTCAATATGTGGTTGAATCAGATTGCCATTTTCTTACCCTTAGAAAAACTGACTTTTTTGTTAATTTTACCCTTCACAAAATACTTGAATAAAAAACTGACTTATGACTTATATCTGGAATCCTCTATGGGAGTTTTTGGAGAATGTATATTGAAAGACAATTTTTTTTGTTAATTTTACCCTTCACAAAAGACTTGAATAACTAGTCGATGTACGATTGTATGATAGATGGCTGTATCATTGTATATGATGACATGAGACACCTATACCACTGTTTTGTCATTGCAAATATTTAAATAAGTATTCAGTAAAGTACAGAATAAATATTTGAAAAATCAACAAGGTACAAGACTGTTTACTTAAATGCATTATTCACCCAAAAATAAAAATTCTGCCATCAACTATATATTTTTCCCAAAAGAAGTCAATGGGTACCAGCAACCAGTTATCTTCAAAATATCTTCCAATAGAAGAAAGAAACTCATAAAGCTTTAAAACCACATGAGGGGGAGTAAATGATGAGATAATATAAAATTTTGGGGTGAACTAAATCTTTAATAGCTTTAATGGGGGAAAGAACTACAGTACTAAACTGTAAAAAAAATCTGTTAATTAACAGGTTCTGCATTTTGTGATTCATTCACATGTGTTTTCTGTTTATTTACAATTTTTAATGTTGAAAATTCAACACTGCAGTTTAACAAAATGACTTTTATTTGGCATTTTAGTAGTTTGAGACAAGATATTGTTTAAGAAATAACATAGAGAGAATTAAATCTGTAAAATAACAGAAAAAGTACTGGCAGTTTATTACCAGGTATTTTGTACTGTAATTTACAACACAAACACAGACAATATATAACTTCAAACTATTAGAAAATGAAAACAAAACTCATTTTTTCAAACTGTTCAACTTCAAATGCTTTTGGAGGAAAGATCAAGATCCCATAATGCAATGCAAAAGTATAATTAAGAAAAAAAAAAAGTACAGAAAACTGCTAATTGATATGTTATACAGCGTAGAAGTGCATAATTGAATTAAAAATAATGATGAATTTATAAATTTTTTGAGGATGGAAACAATATTTAAATTCAGAGAACTCTGCATATTTAACCTGTGACATGGACCATGTGGTGAGAGTCCAGCCTGATCGCACGAGGAAACGCAAGTATTTTACGTTTTGTCAGTTTAGTGGCTAATTCATATGAATTTGACTGTTTTTTGACTGTTTTTAAAAGGAGCCGTGGCACCCAACCCCACCCCTAAACCCAACCGTCATTGGGGGATGAGCAAATTGTACTAAATTGTACGAATGAGATCGAACGATGTTATATACTAAATCAAAAAGGAGGGCCGGTGTCCTGCAAAGTTTAGTTCCAACCCCAATCAGACACACCTGGGTTAGCTTATCAAGCTCTTACTAGGCTTTGTAGAAACATCCTTGCAGGTGCGTTGAGGGAAGTTGGAGCTATAATCTGCAGGACAACTCAATATGAAACTTGTGTAAATATAAAAAGTCTCTTATTTATTGCCTGTGAAGTACTTTATTTGTGCAAAGCAACCTGAACACTTGTAATTGATGTAAACATCTGAAGCAATTGCTTTCTATGTAAATGTGGCTATTCAAACCATTTAAAAGTTTTCAAAAAAATTAAATATTGTGTAAATGCAAACTAAATCTCTGACAAAATTTCAGCTGTTGACTTATTTCTTATAAACAATAATGCAAGCTGGTGGCTTCCACAAAAACATACGCCATAGATTTATAACCTCTGAACTCAAAATAGAGCATAATTTAAAGATCTAAAAGTTATATACTATAAACAAAATTCTGTATGGACGAAATGAATGAAGTGAACCCAGCTGTTTCACATCATAATATAAAAGTTAGAACATTCTAATAAGGAGGAGGAGAAAAACAAGTAAACAAAGGCAGAATAGATGATGAATAGAGCTGCCTTGTAAGCACTGTGTAAACATTTTTTTATAAACATGACACAATATAAAACTGTAAGCTCCACCTGTCGCTGAGGGGAAAATACTCGCGAAGAATGATGAATGCAGAGCAAGACTGTACCAAATGACAGTGACAGTAGACGAGTGTGTCCTCAAAACAACACAGAGCTGTCTCATCATTTAAAACATGCTCCGAGATAAACTGCATTCTGTCTGCTTTCATCTCAAACAACATGCAAAAGAAGAATCTTTGTAAATGTAAACGCTGTGCACTTACCTGTCAATAAACATACAGCTGCCTGCCCCATTTTGACTTAAAAGTAATGTCAAAACCTAAACTTTTCTTTCGGTTCTCACATCCTCTATGCACTTCAATCATACACTTGCTTGGAAACCATTCCTTCTAATCTATGCATCTAAAACCATCACCCTCACAAAAGATTTTCTCTCCTGCTCCACATCAGAGAACACTGCAGGAAATTGGATCTATAACTATTTGCTTCCTCCAGCGTAGTGGGAGCAACAAAGATGCAATGAATTCCTGAACCCACATCTTCTGGATTAAAATCAATAAGGAAAAAAAATCTGTCATTTATTGTTAAAGCTACATTTCTTATTCCCTGAATGAACGTAAAAAAAAATATGGCTGTTCACTTGTTATTTGCTTTGTTACACTGTATGTAAGACAGAAAAGCATGTAATGATAATTTTCAAGGTCATAAAAGACTAAAAGTACAAGTACATGTACAGTCAAGCCCGAAATTACTCATTCCCCAGGGGTAGGACTGGGCCCATAAACGACATGATATCGAATCGCGATCAAATTTGTCGATAACAATGATAAGCTCTGTACTTTTTTACTCTATATTGATCTAAGAGCCAATCACACAGCAGAAATGTGCAACAATGGGATTCTAAAAGTGTGTTGATATTAGAGATGCACTGAATTTATAGTTGCCAGAAATTATCAGCCACCGAAAATAGGTTATGCTATTTAATAGACCCCCTCATTATTGTGGCTTCAGTCATTGTTGGGGTACTCTTTTAAATCTGGAAGCATTAACAACTGATATCGAAATATGTCGTTACTGTTCAATATGGCAAAAAATTTATCGAGATTGCATTTTTGCCATATCGCCCTACCCAGGGGTATGAATAATTTCAGGCTTGACTGTATTTGAAAATATGTCATGAATGTCTTTATGGGCATTTAAAAGTTTATTACAAAACTCAAAACAAGCAACAGCATTTAATGAACAACAATGCGTTTCAGCAAACGCTGGTTGTTTTATGTAACTAAATGTAAACAATTTTTTTTTTAAGTAACACTTGTTCTAGTCATGTTGTACAACTTTAGTTTAGTTATGATTATTAGGAGCATTAAAAATGTCAAATGAAGAGAATCAAAACACATGCTATGATAAATATTAGCATACTACTCTAATTTTACTTATTATATAAGGAAATCAAATATGATACCCTGAATTAAACTATATTTTAATATAGCAAAATACACATTTTAATTAATTAGTATAGATGATTAAAACATTGGAAACTTTCTAAAATATTTTTGTCTGTCTGGATTTGGCATCTGGCAAATCATTCTTCAAATCATTCAAGTACTTATTCAACACTTTCTTAAAAACACTCCATGTTTCTGTAAAATATTGTGCAATTCTGGGTGTACCTCATGCAGATTAGTAGGCTTGACAAACCACCTATAGGAGACACACTCTTTCCTCTGTGTGTGTGCGTTTATAAAAAAAAAATGTTTCAGCTCACGGCAAGAAGCATGCTGTGATCTGAGCTGAACACGATTGCTGTATATGAACATGTGATTGAATAATCAGCACAGAACTAATGAAGAACAAATAAATGCATAAACAAAACAGAAAGATGCTAAGGATTTCTTGGTCTTACGCAAATAAAGATGTGCTGCAAGGAGATGCATTTCAGAAATCCATTGTAACAAATCGTAACTGTGAAGAGACAAAAAAAAAACACCTTGGGCATTCTGTGCTTTTTATGATCATACCTTGTGACGTCGTGACCTGTTTTTTGTTCCTTTATATGTCTTTGATCCACATTATGCTCATATTTCAGTCTGCTTATTTGATGCTCTTCAAGGTTCATATGGCAGCGTTCACACTTATTCCAAATATATTCCAAAATATATAATATATATAATATAATATATTCCACATTTATCGAAAGTGAATTGCATTTGCTGATAAAAGAAGCCATTCAAATCACCAGAGAGAAGCAATATATAGAGGCCATGACAAGTCTAAGTTGGTTTAGCCATTTATTAATTTTGTTTTTGACATTTTTTCTTATTTATTATTATTGCATCATTGTAACAGTGTTTGTTTGTTTGTAAAAAAAATAAAAATAAATAAATAAACTGGTGCATAAGAGGCAAGCAAAATGTATCATCTACATGTGGTTTGTCAAGCCCACTCACATGTGTGAATGTTTTTATTGCAAAAAGATGCAATTCACAACACCTGTTAGACATGTCACTTGTACAGAAATCTCCAATTTACATTCCCTAATCAGGGAGAAAAAAAACCCTCATGACAATAACAGAGGTAAACATTTGGTGTTTTTTTTTAGAAAGTGTCTGGTGCATATGAAGAGAAAAGAGTGTCTTCTCCTACAGGTGGTTTGTCAAGCCCACTCATCTATGGCAAAACAAAGCAACATCATCAGAGTGTTTCAATAATTTCATCCAGAAACAGGTGTTGCAAAAATCACAGACAAATGCCTAAACTCATTCGACAATCATACAGTGTGAATGTTATCTGAGAGAATCACAAATGCCCATGAAACATTTGGCATTACAGTGTTAATTTTGTCAACAAAAATAAGGGTGAAAAATGTTTGTTGCCTATAGCTTGACACAAACAGAAACTTGACAGGTCCTCTGCGCTAGTAACGCGACTGAAAATGTGTGCACTCTGATCATCTCATCTTATGAATGAACAGTGCATTACTGTTGATGAAAAAAGGTTAAACTAAAATGTAGTCAAAATGATAAAAACTAACCAATGTCCATTTTTGTTATAATCCTCTGCATTGCGCTGTTCAATCATTGTATAAGCGAATTGAAACGAACGTGTTCAGTAATGTTAAGCAAAGCAGACCTGTCAAGTTTCTGTTTATGTCAAGCCATTTTCATTGACGAAATTAACACTGTATCTAGACCTGTTGGCGATTCAATATCAATGTGATTCAATGTGGAATTAGTTAATTAATTACTGACTGGAAAATATATAAGCAAATGACTTTCAGCCAATGATACAGAGAAGCTGGAAGTTTGGGGTGAAGTTAGTTTGCAAACCAAACAGAGCTGTCACAATTCTTCCCATTATAAATTCATGCAGTGTGTAACCTCTTGTCGTTGAGCAGCAACTGAATGCTACCCCTGACATTTACTCAGTGTAAAAATGACAGTGATATGATGAAAAACCTGCAATATAAACTTGCGAAGTGATAAGTATGAATACACCTTAATTTGTGATAAAATGTTCAATAATTGCGTGGCACCTTTTTTTACAAAAAATAATAATAATAATAAAATACCGCAATATAAGGTTTTCCAATCATCCTGCAGCTCTATAAACTGGACAAGTAGCAAACATGTTTGTATATGCAAAGTGATTGTTAACAGATCAATACAGAAAGCGTTTACATCAACTTTGTCGAATCCAAGACTGACACCGCATCAAATTGGCACCACTGACTTGCTTTGAACTTGAGCAATCTACAGTACAATCCTTTGCGTTTAGCTCATGTTGGGTTAATCACAGACGCTGTTGTACTCCACCAGAACCACCCCAATGAAGGCTATAGCGGGCAGAGGGGAAGATGCCAGCCGAGCTATGAACTTTACATTTGGCTGCAGGGGAAGAAAAAAAGAAGTTGATGTTGCACGCCTTTCAAGAGGAGTTCGAGTTTCAACACGAGACAACATTCCAGACATGGCTAACCCACCCCGATCTCTCAATTTCCATCTCCCTCCCTCGCTCACAGTATCCACACAAAAACGTGCGTGCAAACACAAACAGCCTTTGTGTCTGTCAACAGTGGTCTTTTCTCACTGAATGGAAGAGCTGCTTCTAATGTGGGCATCTCTCAAATGAAATGACCCACAGTAACCGCACAGGACTCAACCACTCCCTAAACCCACACAATAAACATAATGAGCCAATTTAAAGGACACCTAGTATCAAGTCATTCACTGTCACTGGACCTGCTGATTTTTTTTGTAACGCTCAAAGGCATGTTTCCATCTTCTCTTATGAATAGATTCGCCCCTCAAAAACTGCAAAAGTCACAACAACGTTCAGGCACTAAGTCAATCTGAAGCGTAGAAATGAAAATGAGAGAAATGTGTCTGGGATATGATCAACATAAAGCCTTGTATATTTATACAAAAATTTAGATAGGAATTTGACAATAATGTCACTAGAAATGCATTTGAGACAATGTCAGCATTTCTTTCATTAATGTCAAGTCTATTCATTCATTAATTTTCCTTCAGTTCAGTCCCTTATTTATCAGAGGTCACCACAGTGGAATGAACCGCCAACTATTCCGGCATTTGTTTTATGCAGCGGATGCCTTTCCAGCCACAACCCAGTACTGGGAAACACCCATACACTCTCACAATCACACATTAAGGCCAATTTAGTTCATCCAATTCACCTATCAGTCTTTGGACTGTGGGGGAAACTGGACCACTCGGAGAAAACCGACATGAACACAGGGAGAACATGCAAACTCCACACAGAAATGCCAACTGGCCCAGCCGGGATTCGAACCAGCGACCTTCTTGCTGTGAGGCGACAGTGCTAACCACTGAGCCACTGTGCTGCCCAAATGTCAAGTCAATTCCAAACATAATTTCTCAGATTAAAAGGACAAATGTTTTGCTGTAAAACGTCTGAGAAAAGATCAAAATTTGTAGCACTGTATTACAGTTTACAGCATTGCTATCCAATGGATTTACTATGGTGTACTGTGGTACCTGTTACTAAACCATGGCATTGTGGGAGATACTCAAATACACACATATAAATTGTATTATATCATTAAAGTAAACATGAATTAAATGTATTAAATTATCATGCAAGAATGAAATAGATTTACACTAATAATTGCATACGAATGGAACAATTACAGTAATTGTTGATATTAAGTTATAGGAGTTGTGAATTTGAGTACTTTATGTATACAGGCTAGTGGTTTACATACAATTATCACGCAAGTCATTACATTTGTTACTATAAGATACATTTCAGCATGGTAATGAGGTGCTGTATGCATAGTTTTATATAGTTATGATGTATAATAATATGAATGACCTTGTTTAAATATAATACAAATTAAAGATAAAATATTAAATCTGATATTTTACTGATGTTATCACTTTACTGAATACACATTTACATGTTATGTTTCAATACAAGTTTTAGAAATTTCTATCATTATACATATTGCACCTCATATTTGTTATAGCCATAATCTTAAACTAGTTTCATTTTTAGAAATGATGACAAAAATATAATATATTGTACAGTGCAGTATCTGTAATGTAATCGTAATTGTTACAAAAACTCTTCTCACAAAATAATTACAATGGTTTCTTATGTTTTCAATATTATTTCTGTTAAACTTGAAATATCAAAATTAACCAGACAGTATGTTTAGATTGCCTGTCTGTCTTTCTGAGTTTAATATATATTTGTTAGCTTATACATTAAAATGGGTGACCTTCATTATTTATATAAATCTCACATAATCTGACATTCATAATAATAATAATTATTTAAAGAAATATATATATATATATATATATATAAAAATATAAATATATAATTAATTAATTAATTAAATCACATTTTAATATTCCAGCCGCATAGAATAACCGTAAGAAATAAATTGGTGACTTAAATTCTCAATACTTATAATCTGACCTGTTGATATTTAAGTCAACTGAAGGAAACTCTTTTATTTAGCATTTGAATTGACTCCAAAATGCTAATAAAATACACAATATAAACACTACTAAAGACTAAATTCTTTTTCCAAAATGTCCTAGAGCACAAAGCAGGTGCTGGAGGTAAAGCTCTGAACAGATTGGATAATGACTGTAATTAGATGAATGAATGTGATGAATGATTTGGTTTGGCTTGCCAAAAGCAATTTAGGCCAATAGACTTAAATGAATAACCTACCAACAATTTGTTCAAATGAATAGTACAGTGCAAAACAACCTCTTACTAAACTCTACTACAGTGAATAAAAACTGCAAGCATGTGCACCACTTTATTTTGATGAAGACTAAAAAAGATGGAGAAAACGAAAACATATACATATACGTACATACATACATACATACATACATACATACATACATACATACATAC
>CAIGQV010017602.1:3004048-3023944 GCA_903798115.1 Danio jaintianensis | reverse complement strand
TAATAATAATAATAATAATAATAATAATAATAATAATAATAATAATATATGATTAAAGTGTTAGCTAACCCAAAAATACAAATTGACATAAATGTGACAAAATATGAAATAAAACAACTCAGTTTTTGTACGTTGTTTAGGTGGCTTTCTTTGTGAAAATCTGGGCTTACTGGGCATATAACGTTTTGGGTTTGTTTTGTTTTTTTGGTTATGTTTGAACATTGTTACACCCAAAGCAATTTGTAAATGATTTTGATAAAAGAAACTAGAATCTAGAAATTTGCAAGTTTCTTTTTTCTTCAGTTTTCTTCAGTCTTAAAATAAAACACATTTTCCAGCGTATTTGGTACTTGGATTTGGTTTATGTAATCAAGCTTAGAAAAATTCATTGTCTGCTAGTCTGAAAGTCCCATGATTGAATATCTTCCTAAATCTCCCAAACATCTTAACATCATTTTTTATTTGCTGATAAAAATGTCCCCAGATTCTCATCATAATTTATGTCATTCAAAATATTTTTATTGTCTCATTTTAGTCATATTTGTAAACAAAACCAACACTGATAATCACATTCCATTCAATGCCACAGTGCAAATCAAGGAAAATATACAATCCAGGTATTGCACAAAACTGCAAATCACTTCAAAACTATAAAACAAAGACAAAACACTGCATTCGCATACAGCTACGTTTAGTTAGTAAATAAACATGCTGATCAAGATGTGAGATGCTGCACATCTTCTCATGCTGTTTGCTTTTTACAGTAGCCTTGTGTTCTTTAGGCTAATTAGGCCTAAAATAGTAAATGTATGCAAGCTCTCGGATAATGCTAATAATACTGTCCATCCTTTAATTATCTCTAGTTTCCATGAATATTTAAAAGCTGACTGTAAGATACAGGGCCAGTTGAAAGAACGGCTGGATTACTCAGTTTGTACTAGATCTAGTGATGACTGACAACAGTGCTCATGGATTAACTCATTGAGCAGATTCCAAAACAGTCCTGAGTAGCCTGCCCCATCTGTCATGAACAAGAGGAGAGAGTATTAAAACATGCACATGCTTGCGTAAAACATCCTTTCGGTGGAAAAACTCACTGGCTTTCAGTCAACTCGTGCGTCACTGGTTTTTAACCTTAGTAATTTACTGGCTACATTTTAGGGAACAAAAGCGACTGAAAGTAAAGCAGCCCAGTGGCTGAAATCCAGCTCTCTTCAAAGTTAATCTGTGAGTTTGCCATATGGGTTATCCCTGATTTGTAACAAGACAGGTGGGGGCAGGGATAAACACAAGATACAAGGTTTTGGCAAAAGGTTGTTAAGAAGTTCAAGTTGTTTTGGGTTAAGTACAAGTTCAGCTGAACTGATCTGAGGCATGATTTTGATTACTACAAATTAACTCTGAAAACAAAGTGTAGAAATATTATGAAAAAGATTTGTCACTACATCGGTTTCGTTGTAACTTTAAAGGGATACTTTATAAAAATCTGCTGTTTGTAAACTTGGGGGATGTTTCTTCTTTAACCAGAAACCAAAGTCCCTTTAAGGGACATTACGTGATCTGCATTTGAATGACAGAAGCGGGAACTCATTAAACATAATGACGTCAGACAAAGACATTACCTCACATTAGTTTCATATGGTTTACCAAACCAGAGAACATTTCAACTGAGTAGAGATTTAGCTTTATATAGATATATTTCTCATGTCTGTAAGGCAAGTATTCGCTGAGATTCAACTCTTTTATTTTTCTAACACAAACACGGCCCCAGGGAGTTCATAACCAAAAAGGAGAACCATCAGTCTATAGCAATCGATGATTGGCTCCTGTACTAGAAGACGGGGCTTCTAGAGAAGATATATTGATCATTACATTTATCTCCATTCTAAACTATGCGAGTGACATTTCTTGGGTATTCTTTTCCTATGGGTAGTCTTTTCCAAATCTATGGTCTTTCTATAAATCCAAGTCAACAGCTACCAGCATTTTGACAGTGAGAAAAACATATATTAATTCATATATTAAACAGTTCTAACACAAGTGGATTCTGTTTATATTTGTTGAGGTCTGTTGTGGTCTTGTGAAGGGAAATTATTAGTCTGTGCAAGAGACATAATTTTTTTTATGAAATTACCTTTAATAGACAGCTTCAGCAAACAGTACTGAAGCACAGTTTTGTATATCAAAAGTTAGGAATCAAAGTCAATCATCAAGTTTGAAATCTCATATTTAATCTCATTTTTCAACATAGGTGACAGCATCCAGGATAAGCACAAGCACAAATTTAATGACAAATTTCTACCAACACTTACCATACAGAAATTACCTTTGTTGGGCGGTTAATTTATTGTTTACTCTCCAAACAAATGTATGCAAGTAAATCAGTCATTGTAAAAACAAAACAAAATTCACAGAATTCAAACTTATTCTAAGCCTTCAACTCAAATTTATTAGCCCAATGGTTAAGAATATACATTATAGAGTTGACCCAGCATTAAATGTAGCCACATAAGTGCTTTACTCGTAGAGGATGGTGAATAAAGAAAAAAAATTGTTTTGGAAATGAGAACATTTCATCAATAATAATGAATCACAGAGGACCATGGTTTAGGTTTGTTTGATGTTTACTGAAGAAAAAGTCCAAGATTACATCTTGGATAGTCTAACGGTGAGTAAACAAACAGCAAATTAAAACAAAGCAAACATTAAAAAAATAATAATAAAATCAGATTCTTTGCAAAATTCTTGGTTTTCACTTGTTTTGTAAAATCAAACCCAGTCAAGCCATGATGTGATCCAGATGAATATGAGATTTTGACTGACAAGAAACACATTCAATATTAATATGTACAAATTTAACAGTGTAATCGATACTCAGTGGCAGAATAAAAGCAAAAATAGACTGAATATCACCATTCAGATATCCTGAGAGTTCATTGACTGTCTGGCTCCCTGAAACTAACCTGATCTGGCCTCTTGTAGAGACAGTCTCCATCTGCTTTATAAAGACTTACAGATTGTCCTGAAATCATCCTCCGCAGGTGCTCTGCAGCAACCTGGCCAATAGCTGACCACTTCATTTAATCCACACAAAAAGACTTGGTGTACAAAACTAACTAGTCGATGTCTATAGGTAACCATTTGCATCTAGTGTCAAAGTGTACATCTATGTGCACACATTACTGGAATGATCAAGAAATGATAATGGTCATATAGTGTTTAGTTTGGATGGAGCTGTTGTTTAGTGTTAAATCAGGCTGATTCAGCAAGTAGTCTTGTGTTATCGCCACTGCTGTTGCAGCTCAAATGTTTAAAAAATGAGTCCCTGATGATTCATAAAAATATTAGACACAGAAACCTCTAAGCCAGTCAAATCAATGAATTGTGACCTTAAAATAAATTCTTAGCCTATAGTGTAATCTGGGACAACAGTATTTAAAGAATGATTGTACAGGGTTTCAAGTTGCAGCTTGTATTATTTTAAAAATATTTAGATGTTAAACAGAACATTTTAAAAACAATGCATGATGCAAAATATGATTTGTGGATGATAATGTTGACTCAAAGCAGAGATGAGTTGGTTTACATGTTCAAATGCCTCATTTTAAATTGCATATCTCTATACTGAAAACATTAATGCACAATGAGATGCATGCATGCATAAAAGCAGCCTACTCACTGTTTCGGTTGGTCTTGATTTTGGCCAGAAGTTTATGAGCTAAGGGAAGGTCTCCATTCTTCACAGCCAAAAGAAGATCCTGCTCCTTGCCCATGGCTTTGTCCAGCTCCCAGAAAAGTGTTATAATCTGGATTCACACAGTCATGATCTTCTCTGCTCATTTAAATTTGCCTTTAGGTTTAGCTTACTTTTTTATTTCTATTATTATTATTACAAAATATTGTTAAATATTTAGCACTAAGGTTTCAATTAGTTGTTTTTAGGGTCCTATGAAACACAAAGTAGATGTCTGTTTTTGAACAGCACGTGTACACAGTATATCAGCCATCCTGAAAGCCAGTAACTTCACATGGAAACCTATTGAAAGAACAGACATGCTGTATTAGTATAGGTCTTTACAGCAACCATAATAAAGATTAACATTAAACGCCACGTTGCTGAAGAAAACAGTGTGACAACTTTAATCTGCAGATAACAAATGCACGTCTCTTTCATCTGAGTTACACAATAAATAAGCAAACAACCACTTTCAATACAACCTATATGAGTGCTCCTGTGCTAGTTTGGTTGTTATGGAAAGTAACGTAGGACAGACAAGAAGATTTTGATAATAAGCCTACATATTAATACTCACTAACAGACATAAACTTCCCGATCAGTTACTTGGCTATGTTATTGAATCAAAAGCTTAACAGGTAACGCGCGTTTCTGCGCACTTGTCTTGTATATTATCTGTAACACATACTCACCCAATACGTGGTCAGGTCACTTAAGCGCTTAAATCCACTAATTCCACGAAACCGAAGTAGTTCAATAAGTATAATCCCGTTTATGATTCCTGTTCGAGAAACCGCAAAAGCGCAAAGCCACACTTGAACGTGTTTGACACAAAACAAGTGACCGGTGCGTGAGCGCGCGCCGCCTGTCACGCGCCTCCCCTGCTGTAACTCTCTTCCTGAAAGGTGCGCTGTAACCTCAACGTGTCTCTCTTCAGTATTTCAGAAAAGAACTGATTCCTAAACGACGAATATATCTTTTCAAATAAAACCTCTGTACGACTAAAATGTTGGATATTATGTTCTAAATGCGTCTGCATCATGTTACGGTTAATTTTAATTTACAATAGGCCTAGGTTTCAATAAACTCCAACAAAATAGTTGTCACAAATCTTCTGTCTGTATGAGTTTATGGTAATTTCGTCGAAGCAAACATCTGGCACCCCCATGTAAAGTCACTGTAGTTTCCCAAAGTTAGTGCGCCATCTTGTGCCTAAACGCTGTAATGTTGTCATTCCCTGACTGTAAACATTACAATATCAAAACTGACCTTTATGGAGACATGTTATAGATCAACGTGCCATATAATGACTGTCTTAAAAAAATAACGTCTTATGTAAGCCACAAATGACTTTCACCCTAACAACTGCACAGCAAACAGGATTGGGAAGGATACTTTTGTAATGTATTTTATTGCAGATTACAAAAAGCACCTTAAAGTCATTTGTAACTTATTTTGTTGGACATCTCCAGTTTATTAACTTAATCTATTGGTTAAAATAACAAAATGATATGCAACAAGTGTCCTCTAAAGAAAAATTAAATCTACTAAACTTAAGACTTTTTATTTTCTGCATATTTTAATATTAGACTTCCCCAATATTTTTTATAAGGAATAAAATCCCAGTGTTCTTAAATTAATTTCAAGGTGCTCAAAAAGGCAAATCTGATGTATTAAGATTTGGGATGAATTGTACTGTACTGTAAACATGTAAATATTAGTTTCTGAAGTGCAGTACTAAATAAAAAAAATAAAGTAAACTTTAAAGAATATGTTAATAATGTTTAGATACAAGACAGAGCAGCAGTGTCTTTAATATCTGGACTTTAAAGTTAATCGTTTAAAATTGCATTTAATAAGAGTAATAAATACGTGATAAGGAAAAAAAAAACTTGATTACTTTTTCCATATTATTAATTCTTTATTACAAAATTCCAAAAACACAGAGTAAATCCTAACAATGCACAAAGTTATGAAACACCACACATACAGAATTCACAGTGCACCTCATTTGTCTTTGTGAAATAACATTGATTCAGTTGTATTATTTTCTTATTATTTGGATAATTTCAGCAAAGTCAAATGTATTAGAAACCAGCATTCATTTAGATTTCCCCAAATACAACCAGATTAATTTGTCATCATAAAATTTCTTCCAGGTTTTCATCTCCAAAGGATAATCATGATTACCATAAAACACTAGTTTAGTATGTTTGGTGTCATAATAGTAGCTTGGATATTTCCGGTAACCGGCTGTGCAAAAGCCATAGACTCTCACCTATAACAACAGGAAAAACAAAACACTGTTATAAAAAAAATAATGTTAGCTCCACTGAAGGAAAAATAAATGCTCACCTGATAAAATCAATAAAATGATACATACATTTGAAAAAAAAACAAATCCATAAAACAAATAAACTCATGGTCAGTTCATCTGATAAAATCTCTATTAAAGTGATAAACAAGACTTTGTTCTAAAAGGGAATAAATAATCATTAAAAAAAAAAAAGAGAAAGATCACTTACAATGTCACAGGTGTGCATAGCCAGCAGAAGAGTGAATGCTCCATTAGTGGGTCTGACCACCCACCAGCGTTTAGTTTTTAATTGTTTAGCCCTAAGAAATCTAAGATGGAAAAGGTAAACATGACCATTAATAAAAAAGGCAATATATAAACATATATAAATATAAAGAGGAATAAATTGTGTAGAGCATTTTCTGGCTGTACCTGTTTCGCACATATCTGAGAAAATCTGGATGGAGGATGTAGTATGAACTTTCATTAAAATGCCCGCTGTAATAGTTCCTTGGCCTTCAAAATAAGAATTATTAATTAACCATCTAACAGGAGTCATATTTAAGTTTAATCGATCTCTTTTGGCTGATAATGCAAAAAACCACAGATAAACTGGGTAAAAAATAACAGATTAAACATTTTCTATATGTTTTCTAAAATGTTATGTTGCAATATGCAAATGAGGCATAATTTAACTGGATATGTGCCAATTTGCATACATTTTAATGCAAAACTTTAAATACTGCAATCGGTTAGAATTCAATGTTGTAAAAAAAACCTTAATAAGAAAATATAGAAATCAATAAAACTGAAGTGTGGTGTAAACGTGGAGATTTATGGCTCAGTGCAGGAGAAAAACCCAGTTTGAGAAGCCTTTCAGATTGCAATTATAATATAATTTTAAAGGCTATAGTTACAAAGTGATTATGTGATTAAATATTTTTTGCACTTGTATATGTATTATGGATACTTTCTTTTCATTAAACAAAAAAAAAAAAAAAACACTATGTAAACCTGAAAAGCCAAAAAATTACATTTATTTTCCTGCAGTGTCTCGCCTCAGTTATGTTTCTGTTAGATTGACTTACGTTCGTCCATGATATGCTCCCGATGGTATTTTTCTGTTCTTCATAAGAGACTCGAGAAAGTTGTAGTCTCTTGGAGCCTCTGGGATCAGAACGTATTTAATGTCCTTCCGTAAAAAAAAAAGACAGATTCAGCCAAAGTGGCACATATCATAAGAAACAAGTGATCGTGTCGACACACCTTGTCAGTAGGAATCTGCTTGAATCCTCTCTTTTTGTGTATCATGAGGGACTGGGTTATGGAATGTGCTGTGTGAACATAAACCGATGTCCTTTTCCCAACATCCTCCTCATGTCTTGCTATGATGGCTGCATTCACCCTAGCAGAAACAAACACTCTTTTTCAATATAATGAACAAGTTGGTATAATGCTTTTTTAAATATTACATTTCATTCAGTGCTTAATGTTGCTGCTTGTGAATGTTAGAGTTCTACAATGTAAAAATGTTATAGATCAAAGTGCACCAAACATCCCTGTTTTTATATATATTTATATATATATATATATATTTTTTTTTTTTTTTACATATTTTTATGCTTTGATGGAGGTTTAGTTTGTTTAACTAGTTGTTCCAGCTGTCTCTTATTTATATGGCAAATCAATGCCTAAAGTGTATACTATTAATTAAGGATTAATAGTATAAACTAAGGATTAATAAAGACTCAAAGCCAAAATTTAGACATGGTAATAGGCTTTTGTTTCCTAACTGACCATCTGACCAATCAGAGCAGAGTAGTCTCACAAAAAAGAGGGGGATTGGAGAGAAGGAATTTCTAACCGTTTGAGACTATTTAACCGTAAAATGGCAACTTGCTCCCTGAGATACAAACATTTAAAGACAGATTGCGAATAGCATATCAAGTTACTTTTTAAAAAGACAAACATAAGCTGTCTTAAAAAAACACTTTTAAAAATAATTTGGATATGTTTGGATATGTTAACTCCAAATGTTATAAATATGTAAAATACATAAACTTTTACATGAAGGTCAAGTTGTTTTCCCACCATAGGCAGCCATGTTGTTTTTAAGTGCTGCCTGTCAACTAAATGCTGAATGTATTAACAAAGTCACCTGATCCAAACATTCACAGCTAATAACTTTACAAATTGATACCAAGAAATCTCTTCCCACAACCTCAAATGCTTGTATACCCCAAGACACATTGCCCCTATTTAGGGTTAAGAAATGAGGAGAGCGTTTTTGATCTTGAATGCATTTAAACCTATTGTAGGAGCCTCAGGGATATTTAACAAGGTATAATAGAGGAGCTTAATGCTTTGACAAGCTGTTCCCATTTGCACATATTTACTCATTTAATTTGCATTGTAGTGTTTGCTTTCATAAACTCATCTTTACCTAAACACATAATCACTTGAGTCAATTTCCTTTCCTAGCTTGGAGCCATTGAGAATACCAGCAGCCCCAACAACAGCACAGCGAATACAGCCATCCTTCACTCCTGTGGGTACGTGCAGCAACTGGCTGGATGCAGGTTTGGGGATGGTGTCAACAGCTGCTTTTATGGCTTTAAAAATGCATTATTAGCATAATGGTTTAAAGAGAAGCATCCGTTTTTATCACATTTATTCTCTCTGATTTACAAACCTGTGTAATTGAGTCCCATATAGCCAAAAGGGTTGTTGAAGTGATAGAGCCGATTCCACTCACTCTTGTTGAGATGATCACTTTGTAAAAACAGTTGTATGTTTGAAATAAATTTCTCCTTAAATGCTGTATTTGAGGAATTTTGCAAGGATGTTGTGCATTCCTATAAAACAAAAATGGGAAAACTATTAATGCTTATTATATACCATATTTGCATGTATTATTTAGCACATATATATATATTATATATCATTTAAGCAAATGGCAATAGAAATGAAATTTCTGTTCACATTTACTCCACTTGTTCCAAACCTGCTTGAGTTTCTGTCTTCTGTTCAGCACAAAAGCTACATTGAAGAATGTTGGAAACTAGGAGCCATTGACTTCCACAGTATTTTTCCCCTGCGTCACTGGCTACTGATTTCTAAACATACTTCAAAACGTCTTTGGTTTTTTTGAACAGAAAAAAAACTCATAATGGGCTGAAACCACATAAAGGCCAGTAAATTAATACAGAATTTTTATTTTTGATTGAGCTGTCCCTTTAAGATGGAAAATACAGCAATTTCATTCCGAAGCCCAACTGTGCCAAAAATCTGCGATAACCAAACACATACAGCTATGGAAAAAGAGAGACAATCTGAAAATTCTCTGTTTCTCTCTCTTTTTTTTTTTTATTTAGGCATGACAAAAGTCAGAATAACAAATGTTTTCATTCATTGTGACCAAAAATCAGTGTTATTCCACCAAATAATATCTTAACTCTTTTAAAAGGTAAAACATTGGCATTGCATTGTCTAAAATATGTTATAAACATGTCTGAAAACACAGCACATTTTTATTTTATGTAATAAAATTATGTAGTTTATTTTATGTAAAAAAAAAAAAAAAAAACTTTTCAATTATTAATAAGAAATTTCATCAGTAATATGAATAAAACTAATGATAACATCTTACTCAAACACATAACTATATCATAAATCCAGACAAACTGAATTTTTCAAGTGGTCTATTTGTAAAAAATAATTGATAAGGGGCCATGGAATTATTAGAAAATAATGTAAACCCGATGTGGCGGTGCAGCCACAACATGAAGTAGAGTATATTTCATTGGGCCGGAGTCAATTATTCCTCTGCGCCACTGGTGTCAAACTCAGTTCCTGAAGGGCCATAGCTCTGCACAGTTTAGCTTCATTAAACACACTTGATCAAACTAATTGACTCTTTCAGACTTGTTTGAAACCTACAGGCAAGAGTGTTGAAGCAGAGCTGGAATTAAACTCTGCAGGGCTCCGGCCCTCCAGAAACTGAGTTTGACACTCCTGTTCTACAGTACACCTAAAGACATTGTTCAGATGTTATATTTCACAACTTTTTATTTTTCCTCAAACAGCTGCTGCGTGTGTGTGTGTGTGTGTGTGTGTGTGTGTGTGTGTGTGTAGTACTACATCTCATCCAAAGCCTTTTGTTTAAATTTTGATTGTTGTGGGCAGTTAAATAACCGGCCAGAAACTACTTTATAGACCATTTTGAGGGATGTAAACAAAAACAATGGTCCTGACCTATTTCCTGTTTTATATTTTTAATTTCTATATCTTCTGAGAATCCAAAAAGAGCCAAATATTGATAAATAATCTTAGAGCTGTTTTAACATCAAGTTGTGATTGAATTGCCTCTTGTTACAGTTATGAAATAGTTTGATAACAAGCAGGAAATGTTCATGGGCCAATGGCATCCCCACATTGAAATGGTCTATATGTGCAGGTCACTGAAAATAATTGCACACCTTAAGAGCACAGGTGTCAAACTCAGCTCCTGGAGCGCCGCAGCCCTGCACAGTTTAGTTCCAACCCTTCTTCAACACACCTGTAGGTTCAAACAAGCCTGAAGGACTCAATTAGATTGATCATTTGTGTTGAGCTGAGTTTGATAGCCCTGCCTTAGAGAATGTTCATCAGCCAATTAGAATGAAGCATTCAACAGTCCAGTAGTATAAATTGATATACAAGCAAGCACGCAAAGACAGATTTCTATATAGTTATTGTAGACTGTACTTACACGCTGTTTGAACTGTGGATCCAATCGATACAGATCATCAAATTTCCAGTGGGGCAGAGAAGTGAATTTGTGTTTATCCATAATGGGCAGAAGAGTTGATTGAGTCTCAAGAGGATCAGGGCTCATTGTAGTAATGTTTGCTAATATGTCAGTCAAAGCTGAACTGCTGGTTGGCTCAGGCTCCACAATTGTCAGCAAAGAACCTGCGACTTTACCTTGGTTCAGCCAATAGTAATACTGTCTTGAGAAGTAAACGTGACAACTTGATAGCCTGTAACTTCACGTGAATACAGATTTCAATTTAGTGAAAGTTTCTTACCTCCATTGTATCTTTAAAGGGCTGGTTCCATTGTAAAATGTGACAAAAATAAACAAAGGAAGTGAAGTTAGGAAAGTTGTGGCAAAGAAAATCCTCCGCAGAAACATCATCTGGAAACTCACACGCGCACCTGCGCGTTCACAAACTGATTAGGACTCAAGTGAGCTGTCTTTTTAGGTGACGTTTTTGGACATCATAGAAACAATACGCTGTCCTCCCTCATATGAATCCGCTAACTCAACAACGTCCAGGTCTTAATTGTACGTTTGCGTTTGATATTTAACGTTACATAACTTGAGCCCTTTCTTCTAATGGGTCGTACGCCATCTAAACAATGCTACTCACACGAAAAGACCTTGTTAATTTGAATATTTAAATAGACTAGAGACGCAAGAACTTTTTCTCCGCCTACTTTACCTTATATGGAATGAAGTGCGTGCCGCTCGGTGTAAATAAAGTAGCAGCCGCTCAGCTTGCTGCAGTTACTTCATTAGCGCATTTGGATGTTATCGTACTGTTTTCGATAATGCATCTTTTTCTATTTATTTATCTTTCATAGTTTTGATTCTGTATCATTTTCTTGGAATTTTAGAAGGGGAAAGTGTCTTCCATAAAACACACTATTGACAAAAGACACTATTGTTGTCTTGTCTGAGTTGGCTTGTAAAGCCATGAGCATAAAAAGTTTAATCTTCACACACCATTTGTCCTTCACAGACAGTCAGCAGTATATACTATTGGAATATGGAGGCTCCTTGTCTCTGATCTCCATTCCAGTGGCAAGAATAAGTTTGAAAACCATAAGAAATTCTCTAGATTTCAACCAAGATTACTCATCAACCCCTTATTTGAATATGGCAACATAATATTGTGCACTGCAAAGTATCCATTAACAAATCTCAGAGACTCCTCCCCATTAGCCAATCATTGTGAGCACAGTTAATCAACTGATGATGACATTATCCATAGCAATGAGATCAACCCCACCCTCAAATCTTGGCTTAAGACCTCTCTCTATTCTCTAAGTAAATGTTTGTCTCAGCAGCTTTGAGAACAGGTTTCATGAGGAAACTTGTAGCTAAAAAATTTTTTAATGCCATTTCAGAGAACTTTCAGTGGTAAGATAAAATACTTTGTGGATACGGGCCCTGCTCTTTGTATGAATTGCCACTGAATCAGTGAATCATTGGTTCCAAAGCATGGATTCTTTTAGAAACTAAACATCTCTGTGTTCATTGGAGACATACAAAAGTTCTGGGGTGCATTTTTTGCAAGTGGATTACTCAGTTAGCTGGATTTGGCACAAGACAATTTGATTGGTTATTTGAAGCTTCAATAAATCTAAAAACTCTATTCGGGAAGCATTGTGTGACATTGCTCATATTAATTTCATGTTATAAATATGAGACAAACTCATACATGGCAAGGGCACTCATTCATTCATCAAAATTTATAAGAAAAATTCTGTGTGTATGAGCAATTGACTTTCAAAGATTACTCAACCCTGACAAACACTCAGAGCAGAAAGCGTGATGACTTGTTCCGTGTCCTCTAATCCTAAAACAAATATTGCTTTGAATGAACAATGAATTTGTACTGTCAGATATCAACAGGCACACTGCAGTTTAAACAAAACATGTATTTCATAAGCGTGTGCTTCTATATGGAATAAATCAACAAGCTAAATCAATAAGAAAAGAACCAGTCTTTTTTTCTTTTTCACATCTTGTTTCTCAGGTTTAATGAAGTGTATCAATGCAGATTTCTGGGATATGTTAACATTTGTTTGTATTCATGACAGGCAAAATGTTGAATATCAAAATATACCTAAAATGTAAACCTCAAAATTAGATATACTTAAAACAGACAGACCTAGATATCAATAAATAACTTATTTCTTTAAAGTTAGGGAAACATGGCAATGCTAGCCCAGTCGAAAAAATATCAGAAAAAGTAAGTGCTAATGTTATAAATAGTGTACTTGTAAGAAATAGAAAAATAAGAATACAACATACTGGAAAATAAATAGGGGAATTCTATCAAATTGAAGGAAAGATGGAAAACAGATTCTCGATTTGTTGTCAGAACAGTGATCCTCCTCATGTTGTTTGTCATGTGAAAAAGTTATGACAGCCTATTAAATTTCATGGTTTTCCATATCAAGACATAATAATAATAATAATAAAAATAAAAAAAACAATATGGTCCTTGGCAGGTCTTAAAATTTGGAAGATAAAACCTCAGCTCAACAACATCACATGACATCTCACACAGTGTCATTATCTATTTAACAAAAGATAGAAAAGCCATAGAGGATTGGTTTTTATGTCCTGTTATTGGAAAATGTAAATTTCATAAGGTGTCTGAACTCCTTCACATGACTGTACGTCAGTGTCTTTGAAAGAGTCTGATGATTCCAGAGTCATGGAGTTTCTTCCACATCTTAATCTCCAGCCTATAGTCATGGTTAATATAGAAAATTACACTGGTTTTCTTGAACTTCTCATAATAATAGTTGGAGTATTTATGATGGTCTTCTGTAATAAATCCATAGGCATCCACCTGATATTGGGCATAAAGCAAGTGATGTTCATAAAAGTATTACTGATATATAAATAATAGTATAAAATGGTATTTTGCATTACTTCTGTGTTAAAAAGCTTCAAACACTTGCTTACAATATCACATGTGTGAATAGCCAAAAACAAAGCAAACGCTCCATTGGTCGGACGGTACATTGCCCAGTAATTGCCCTGCATTTGTTTAGATGGCATGAATCTGTTTGGGAAACACAAAAAAGAACAAATTTGCTTCATCGAGAAGAGACAGATCTCAGGTTGTTCAATGACCCAGACAAACTGTTCACTTATGTTACCTGTTTCGAATGTAACGAAGGAAATCAGGATGTAGAACATTAAATCTGCTCTCGTTGAAATGCCCATTGAAAAATTTCAGTGGTCTATGGAAGAACAAATGCAAATGATGGTTATTATTATTGTTTTTTTTTTAATTATTTTAGAACTATTCTTTCTGAATATCAATAGCAAAAATACAGGCTTAATTCTGTGGTCTAACCAGAAACAACGTGAGACTATGACACACTAAGAAAAACCATACCTGCATCCGAAATCACCTACTATTTAGAAGGTACTACATTTAAATTAGAATTTACTACTCAACTGTTAGAAAAGCACAGTCTATATAGTATGAATGTGAGTAGTATGAAAGGAACTCGGACGTACTACATCTGCCATTTTGTCATGATCACGTGACCTACCCGCGTAAGTTGCATCGCTTCACTCCCATTCATGAATTCTCTCGCAAAGCATCTTAAGATAGCATAGCATTCATCGGATGCGCACATCAGAATCTCGCCGGAAGTAGTAGGTCACCCGGGTACTTCTCGCATACTGTTTTTCGAATTCGGACATACTACTCAGCTTGCATACTGTTTCTAGCGTACTATATAGTATGGAAGTATGCAATTTTTAACGCAACAATAGTTTCCATGTCAATCAGATTTTGTTTGTGGAATATGAAGCATATGTAAACCAGACAAAAAAGACAGTAGACTGTGTACGAAATGGCTTTAAAGTACACATGAAATCAAAACTAACCATATTGATTTCGTTAGCTCACATTGCTACTAAAAAATTTGTTTGCCCTTGTAATCTAAAATTGAAAACTGAAAATCCACATCCTGTTTGTTTTCAGTTAAATTCTCAGATTACTTCTGTCTGAGGTATTGTGATATATTAAGTATGTTAACCACGCCCCTCCAACTGTCCGTTTTGACAGCGCTATGACAATAAACAGAAACGATGATAAGGAGCTGTCTGTTAGGTTGTAATAACTCTCCCGAAACCTATTTCCATATTTTTCTGAATGAAATGCCTACTTTACTACATCCAATAAGCTTGCAGTAGAAAAAACAAGCCACGCCCACTGTTTTCTCATTTAAAATAAAATTTTTCTAGGAACTGTCACAATACAAATAAAAAGGTTGCAGCTTCCGGTTCATGCGGACTGTAAAGAAAGTACGAACTACAATCCTATGAAGCACTGTGAATGAATATAAGTTGAAACAAAGATGATATCGCCATTTATCAAACACAAAAATTGGTTATTCAGCATTTTCTTTGTGGTAGTTGAGGTGCAATTTAGCACCGCTAAGTGGTTTCTTTGGTTTGTAATGCTATTTCAGTGCTATATAGCACCAGTAATGGTTCTTTAGTGTGGTTAAGGTGCTACTTATAGTTTTATTTAGCACCATTTTTAGTATGTACTTTAAAAACGTTAATTCATTCATTAATTCATTTTCTTTTCGGCTTAGTCCCTTTATTGATCTGGGAATACACAGCGGAATGAACCGCCAACTTTCCCAGCATATGTTTTACGCAGCGGATGCCCTTCCAGCTGCAACCCATCACTGGGAAACACCCATACACTCTGATTCACACACATACACTATGGACAATTTCATTCATTTTCTTTTCGGCTTAGTCCCTTTATTAATCTGGGGTCGCCACAGCGGAATGAACCACCAACTTATCCAGCATATGTTCTACGCAGCGGATGCCCTTCCAGCTGCAACCCATCTCTGGGAAACATCCATACACACTCATTCACACGCATACACTATGGACAATTTTAGCTTACCCAATTCACCTATAGCGCATGTCTTTGGACTTGTGTGAGAAACCGGAGCACCCGGAAGAAACCCACGTGAACACGGGGAGAACATGCAAACTCCACTCAGAAATGCCAACTGACCCAGCCGAGGCTCAAACCAACGACCTTCTTGCTGTGAGGCGACAGCTCTACCCACTGCACCACCCCTAACGTTAATATTATCTAATATTTATTATTATAAATACATTTTGAATGATTATGTTGTAGCTGGTAAGGACAGACAAATCAAACTGCTTTCTACTGGAATCTTAGAGGATCATTTGTTTAGTATTGAATTGCTAAATGGGAATACTTGCTTCTTATTGGTCAGTTGAATTTACAGTAAATGAATGTCAGTAATTACATTTTTTTGAGTATTGTTGTAGTGTTTATATCTACAGGTAGAGATGGATACTGTACCTCACACCTTTGAATGACCCATTGGCTGCTTTTCCCTGTAAAAGGCCTTGAAGCCACTCAAAGTCCCTCAGGCCTTCAGGAATCATGACATATTTTATACCCTATTGACCAAAACCAAAATATTTTAACAGAGTGATATTTAACCAGGTACAATTAAATAATACAATAATGGAACCACATAAACAGAAATAACACACTATCATATAAAAGTCTGGGGTCAGTGAATTGTACATTAAATTTTATTACATTTCTATCTATCTATCTATCTATCTGCTGTCTGCCTGTCTGAATAAATAATTTTAAAAAACTACTGACCCCAGATTTTTTAAGTTTACTTTATACTGCAAATTATACTATACATCTGCCATTGTACAATACACTGACCTCATCTTGCGGAATATTGTGAAAGCCATATTTTTTTAACGTCAGAATGGTGGCATATAAGGAAAATGCTGTATGCACATAGACTGACGTTCTGTTTCCGACATCCTCCTCGTAACCTTTAGTAACAGCCCCGTTTACCCTGTTTAAACACAAAATATGCATGACTTCAGAATCACAATCTGAATCTGCATGTGTTAACATTACTTTTACTACTTCTATTTATTACCGGAAAACATAGTCATGGGAGTCTATCTCTTTGCCCATCTTTGAGTTATTGAGAATGCCCCCAGCACCCACAACAGCACAGCGGATACAGCCATCCTTTGAGCCTTTAGGTACAGGCAGTAATATTGAAGACTTGGGCTTTGGGATCAAATCCACTGCTCTTTTTATCTCTTCAGTCACCCCAAAAAAACACAACAAACATCCATACATGTGAAGAAATGCAATGCAACATTTTAATGCTACAAGTTAAGCTTAAGCAACAGTTTTTGTCTACTATGAAAAAATGAAGAGTCTTTCAATTAAAGGCATAATTCACCCAAAAATGTAAATTCTGTCATTATATACACAGAAATTACTACATTTTTTACGGTAACTGGTTGCAAACAATTTGAATGGGCTGAATTTAAACAAACAAATTAAGTTAATTAAGAACATTACTAAATTTAATTTGTTTAAAGGTCCCATGAAATTAAAATAAAAACATTTAGTTTAATACATATACCATATATATCTATATGTTGATGTGCTCAAAAAAAGTGACAAAATTTACGTTTAGGAAATATAAAACTAATATAAACATGTAAAGCTTGCAGTTTGTCACTTCTGTCTAAATACACTCACCGGACTCTTTATTAGGTACACCTGTCAATCAACCAGCCAATCACATGGCAGCAACTCAATGCATTTAGGCATGTAGACATGGTCAAGACGATCTGCTGCAGTTCAAACCGAGCATCAGAATGGGGGAGAAAGGTGATTTAAGTGCCTTTGAAGGTGACATGGTTGTTAGTGCCAGACGGGCTGGTCTGAGTATTTCAGAAACTGCTGATCTACTGGGATTTTCACGCACAACCATCTCTAGGGTTTACAGAGAATGGTCCGAAAAAGAGAAAATATCCAGTGAGCAGCAGTTCTGTGAAGGGAAGTTTTCCCCAGTGGTCAGTATGCAAATATTTTTTTAAATTACTAAAATTATAATTTTACATCACTTTTCTACATCAATGGATAAGTGACCGCACGGGCATTGCCGATAAAGAGTGTGTGTTTGTGTGCATGGAAATGTATTATCCTCCCTCCCTGTTAAATCTAATCCGTGTCCTGAAACACAGCCCCTCTCCTGCTTTCACTTCTCATGTTAACGGAGGGAGCGATAGGCCTATTTCATAAAATGGCGATCGAGACCGGAAGTAGGGAAAACTTTGTTTCTTGCAGCGTACCTTTTTGTACTAATTCGAAAAAGAAACAGCCGTATTTGTCGTTTCATAGCTTCCCCAGCGATGAAACCATTAAGAGGCATTGGATTTGGGCTATTCGGAGAGATGGAATTTACTGTGAGGAAGGGCAGCACTTTTGTGTGTGCTATGCACTTCACGGAGGATGAAGTTCGCATCCATCCACAGTCCGGCAGTAAATTTCTTACACCACAGGCTGTGCCTTCCACTACCCTTGTTGTTAATATTGAGATAACGTTAGATGTATTATAAAGAATGATTTGCTGAATTCTGAATGCATTTACCTCAAGCTGATGTGGTTCCTCATACTTTCTTAGCAACCTATAGCACCTGCCCCTAATTACCACTTTCCCTAAAACTCTTTGAGTTCAGTTTGAGACTGAAGTGTCCAAACACACATAAACAGTTATTAACAACCAGTTTTAAATTCGCCTATTATGCCAGCTTATCTTAATATAATACATACCTTGATAATCAAAAATGAATTGCTCAAAAAAGAATTTATAACCCTTGTCCAATTTTGATCGCCTCACGTCTCCCTGAAAACAGTCAACAAAACGGACAACATCTGCGATTCGTATAGTTGGTAAGTTTATTAACGACTGAGAAAAAACGAGTTCACACTCCATTATGACAATGAATGAATGAGTCGCGACCGGAACAAAGGTTTCCCTACTTCCGGTCTCGATCGCCATTTTGTGAAATAGGCCTATTCGTTTGTGAATGAATCTCCGTTATGAACGTTCATGTAGCCGACAATAATACAAGTTTATAGCACCGCAGCGCCTTGTTGTCATATTTCTTTTTCATTGTTTGCTGATTTTATTCAACAAAACTAGCATAAGCCTAGAATTCAGTGCAAGTTGATGCTACTTTGCCTTATGATCAGTGCAGTAAGAGACTGTATTATCATCAATAACATTACTTGTTGAGCACAAAAGTTTGTAACATACAAAAACGTAAAAGTCGAAATCTTACCTATGAAATGTTCTGCCTTTGTGCTTTGTTTTCTTTGTTTGCTCGTTACTACACCCGTAAGCAGCGCTAAAGTCCAGTCCAGCATCTTCACATTGGCACACTTTCTTGACTAGTGCTGTTGAATGACGTTTGTCCTGGGAGCACTGTACAAATGTGGCGGCGCTATTGACGCATGCTCAGGGTCCGTATGCGATATCTAGTGTATATATCTATGTAATCATATCAACAAGACAAGACGTGCGCAAAGCAACCAGGAATAAAAGATCTGTTCAGTTCGTTAGGATCATCATCAAATGTGATCAAGAGTGAGTTTTACAAGTTTAACACGTTTTTAAAACAGTGCATGTTTGTAATGAATTACAGCGAATTACTTTACTTTATCACCATAGCCGCGAGTCAGTACAATTATAAAAGAAGACGCTTCAATCCCGGGTTGTGGACGTTAAATCAGGTTTATTTTGTACCTTAACATAACGGATATCCATACAGCAGTGGATATTAACGTGTATCCTGTCACATTTGCCGTGCAAAAACAGTGCAAAGCTAAACGCGCGCGCTAGTGATGTGTGGATTGCGGTTATATCCACGGGCGCTGCGGATAATCCGCGGGTCAGGTAATAAAAAAAAACATTGATTAATTGCGGGTGGATGAGTTTAATTATTAATAATTTTTGCATTATATTTTTCTTAAAGCAGAAATGGAGGCGAAACCGATCCGAGAGAAACTTAAAAAGGGAGAATTAAAAATAAAACAAAAGGAAGGAAAGAAAAGTGCCGTGTGGGAACGTTTAAGCAAAGGTTAACGAGGTTGAATCAAGTGCTGGGTATGTACCACAAGACCGGTGTTCTGACGATCTGACCTACCTCTCAGAATGTGCTACCTCA
>CAIGQV010017602.1:2978068-2989048 GCA_903798115.1 Danio jaintianensis | reverse complement strand
CATTTATGGCTCCTAAACTCTGGAATAGCCTTCCTGATAATGTCCGACGCTCAGACACACTCTCTCAGTTCAAAACTAGATTAAAGACCTATCTTTTTAGTAAAGCATACACTTAATGCATCGCATAACAGTATGATACATGAATGTGCTCCACGCAGGTGAGCTGGCTCGACATCAGCTGTGGGACACACTCCTCAATACACCAGACATTGTGTTAGAAACTCTCATATGCTTTACATGTTTGTTTCTATGTTTGTTTATTTAACTGCTATTTTCATCTATAACACTCTATTTTTGCATCTCATTTAAATACACTATGAACAGCAGCTACATTAATTATTTTCTTTATTCTCTATTTTCACCTGGGGATACTCATTCCGAGGTCCCTAGAGACTATGCAGCGCCATTGATGCGATCCAAGACCTGTGAAGAGATGATCCCAAGGTATCCATAATCCTGGACCAGGTCGTATCCCGAGCTGATGCTGTGGTCGTCATGGAATGCATGAGACTGATTCCTGAATGACCACCGTGACAAACGAGTCCCCACATTGATCCTGTGGGCCAACCTGACTGACCGCCGGTGCCCTACTTACACCTGCAGCTTCTCCACAATGGACGTCCAGCCTCTTTAGCCTCCAGCGCCTAGACTGCAGCTCTGAACAGGAAGTTTGGCCTGATGAAAAATGGTCGTGCCCAACAGAGCCTAGTCTCTCTAGAGTTTTTTTTTTCCCTTCACTTCGTCAATTGGTGAAGTTTTTGTTTTGTTTTTTCCTCGCCACTGTCGCCACTGGCTTGCTTGGATCGGGACTTGTGGAGCTGTGCTTCGGTGGATTTGCTCTAAAGTGTTTGAACTTTCAGCAGTGAAATTTAAACCACACTGAACTAAACTACACTGAACTTCAACTATAAAATCTGGACTTTACTAGAACTATGTTAAGCTGCTTTGACACAATCTATATTGTGAAAAGCGATATATATAAATAAACATTTATTGAATTGAATAAATCGATGAACACAACAGAGAGCTTTTTTTAGCTGATCTGTCAAATAGAGTAGAGTTTAAGCTGTTCTTGTAAATCACCCTCTGTCACCTCACCAAATGTCTCTTGCTTGTCTTTGAGCAGCTGGAAGATGGCAGTCAACTGTTCCCGTTGAACCCTGAAACACAACGCACATTTTATAAAATATATATTGCAGATATGTATCCTGATACCATAGTAAAAGATAAGGTCAAATATTTACATACACCTTGTAAATAATTTTTAAACAATTGTAACAACATAAAAAGATCATAAAATTAGCATGTTGTTTTTAGCCTTAAATAAAAAAAAAAATATTTTTTTATTTTGGAGAATATGTAAACTTTTCCCAGTGCTGGGTTGCAGCTGGAAGGGTATCCGCTGTGTAAAAGTTGGCGGTTCATTCCGCTGTGGCGACCCCTGATAAATAAAGGGACTAAGCCGAAGGAAAATGAATGAATGAATGAATGAATGAATGAATATGTAAACTTAATATACAGACCATGGCTGTACAAAAATGACATTAGATTTACATGACTAAATTTACATATACAGTTATCCAAAATGACGTACAAATTAAAATTAAAGGTTAAGATATTCTTTCAGATGAGCTTAAAGAGATAGTTCACCCACAAACGAAAATTTACTCACCCTCAAGTAATTTCAAACTTTTATGAAAATGTACTCACCATTTACTTAATTTTAAGGCAACAGGTTTGCTCACTTCGTTTAAGGCAACTAATCGCTTAAAAGGGATAATTCACCCACCAATGAAAATTTACTCACCATTTACTCACCCTCAAGTAGTTCCAAACCTTTTTTTTTAAATTTTCAACATAAAAGAAAAAAAAAAGAACAGAAAAAATAAAATCAAACCAGTTTGTGACAAGTGACGGGTGAGCCAATGATGACAGAATTTTCATTTTTGGGTGAACTCAATTCACATTTGCACAGGTATGACATGCTGATCCGGGTCTAAAGGAACAATGGGCAAATAGACAGGTTATGTATATATGTATTTCTTGCTTCTACCGCCAGCACGCCTTTGTAAATATTTGCTCCATTTAAAGTGTAAATAAGACTGGTCCTTAGTCAGGATTTAATCTTAAAAGAGGCAGGTGTAGAAACAATTTTCACTCAGAAATCACAGTACAGTTCAAAAATTACTAAGACGTTATGTAAATGAAAACAATGAGTAGAAAGAGTGACATTTTTTCTGTAAGCAGTATTGTGATAGTTTTGGTTTTATTTTCACATTTCTGTTTTTAATAAATGTACATGAACAGAAACTGTATATAACACTGAGTTTATCTAGCTGTGCTAAAGCGTATGCTGTTCAAACAGAAAATGCACTCTGTTTGTCTAGTTGAGCCATAAATCAAACAAGGCATCAAACAAACCATATATGCAACGTTTAATGCAAACAGTAAAATATTTGAAACGGTGGAATTATAACATTAAAGTGAATGTGCTGAACAGAACTGTTTGCTGACAAAGTTTACTTAAAGGTCCTGTGAAGTGCTTTGAAATGTGCTTTTGTTTTATTGGACGTTTGACGTAATCTCAACTGAAAAAGACGAAGAGATGGCGAGACATAAGAGTAGCTCCTCTCCTTTTAAAAAAGCAGCCAATAGCATTTTGTTTCATCACAGCTCTGCCAGTGAGAGTGGTTGAGATCAAGTGCATCAAATGAAAAGCAAATGACAAGCGTCTTGAAGGGGGCGGCGCATGTCAGATACTAGAGAGCATTTGATTGGTCAAGTTTTGATGAGAAACTGAAGTATGAGGTGACATGAATAAAACCGTTGATCTATTTAGGCGGAAGTGACAAACTACAAACTTTACATGTTTATATCGGTTTTATATCTTCTAAACGTGAATTTTGTCATTGTTATATGACACTAGCTTATAGATATCTTTAAAACTAACATACTGATACTATCATCTAAAAAAAGTTTTTTTAATTTCACTGGACCGTTAAAAGTCAAACGCTGAATAAGGGTTGCTTAAAAACATACACAATAAGAAAGACTGCATGTATGGGTCATATTGTATCATTAACATATTGCAACATTTCCCGTGTGCATTGGAGAGCAAACTATAAATGCAAATCAAAAAGAGCGTGAAAGTGTAAGACTAATTTTGATTATACTGTATATTTTAATATTATAAAGATTTATGCCTATCAAATTTATAAATTAGTAAAACATAACCTGCAGTTGTCAACAGAATCTTATGTCTCTATTGTTACATTGTAAATTAATAATTACCTTTAGACTTTAGCGCCTAGACTGCAGCTCTGAACAGGAAGTTTGGCCAGATAAAAAATGGTCGTGCCTAACAGAGCCTAGTTTCTCTCGAGGTTTTTTTTCCCCTTCACTTCGTCAATTGGTGAAGTTTTTTTTCCTTGCCACTGTCGCCACTGGCTTGCTCGGATCAGGACTTGTGGAGCTGTGCTTCGGTGGATTTGCTCTACAGTGTTTGAACTTTCAGCAGTGAAATTTAGACCACACTGAACTAAACTAAACTGAACTTCAACTCTGAAATCTGGACTTTACTAGAACTATGTTAAGCTGCTTTGACACAATCTATATTGTGAAAAGCGCTATATAAATAAACTTGACTTGACTGTAAATTCAACCCATAAGCCCTAACACCTGGAGCCAGCTGGAAAACGGTGTCTAATGACAACAGTGAAAAGTGCGCCAGATGCATTTAAGCAGGAAATATGGCAGAAATTTGACATTTATATATAGCAGAGCAATTCCAGCATTATAGATGTGACATTTGCAGTAAAAACTTGAATCAATTCAGAGAACGTATACGTTAAAATTATTTTTGCTTATGTTTTCCAAACCTACTAACCACAGAGTTAAGAGAAAAAAAATTATCAATCTGTAAGCATATTTTATATTTTAACTGAAAAAAAATAAACATGCGTTATGGCTGTGACCAAAAAAGTATGCAAGTTTACCGGATACAACATAATTCTGTGAATTAAACTGCACAATCCAAAAGAAATAATGCTAATTAAAAGTATAAGAGTTGGCTCACTATAGAACAAAAATTATTGATTTTATTTTATTTTACATTTTTGCATTTATGAGGGAAAAGCTTTGTGACATTTTTTCTGTTATGGATGTGACAGATGTGAAATTGGCACTTGTGTGACTTTGGTAAATCAAATATAATTCTTTGAAAACCTTAACAAATCTTTACAGTGCTGTAAAATACAAGCCTACACAAAAAGCTTAGAAAGTGTTTCGCTATTTTGGTGAACATTTAATTTTTTTATGGCAAGGTTGACATTTGCATGGAATTGCTCAGCACATTTTTTATTGCCAGAAGGTGGCGCTATGACTCTAACTGATGAGTATCATGGGAATGAAGAGAGGCCTGTGGTGCGAGCGCTGATGAGTGTCTCCTCTGTGCCACACCCGTCTCAAGTCAAACAGAGAGGAACTCCAGAAGGATTAAAACAGGAGTGATGATAAAGAAAGATGAGAGAGTGCCAAGCCTGGGACATTTTATATTTGGTTTCGGTTTTCGTCTATGCGGCAGACACACTTGTACTTGCACTTGTTGTCCACAACATGGAGGACGTTTGACCCCCAAATCCAGGTTCATCTGACTAGTGTGAGTGCTCCGGTTTGTTTGGCTGGTCCTGGCCCAATTGGAAGAGGTGAGCAAGAGCACGGTTTGGTTGGGCTCGGGCACAATATGCATGTAGTGAGTGCAAAATGTGCACATCCTAATACATGCATCACAATGACTTTTTTAAACATATATGAGCGTCAAAAGAGGTGGATCTGTTCAGCAAAATATTCAGCCTTGTGTCAATGCGTCCCAAACGATTTATAAAAATACACAACAATACCCATTCTACTGGGCACTAGCGGTTCTAACCTCAATGGTGCCCCAGAAGAACCACCTGTCACTGTGCCCTGTGGTTAAATATTCGGGGTGTGGGTGAAGGCAAAGAGTGGGGGAGAAGGGGGGTGTGAAGGTGAATAGCGGGGAGACTTCTTCAAAACAGTCGCATCGATGTGGCTAGCTCGGGTTTGGAAAGTAAAAATGTAATGTGAGTGTGGGTCACGATAAGTAAGGGTGCACTCACACAGGGTGCTATCCGAACCGTGCCCGAGCACATTTCCCAGTTTGTTTGACAAGTGTGAGTGCTCTGAATCGTGCTCAGGCGCGGTTCAGTTGGCTGGCCCTGGCCCGATTGGAAGAGGTGTGCCAGAGCACGGTTCGGTTGGGCTTTGGCACGGTACGCTTTTAGTGTGTGTTTCATATGGATTTATTAATCATTCGTACTTTTTAATGAACACGAACTGTCATAGTTTATTAAAGATGCAAACCTCTCGCTGCACGTCAGCTGATGCCTTCAGCACACCTCCTAATAAATGCTGCATGAGGACTTTTATGATAATTTATGAGCGTCAAAGGTGGTGGATCTGTTCTGCAATATTTGACTGCGTCACTGCATCCCAAAGACTAAAAATAATACAAAAGGATATAACTAAATGTCCACTGTGCTGAGTGAGAGCGCTTCTCTTCCTGTTAAACTGAACAGTCGCATCATCGATGACGTAAGCTTGCTCCAGCTCGGAAGGTACCTAAATGCAGTGTGAGTGCAGGCCGCCGGGGAAAGGGGCAAAGTCCGCTTCAGCATGGTTCAAGGCAACTGTACCTAGTGTGAGTACGCCCTAAGTGTCTCTCAGCTTTTTGGGGACCAATTGGGAGCATGTTTGGGAAATTGGACACAATTTCTGGCAATCTGAATCTGTCTTCTCTGTCTTTCCTCATCCTTCTACCTCTTTCTCTCTTACCTTCCCCATCTTTTCCCAAGTCTTGTGGCCAAAATGATGTCGGCCCCTTGCTGGAGGAGGGAAGTAACCATAGTCCTGGGATGCCCCCTAGCCTGTGAGAGGTGTTGAGAGTATGTCATAAGTAGGGCGTGGCCAAGAGCTGTGGGAACTGGGCAAGGCTGGTGGTGCGAGCGCTGATGAGTGTCTCCTGTGTGCCATACCAGTCTCAAGCCCAAAGGAGAGGAGCTCGAGAGGGATTAAAGAAGGAGTGATGACAGTGGAAGATGAGAGAGGACCAGGCCTGGGACACTGGTTTTGGTTTCCATTTAGGCATCAGTTGTCAATGAGTTACACTTTTATTTGTGTTTAATTTATATTACAATTTTTAAAAAAAAAACTTATTATTAAATAATTAAAGTTTGTCAATTCCTGTCTCCTCCTTTCCTACAAGTATGAAGTTTTAACCACGTTACATGAACTATTTTGGCCCCTTTACACCTTTTATCAGCACAAAGCATTGATTTGGATGTTTAACAGTTCTGTAGCTAAATATATTTCATAAAAGCTGTTTTGTTTTTGTTAGGTTTGTGTTTCTTTAGGTTTGATTTTATAACATGACAGTACAAACACTAAGTGAATCAGGGCTAAATTAATATTTTTCTTTTTTGATCCAGACCAAACAAACCAAGAGAAACGAACAACAACCATGAGTGTTACAGTGAAGAAGAAAGTCACCTCTGCTCTTCCTCCAGCTCTTCTTTGGTCATCATCTTTTCCAGCTGGCAGGTCCTCAGCATGCCTGCCATGTACTTCAAAGGCTTACTCTCAGCATCTGTTGCAGAAAAGATGATATAGAGGGTCGAACAAACTGCAATATGTGTACAGTTTCAACCACCTACAAGACTGGACTAATAAAAACTGCAATATTTAGATTTTGTCAATCTTTTTATCTCCATTTTCAACAAAAATCCCCTTGAACTTTGTTTGCCAAAAATTCACTTATGTTATATAGAGTGGGGAAAATAAGTATTGAACACGTCATGTTTTTTTCCTGGGAATAATATTTCTAAAGGAGCTGTTGACATGGAATTGAACCAGTCATTTCATTTTATTATGCATAACTTAATTTGTAAACTAATTAGATTTGTTTCCTTTGCATATACGGATTTCTTTGGTTTTTACCAACATCTGAGGAAAAGTCAACAGCACCTTTAGAAATATGTTTTCTGAGAAAAATGGTGACGTGTTTAATACTTACTCTCCCATGCTGTACATAACCCGTTTTATGAGCCATCCTCTGTGATTCAGTGTTGTAGCTGCTTTTCCAAATATGCTACTTGCTGAAATCCATTCTGTGACAAGATTTTTTTTTGTCTTTCCATATTTAATAATCCTCAAGACTGCTTTCTGATTATCCTTATACATTTATTCCAGCATAGTATGACATTATGTAGGAAGGCCTACCCTTGCAAAAATTAGTATTCTTTAGCTTAATTTCAAAGTGTAATAATCACCAAAAACAAATACTTTATTATGGGTAAGTGTGACCTCACTTCTCAGAGACATATAACACACCAATAACTTTTTGTTTGTGGTTAAAGTATACTGTTGAATTTACCAGCATGTATTAATGCCATTTCAAATGAAGGTCTTTTACACTGAATCTTGTGTATTTAAATATAGTTATTAGTTATGCATTTATAATGATCAAGTTGAAATTTAGTACATATAAAATATCTAAACTTTGCTAAAACTAAAATTAAACATTATGACCAAAATTATAATTGATATGTGCAAACTACAACAAATAATAAGACACTATAATAGTGACTTTGAAAATAATTCAGAAGTGATTAGTTTGGTATTACAATAATAATTAAAGCTGCAAGCAGCGATGAAAGGGACCTCGCACCCGGGCTCACCGCTGCCCGGTGGCCTTAGGATGACAGAGAACAGCGAACAATAATAATTTTAGCCGATATATATTAAAATACCAGAGAAAATCACAGAATTATGCCAAACTTCCTTCTGTCAGCAGGTGGCGCTATGACTGTGACTCAATATTGGCATGTAGATGGCTTCAGGAGAGGAATCTCATCGAACCTGTGCATTTTCAGGCAGATCAGACATTGTTTGGCTGAGTTATAAGTGCTTTCTCCTCCATGTCGAAGCACCACACTTTCTCAGTCCGCCACGGACACGCCCTTCGACGAAAACTCTAGATCTTCACAATTTAACATCACAAAGGCCTTTGGACTAAACTAATGGAACATGGATTCGATGTGATACAATTTGTAGGAGGAGTTTGTTACACCGTAAAAAAAGAAACTCATCTCAAAAATGGCTAATTGTCAATCATTTTGAAGGAGGTCTTGTATGTTCATCAAGGCTGAATGTATTAAATCAAAAATGCAATAAGAAGTATATTGTAAATATGACTTCAATTTAAAATGTTTTAATGTAAATAAATTTTAAATTATATTTTACTTCGGAAGATTCATCATCATTAATTCAGTCTGCAGTGTCACATGATCCTTCAGAAAACATCCAATATGCTGATTTGCTGCGCTGTGATCATCAATTAATTATTGATTTTCAATCGGAAATTATGATTCTTATTATTATTATTATCAATGTTGCAAAGTTGTGATACATTCTCCTGTTCAGGATTATTTTTATTATTAATATTTAATCTGTTCATATGTAATATCTATTCCATGATCAATTCTTGATTCTGATTGGTTGGAAAGTGTGCAAGAAAATAGTTTAATGCACAGGCAGTTCCAGTCAGTTTTGATCATAGTTCAAAATAAATGTGCTACCCTCAAAAGATTAGTAGTAACCACAGTAACTCAATGACATTTGCCAGAGCCAGCCTTTAATCATCCGTGTAATCTTAAGTATGTGCACTTTTTTTTGTCATTAAGATTAAAATCATTCCGACTGAAAGATTTGGTGGTGTGTTTACATGAGACTTGTATAGTTGACCATGAGAAACAGTTCAGAACACATGAGAATTGTGTAGTTATTGCAAAGTTGAACCGAACCATGCAGTTCTCCATGATGGACGTCCAGCTTCCCCAGCCTCTGGCGCCTAGACTGCAGCTCCACAAAGGAAGTTTGGCCAGAAGAAAAATGGTTGTGCCCAACAGAGCCTGGTTTCTCTCTAGGTTTTTTTTTTATTGGTGAAGTTTTTTTTTCCTCGTCACTGGCTTGCTCGGATCGGTACTTGTGGAGCTGCGCATCGATGGATTTGCTCTTCAGTGTTTGAACTTTCAGAAGTGAAACTTAAACCACACTGAACTGAACTAAACTGAACTTTAACTCTGAAATCTGGACTTTACTAGAACTCCTATGTTAAGCTGCTTTGACACAATCTACATTGTAAAAGCGCTATATAAATAAACATGAACTGAATTGAAAAAAATTTCTGCGAAAGTTTTTAATTTGCACACGTTTTTAAGGCGGACAGAGTTTAAAGTAATCAGGCATTTTACAGTTTGCAACTTTAATAATAACTTTTAATTTTATTGAATTATTTATACAGTAAAGACTTTTGCAGTGTTATTTTACATCTGATTATTCACATTCTCTACCTGAATACTATTTGACTGCCCTGAAAAACCATAAATCACTGTTTACTTCACTTTTATCTTTTTTTGTATTTGCTTGTAATTAGTTTATTACATGTTAGGCATGATTCCCTTCCTCTACAGTATCATCCTATTCCCAACCATTCTAAATTAATAAATTATTTGTAAACAGCAGTTTTTAAGTCATCTGGTTAAATTGCATACAGTTTATAATCGTAATATTTATCGCAGAAAAACAAAATATCGCAATGTCAGATATCGCAATGTCAGATTTTTCCAATATCGTGCAGCCCTAACATGAAGAGAAATATATATATATATATATATATATAGTACATACACACACACATACTCAGGTTTGAAAAGAACTCAAAACCAGTGTGATATAAATCTTCTGACAAAGTAATCCAAAAACTTTATATTTTCTACCATTGCTAATAACTACCAATATTAAGAGACACTATTATTATTAATAATAATAGATTATTAGATGGGTTTTTTATTATTATTATTATTATTACTATACCAGGTGAAAAGGCATAATCCCTCAGAGCACTCCGTATCCCAGACTCCTCTTCCCATGCAGTGGACTGAACCAGAGCTTCTTCTTCCACATCATCTCTGTTTAAATCCTGCAGTAAAGACACAATGAACAGGGGTTTGGTTAAAGAAATATGTATGCTTTCTTCTAGTTTGTATGCAATGACAAGAGCATTCATAAATCAAAACAAACCCTTACCTTTGCTTTCTTTAAAGTTTGATCTTCAGTTTGAAGTCTTTTTTCGATGGTTTTAAGCTGACAGGATTCATCCCAGTGCTCACCGTGTTGTTCCAGTGAGGAAACTCCAGCATCTGCTTTCTTTTTTCCCTCCACAACAACACTGCTTTGATGATGATCGGGTTTATTTTTTACCATAACAAATGCTGCTACTATACCTGCAAGAAGCGTAAACAGCACAGCCGGCCAAAGTAAATCGTCCACCATGACTGTGAAATAACTTTCTTAGTTGGCAATATCCGATTAACTATGCGTTTATTATTAACTAACGCTGACGTCGACGTTTTCTTGTCTGCCGACACGAGGGTTTTAATACATGCATATTCTCACAACATGCAAGGTGGTCGAATCTATATGTTTTTGAAATAAAATCCTTTTTTACTGCACTGATAAGACTGCAGTGCAGGGTACAGAAATACACTGATTTTGTGCAGCCTGGCACACACCGGAAGTTTCAAAATAAAAGCTCCCTAATTTAGTAGTTCTTTATTATTCTCGGTGTGTATTCTACGTATTCGTTTTTTATAATGGAAAAATAGGAACTGAGCGATTACAAATTACACCAAATATATTTACAAGACCACAATTAACTTTTCATTATTACATTTTGCGTTTTGTGTAAAAAAAAATGGTAAATAAAAACGTAAAAAAGAGAACTTGCTTTTAAATGACAGAATACTAAACATTATAATCTGTATTGTTTGTTTATATATTGTTCTAACCAAATTATTAATAATAATAATAATAATAATAATAATAATAATAATAATAATAATA
>CAIGQV010017602.1:2947806-2978058 GCA_903798115.1 Danio jaintianensis | reverse complement strand
TAATAATAATAATAATAATAATAATAATAATAATAATAATAATAATAATAATAATAATGCAATAATGACTGCCAAACTTTTTTAAATGTTATCTTTCAATTTTTTAAAGATAACGTCATTCTGTGTAATATGGTTTATTAACTAAAATCTCTTCAGGCATATTCAAAACAATAATCATGTGATGACAAAACTCTGTTCCTCAAGCCATTTATTGGAAACAAACACGTTGTACACATTTTTACTATTTAAAAAATAGCATCAAATAAATAAAAGGACTAAATAAATAATAAATAATAAAGATTATATTAGACAGGAGGTTGTTTGTTTAAAGTTTAAAACAGGTAAACAATTGTTCAGCAAAGGACGATAAAATCTGATTGTCAGATACCAGATACTCTTCCAGCCGCAACCCAGTACTGGGAAACACCCATACACTCATTCACACACACTCATACACTACAGCCAATTTAGTTTCTTCAATTTACCTATACTGCATGTTTTTGGACTGTGGGAGAAACTGGAGCATGTGAAGGAAACCCACGCCAACACGTGGAGAACATGCAAACTCCACACAGAAATGCCAACTGGCCCAGCCGGCACTCAAACCTTCTTGTTGTGAGGTGACAGTGCTAACCACTGAGCCACCGTGTCGCCCTATATATTATATTATTTTATATAAATATTATTTTATATATTATATATATTATTTTTATATTATTTTTGTATATATTAGATATTTATAGATATTATTTTACATAAAAGGATAGTTCATCCTTATAATTAAAAGGAAACTTTTATATTTCTTTCCTTGTGAACACAAAAGAAGATATTTTGAAGAATGTTGGAAACCAGTAGCCATTTGCATCCAACATTCTTCAAAATATCTTCTTTTGTGTTCACAAAGAAAGAAATATATCAAGGTTTTGAACCACTTAAATGCTAGTAAAATTTGGTTTTTATCATTTTTTATCATTTCTACATTTAGAAGTCCTATGTCTTTTGTAAATCCAATTTGACATGGCACCAAAGGTTTGTTCACCCTTTCATATATGCACAGAATATAATTAAATAAATTTTCAATCAAATATTGTCTTCATACTGTATGTATATATAAGTCTGCAAATACATTTTCACTTCTCTTTCCTTTAATAACTGCTAATCAATCAGCACTATTATTTTTCCCACAGTGACATAAGAACCTTTTAGGAAACATATAATCTGTTTACTTTACCTAAAATACTCATTAGCTTGGTAGGATTTCACATCAGCAGTTATACTGCTCAGATTTCACTTGTTTGCCTTTAAAAACTAATGGTTTAATGGCCCCATTTCTATATTTTCAGTTCAACGAACATGTTATTTTTCCAGTACAAAAAACAAAGAGTATAAATAGATTTTGAAAAGCAGTCTTATCAGCTTCTATGTCAATGCATTGCGTTCATTATTAATTATTTTAATGACGTGAAAATAAGTTAATGTCAACCACACTGTATAAAAGACCAATTCAGATTTCTGGAGAGTCATACACCAGTTTAAGAACAGAACCCGGTCCATCTGAAGCAGAAAAAGTAAGTCTAAACACATTTGCATTCGACTTTTCAGTTGCTGGATTCATGAAATATTTTTTCTCTCTCATTCGAAGTATTAAGGGGAAAAAATGAAGACTGCGGTGTTTGCGCTGGTTTTGATTTGCCTTGGAAGTGTTTGGTCATCCGCAGGATCCCATCCACTTGATAGCAGGTAAGATAATAATTAAAGGGATAGTTTACCCAATAAAAATGTCCTTACCCTTGGTTCCAAACCTTAATATGAGTTTCTTTTTTCTGTTGAACACAAAAGTAGATATTTTGAAGAATTCTGGAAACCGGTAACCACTGACATACCAAAAAACTATGGAAGTTAATGGAGGTTTTCAACATTTTTAAAGAATATATTTTTTGTGTTCAACAGAAGAAAGGTTTGGAATGAGTGAAGGATGACAGCAATTTTATTTTTGGGTAAACAATCCCTTTAAGTATAACCGTTGATGATCAAATGCGAAATGTATACATATATTGAAATGCATTAACAACTTGGGCAAAGATTCCATTGGCTAATTCGTATAAATTAACAGACTTTTATAAATCTAAAGCATTTATTTTAGCTTAGTTCCTTGATCTCATTTCAATGTATTAAATTCAAATTTGTATCTGTCAGTATAATTGTAGTGTATTTTCTAGCATTAAAAAGGCTGAGCTAACATGAACTAATAATGTCCAGCTGAATTTTTATACATTTTGTAAACAATGATTAATAAATAACAACTTCATTGTTAGTTTCATTGTTAGTTATGTCATAATGCCTCGATATTTAGTGCTGAAGTTAGGAAAGTGTTATCAATTGCATTTTGTTGCATAAAATAACATGTAAAAAATATCTATTATATACAAAAAAATCACAAATCATATAAAATCCAAAGTAAAGTGTGTTAAATAAGTTAAAATGTCAAAATGTTGATCACATCATGTTCCATCATCATTCACTGTAACTTACATATTAAACAACACATGTATTCTGACCTGTACTTAAAATATATTGTATTAATATATAGGAAAAAGTGATTATTAATAACTTCTTGACTGACAAATTCCTTTGACAAAATAGAATTTTGTAGATTATAAAGATTATAAAATTATTCTTGTAAATATGTATTAGATATTGTATTGTAATTAGATTTGTTTTGGTATATAAACTACTTTGTAACACTGAATAACACTTTAGTGGGTACCTTCTTTAAAACATGGTAAAAATTATATAATGATTATACACATTATTTATTACATAATGCTTGAAAAAACCTTCTTCTGGCCCACATAAAATAATATCAAAAATATAATTGACAAATAATATCAGGAATATGCAATAAAAAACATCTGCGAGAGAATATTTTTGTTATTTAATTGGTTTGCTTGTTTTGTTTAAGTGTAATTCATAGCTCACCAAATGACATCCAGAAGTTCAGTCGCCGTTATGCCGAATCAACCATTGCCAGTGACATCAGCAAAATCGTGGACTCGATGGTTCAGAAAAACTTTGTGAACTTTCTGCTGAATCAGAGAGAAAAGAAGAGCGAGTGAGTTTGAGGAAATGAACAGCAGTTTCTATAATCTCTTCAGGAGGACACATAAAGTAACGTTTTGATGTTCATTTTCTACAGACCGGCTCTGACTGAAGATCCAGAAACTCACATCTTCAATGATCTGCTGAAGAAGGAGTTTGTGATGTGGATTCAGAGTAAAGGCGATGCTTTCAAGTATGTTGCCTTCTGCAAGTGCAATTAACTAATATCATGCAGCTTAAATTGCAAGTACTACTTTTTCTTTTTTTTCAACCCACAGGAATCAATAATGCATGAAAGGATGTGCTTTTGAAGTGCACTTTGAAGGCCAGAATGAAACTCTTACTTGAGGAATGTAGAGCGGATACTTTCAAATCATTAGTCAAGTGTCTTGTCATGTTTCTAGAAATAAAAATATGTTTATCGTAATTAAATTTATTTTAAAAGCCATAAATTGTGATTTGTGCTTCTTTAACATTAAACATGCTGTGCTGTTCATTCATGATATTAACATGGAAATGTTATTTACAAACTTTTGAACAGGGCCTGATGTATAAACCTTCAAGTGCATGCTTTGGGATTAATTAAAGACAGACACCAGGGGAATCTGGGTTATTATAGTTAATAAAAGCAAGAAATAGAAGGATTAAGTAATGTTTTAATTAAAATTTAAAAAGAAAAATGCTTTACTTGTTTATTTTAACTAAACAAACATTAACTGAATGAAAATACAATATAAAAAATCTAAATCTTTTATTCAGTCTTTTTGGCACAGTATTTCACATTTAGTTTACTTAAAATGAACTCAACTGAAACAGAAAAATACAGCTATATAAAAATTTAAAATAAAAAAAGAATACAAATTAATAAATAAAAAAAAAACTAATCATAGTACAATTTCAAACTTAAAAATTCATTCATTCATTCATTTTCTTTTTGGCTTTAAGTCCCTTTATTAATCAGGGGTTGCCACAGCGGAATGAACCGCTAACTTATCCAGTATATGATTTACGCAGCGGATGCACATCCAGCTGCAACCCATCACTGGGAAACACCCATACACTCTTGCATTCACACACACACACTACGGACAATTTAGCTTACCCAATTCACCTATAGCACATGTCTTTGGACTTGTGGGGGAAACCTGCGCACCCGGAGGAAACCCACACCAACACGGGGAGAACATGCAAACTCCACACAGAAATGCCAACTGACCCAGCCGAGGCTCGAACCAGCGACCTTCTTGCTGTGAGGCGACAGCGCTACCCACTGCGCCACCGCGCCGCCCAAACTTAAAATATCTAAGAAATGTTTACTAGTATCTATTGAATAAATGCTGCAGGGTATTTCCAATGGAAAAGACCCAGGAGTGTTACAGGGGGTTATTCCAAGACCTTTTATGACTGTATATACTGTATAACGAAGTTAACATACATGGTTTTCTTTGCCCTACACTAATAGCTAACCACTCACTTTCCTTCAGATTAGTCCATGATTTATAAGGGATCGCCAAAGCGGAATGAACCACCAACTTGTTAAATTAAAAACGTCCTTCCTGCCGCAACCCAGCACTGAGAGTACATTAAACTAAACTTGTGCTGGGAAATACCCATACACTCTCTCACATACTCACACACACTTCTGAAAATTTTGATTCATCACCTATAAAATCAGCTATACTGCATGTCTATGGACTGTAGGGGAAAACAGCAGCACCAGAACATGCAAACTCCACACAGACATATGCCTCCTAGGAGAAAATTACCTTCTTCCTGTGAGGCGACAGTTCTAACCAATGAGCCACTGTACCACCCAGTATCTAGTATCTAATAAATAATTGTCTAATGGTACGATATCTAATGAATAAATACTAGTATGTCATAAAATCTCGACTATATTTAATAGGTACCAGTAATATTTATCTAATGATTAAGCAGTGTTAAGTACCAGTATATAAACAAACACTAGTAGGCTAAGTACTGTATAAGCACTATTAGCCAACGAATAATTACTAGTAGGTAAAATATAAGTACTAGTAGCATATAAGTTTATAGCCTCATCTTTACTAATACCTAGTGGTTGGCCAGGTTTATCAACAGTATCTCGGTTGACTTGTTGGTTGTTCTCCAGTCCGCCTGGTGGCGTCATTGAGCACTTTCACCAAAACATTAGTGACGACGGTGGACTCGAGTACAGAAGAAATAATACACGTCTGTGGATGTTTTCTTTCTGGGTTGTTGGAAACTTATTTGACAAAACAGCGTAACTAAATGATAGCAAAACTATCGGTTGTCTTTTTGAGGATATATCTAGATTAATTTGTCATATTCGGTCTCAATGCGTCTCCATGTAGTTCGCGCGCTGTTTAGCTGACTAGGAAGTCAATTACAACAGTTGTCACAGAGGACAGGGAAATAATACAGCTTCATTGTTGTAGTATTATAGTATTTTAGAGTTTCTTATTTAGTCATCATGCACAGAAGAGGAGTGGGAGCTGGAGCGATAGCCAAAAAGAAACTCGCCGAGGTACAGTATAATGATAGCATTTCCACTAGATTTATGAAAAAAGGCTAATAGTTTTACATATTAACCTAACGTGAGCCAGTTTATTTCACCTACTGTCATAGGCAAAGTATAAAGAGAGAGGAACTGTCTTGGCTGAAGATCAGATCGCACAGGTAAATCCTGACAGCGGCTTTGAATGAAAGCAGACCTCATAAATGTGAAACACCGAGCCCGTTTTAACCAGTCCGTGTGTGTGTGTGTGTGTGTGCGCGCGTGCGTTCTTCTCGCAGATGTCGAAACAACTGGAAACGTTTAAGACCCATTTGGAGGAGTTTGCCAGCAAACATAAACAAGAAATCCGTAAAAGCTCACAGTTCAGAGTGCAGTTCCAGGAGATGTGCGCCACTATAGGGGTTGATCCTCTTGCATGTAAGTATTTGTCAATGTTTCCATATAGGCACACATAGATATGCCATTCGTCTTTACTTCATATTCTAACAGTTTTGGCCATAAAATAAAAATATATAATTTTGACTCATTCAATGTCATTTTGGCTATTCCCACAAATATACCTGTGCAATACAAAACTAGTTTTGTGGTCCAGGGTCACATTTTGTGATTTAACATTAAGGTGTACACTGTGCTTGTGTAAAACCTGTGTGAATTTCTTAAGTATAATGCATTATACTCGTTAATATAATAATATATTATATAAAAGTAAATAATATAATAATTTTTACAGATTTCATGATCATACTGTATATTCTTGTATTAAATCAATATACAATTATGATATATATTACAATTAGGATCAGAATTATTTCTATCACATAGTTTCAAATTCAAATTTTACAATAAATTAGAATAGGTAAAATCCAAATTATTTGCAATCATAATAATTTTATAAATAATGTTTTATAAATAATGTTCTAATATTTCTGATTAATAACATAGAGGTTAATTTTTATTTAAACCATTTAATCCCATCACACATAACTGTGATCATATATTATATACATAAAAGTTGTTGGGTTTGGAGAAGAAATTTAACCTTTAAACAATAATTTTAAAAATTGTTTTGAATAAAATGTTTCAAATCTTTGTGAATGGTTATACATTATTATAATGACTAAGTTATAAGTAAATAAAAAAATAATGTTATAATTAATTATACTTACAAATAATAAAAAAAGACTTTATTAAATGTATTTTATCTTTGTGTGCAGCTGGAAAGGGATTTTGGTCTGAGATGCTTGGAGTTGGTGATTTCTACTATGAGCTTGGTGTACAGATCATTGAAGTCTGTTTAGCTCTGAAACACAGGAATGGCGGTAAGTTTTGAAAGTTCATAATCTTTAAATAATTATACAGTTATTATTTTATGCCTATTATGAATAGACAATGCTCTCTTTTGACATAAAAAAGAATTGTGATGTATCTCTCCTGATTCTAAGCAGTCAGTCATGGCATTCCACAATCACATATATTTACATGCACAAAAAAAGTAATAATGCATAAATATTTCCCCAATGTGTTCAAAACAACAAAATCATAACTTTTTGGGGCAAGTGTTTCAAAAGATCAATAATAAAAACAAGTTGATGCAACTAGGAAAACCCCTGCCAAATAATTAACACATGCAATAGCATACATCATCATTATGTTGCATTCAAGGGCAGATGCTTGATGTTTGGCAAAATAATCTTGTAAACATTTCACTATAAAACTTTTCACTATAAAAAAGATATATAAACACTAACAGTATATATGGACTAATAAATGACTTTATTTTTGCAGGTCTCATCACATTAGATGAACTTCACCATCGCGTCTTAAAAGGAAGAGGGAAGTTTGCACAAGATGTGAGCCAGTGAGTTTCTTTTTTGACCACATGGGTCAAAGACAAAGGGGGTTTTATGGATCAAAACGATTGTTTTTTTTACATTAGTTTTTACTGCATATTTTTACATTGATTTACAGAAAACACCCAATAAAATGTAAATGTAATTCAGTGTAGCAATAGTTTATACATCAAGAATTATAGTCCGGTGTATTTGGAACAAGAAACATTTGATGACATATTAAAAGACTCCATTTGTCATTTTAAATCTTTCAACTTGCCACTAGTACTAATATTACCAAATTTAGAATGGTCTTATATTATTATGTTTTAATAGGAACAGGTCAGAGTAAGTATGTTTTTTTTTTTTTTTTCTTCAACATAGTCACACTGAATGAACCAACATGAATGACATCATCAGCATTAGCATTTTGAGTGGAGATAATGATAAAAATAAATGACACTGGGGCACATGATTTCACCCCAAGTTTTCGTCAAATGTCATTTGAAACATTAAAGAAGTATTTGCCTTTAATATGCTTACTATCAACCTGATTTAATCCAGAAACCAAAATGGGATGTCCAGTTTTTGACCCACATACTGTTCTTCTGCTAATCTAAATGCATTAATTCTCCTACCACTCATTAAGGGATGATCTTGTGCGGGCCATCAAGAAGCTGAAGGCAATGGGAAACGGCTTTGGGATGATTCCTGTTGGAGGCTCTTATCTAGTGCAGTCTGTCCCAGCAGAGCTCAACATGGATCACACTGTGGTCCTTCAGCTGGCAGAGGTAATCAATAACACACACACACAAACACACACACGAAGTCTAAAACCTTTAAGCCTCCGTGATGTCAGATCTGATCATTGGCCATGTTTTACAGAAAAAGGGTTATGTGACGGTGAGCGAAATCAGAGAGAGTCTCAAGTGGGAGAAAGAGCGGGCCTGTCATGTTCTTGTAAGTTTTCATGACAAACAAATAAACGCATAGAGCTGCACGATTCTGGATTAACAATAAATCACAATTTGATTTATTTAAAACGGAGATCATGATTCTTCCGCTATTCTGGGAAGACAGCTTAACATGATGACTTTATTAATAGAACTAGTAATTTGCTTGAGGTTTATTAATAGTATATTCTTATTTTATGTAAATTCATATGTTTGTAAATCTGAATGAATGAATGAATGATTCAATAAGTCAATAATAAAAACATAGTTTCATTACTAGATGAATCAGCAGTTTTGAAGAATCACTTGAATCTCTTAAGTGACATACATTTTTAACGGTTACGTCAAGTTGCTTTCGAATTGTGAATTTAATCATTTCTATAAATATCAATGTTTAAATCAGAATTATAAATCGCTATCCCAAAACCTCTGTGTCAGTTTGAATGTTTGTATCACAGAATTAATAATATTTGTTGAAAATTCTAAACACGAAGGATGTACACACTCAAAAAATAATTTTTGCTGCTTAAACTACTTAAAATGAGCTGAATCAACATAATTCTCAAGTTTTTTGGTGGACAGCTTAGTTGTTTTATATTCAACCCACTTAAATTTGTAAACACAATTTACTTTAATCAATTTGCATTGAGACAACATGAAGGAATTATGTTAAACCCAGCATTTTTACAGTGCATGTCAACTGATGTCTCTGAGTCTGCAATCTTTTATCGAATAACCGTGCAGCTCTACTTTAAATCATCTGTTAATACCGTTTTTTTACGCTGTTTTTCAGGATCACCTGCTGAAAGAAGGTTTAGCATGGCTGGACTCTCAAGCCGCTGGGGAGCCGCAGTATTGGCTGCCTGCTCTGTTCTCTGAGCTCTTATCACAAGACGTTACACCTGAAGAGGCCAATCAAATGACACCTTAAGAACCAGACATTATTTTGTAAATATGCTGTCATGGTGAAGGAGACGAAAGCCAAGGTCAAAGAATGTCTTGTGCTGTGAGAGCTGAGCATTTTGAGAAGAAAATGGGATAATAAAAGTATCTGCTTTAAGTCATATTTCTGAAACCCAATAAGCCTCAATATGTTTTATATGTTAGTTATTTTAATACCTGATTGTTCACTGGAAAAGAAAAAGAGATTTTGGGGCAAATAAAAGCCAATCATTTGTATGTGTATTTTATCTGACAGATGAAATATATCTTTTGCTTATTGATTCCTTTTGTATTATTTTATTGGATATTTACCCAGTCCAAATCTCAAAGCGATATTGCAAGCATTACATAATCATAATAAAAAGATTGTATTTGCTTGTTTTAGATACATAATGGCTAATAGTTCAAGAGAAGTTATGCAGAGCTATAAAATCCTGGACCATTTAGTGCTATTACAAAGCGCCACCATATTGTCAAAACATTATTAGCTAGGGGTGTGCGATACATCTATATTTTTCTATCAAAATATTTTTAGAGGTATTTTTGATGACAATATTTTGGCAGAGTGTGATTTATATTGGTTTGGCTGATCTAGGCCTTTCATGGATAAATATGAAAGTAAAACCACCAGTAGGAGGTAGCAAGTCCCTGTCTTAATGACTGATTCACTGAATTATTCAGTCAAATAATTTGTTAAAAACATTTGATTCATAAAAAATAAAAAAATCTAATCAATGCAAGTGACCATCTTTATGACTGAATCATTAGCTCACTTGATTCATTCCAACACCACACAGTGTTGCTCCGAGGAGCAAAAATGTTCTGGTCAAGCTTTGTTTGAAATGATTTTCTACTGCCAAAAAAATGTATATGCATATGAATGGAAGTTAATGGGGTGAATAGCAGGGTCGACATCTTGCATTGATTATATTTATATGCTAGCAAATATTTGGTTACACTTTAAAATAATGGTCCATTAGTTAATGTATTTACTAACATTAACTAAGCATGCATAATCTTGTAAAGCATTTATTAATCATAGTTCAACATTAACTAATGCATTATTAAAATCCAGAGTTGTGTTTGTTAACATTAATGCACATTAATGAACATTAATACACTAACATGAACTAATGTTAACTAAGGTTAACAAGGTGAATAAATACCATAATAAATGTATTACTAATAGTTTATTCGTGTTAGTAAATTAACATTACATTAACTAATGGACCATTATTTTAAAGTGTTACCAAATATTTTACTCTACCAAATTTGTATTTTACCAATGCTAAAAACAGTCCTTGGGTGAGAAAGCACAATTTTGAATATGTAATTTACGGAAGAAATTTTGTAGATTTTACAATTTCATTAATATAATGAATGTATATCACAATGCCAGCTGTGCTGTCAATTTAAATCATACTTTATGACAACAGAATCTTCATAAATACTAATACAAAGTAATTTTTTAAAGAAGAAACCCTTTATAATCTATAGTGATGAAAAATATGTATTTTACATATGGGTGGTGGCATATTTTAAGTTTTGATATTATAGGGCTAGTTATGGGCCAGTTTTGTTGCAGAAACCTGGCAACCCTGCTGAAAAGTGCAGTTTTGTTTTTTTACTGCGTCTTAACACTGCAAAATGTAACTCCACTCTTGCATTTGTGATATTGTTAAAAAATTAAAAACAAACCCAAACGAGGATATCTTTTGCTTTCAAAAATTGTAGTTGCATTCTAACAAAATGCTTTTAGACTCTCAAAATGTAACTTTGTTTGCTATAAAGCGATTAACCTACTAAATAACATTAGCTCGCACACAACGCTAATATCGTCAGTTATAAACATCGCACACCCCTAATATCAGAAACAGAGTAAGCTAATCTGCATGACTATAGACATGATCTTCAAACTCCTGCTGTTGCCAGTCATCACAGATCAGAGTGCAGAACGGGCACACTTTGTGACACTGTTCATGTTGTGCCAGTTCATCCTCGCTGATCCCAGGAAAACTCTCCCGACAGTGATGGCACACCTTAGTCTGCACGTGCGGAAAATGCAAACAGTTAAGTCATTTAGAGCTGTGTTGAAACTCTGAGTATTTTTTTTCATAACATGTTATTACCTGTGTCTCTGTTTGTGCAGGATTTGCTATAATGCAGAAATAAAATATAGTTTAATTTGCTAATTTTAGAACAGTTTCAAGATTTTTTTTTTGTCTAAATCTTCTCGTTTACTTTTTTAAATTACTGTTATTGTACCAACCTGTCATTTCATCAATGGCCTCACAGTAACGAGGGTCTGAAGGTGTGTATTCAGTGGAGGCTGGTGGGCTTTGAGGTTGAGGATTGGAAATTTGATCAGACATTGCAGCAACAGATGCAACCTGGTAGTCAAACAAGTCCCGGCGAAGTTTATTTACTTCTTCCTGCAATTCCTGGAGATTAAAAAATAAAAATGAAATAATATCTTAATAGTCATTAAATAATGTTGTTAAAGGGATTAATTATGCCATAATTTATTCACCTTCCTCTTGTTCTAAACCTGTATGTCATATCCTATCATATCATATCATATGTTTTTATTTAATGCCATGTCAGCAACAATGGCTATTTTCATTTTCAAAAACATGTCATTAATAAATATACAATTAAAAACCACAAACAAATGAATACATAAATTAGATAAGATTTTTAATGTTATTATATAAGTTTCCTTCTTCAGGTGAACACAAAAGAACATTTTATGAAAAATGCTTGTAATCAGATTGACCATTGACTTCCATAATATTTTTTTCCTACTTTTGAAGTTAATGATTACAATCATGGTTTTGGATATCAACTTTTTAAAAAGTGTCTTCTCGTGTTCAGCAGAAGAAATAAATATATACAGGTCTGAAATATGTGGAGGGAGTATAAATGACAATATACATTTCTGAGTGAACGTTCTACTAATTATACTAACATCGAAAAGTTTGGAATCAACACAATTGTTGATTTATCAATTTTTTTTGTTTACTAAAAATACACATTTATTATTATTTTTTTTTTCTTTTATATTTATAGTTCTATATATTTAATATTTTTAAATATTTATTTATTTTTTATTTACTTACTTTTTTTATTCAGGAATGTCAAATTAATTTAAAGTTACTAATTCAATCCAATCCAATAAATATTGTTCTTTTGAATTTTCAATTAATACAAAATCAGCATAGTCAGCATAACTGTTTTCAGCACTGAATCTTTCTTGAATATCACATTAAAATGAATGCAAAATGAATGCAAATGCAAAATAGAAAGATGGTAACAGCTGCTGAATATTCAGCTTTTCCATAATAAATTACATTTCAAAATGCATTATAAAGATGTATGTTAAACTTTGAATATGTAACATTAATTAGTAATATTACCGTTTTAACTGTATAACTGTTTTAAATAAGTTCAGCTTTTTAAAAAAAAAAGTAAACTCTTTCCAACCCCAAACGTTTAAAGGTTTATATAGCTAACAGTGATGTATAATCTGTGTCCAAACAAAACAGATCACCTCATTCCTTTCCACGAGCTTCTCTATCTCTAATCTCGATGTCTCTGCCAATTCGTAGACTTTGTTTTGCGCTTGCTGAAGTTGCGTCTGTCACAACGAAATTAAAATATGGAATGAAATATTATTCACACTCACAAAACACTAAATTAAAGTGTCACAGTGTAATACCTGGATTTGACTGGTTTCCTCGCCCTCGGCCTGTTTCTGGCTCATCTCCTCCTGCTTCTTCTTCAGTTCCCTCAGTTCCTGCTCCGCTCCTTCTGCACGTCTGCAGGCTTCTTTACAGGTCTGAACTTCTGTTCGAAGCAGTCCTCTGGCCTCGGTCAGCTGAGTGAGCAGGGCCTGGATCTGTACCTGAGGATTCGCTCACAACGTAATTTTTAATATTTAATGATTTAATGTTACAATATTTCAATCTTGCAAACAGACAAGCCTCACTTTGTTGTTTTTTTGGGCTACTTGCTCTGACATGGATGTTTGTAACGGTTTGTTTTCAACCCTGCGATCTTTCCTGAGCTCCTGGATTTCCATCTGCAGTTTCTCATTGTCTTTTCTGCTGCTTTGCATGTCCACCTAAAAACAGCATAAATTGCATATTAAGGATAAGTGCTTGTTGGAATTGTAACCTGGCATTATATATTGTGAATATTGCTTGCACTTTGACAGATTGTTTTTTTTTTTTTTTTTCATGTTTGAGAGTGACTGGATGAGAGTGTCTGATAAATTCATGAATGCAAATGTACAGTCGTGGCCAAAAGTTTTGAGAATGACACAAATATTGGTTTTCACAAAGTTTGCTGCTAAACTGCTTTTAGATCTTTGTTTCAGTTGTTTCTGTGATGTTCTGAAATATAATTACAAGCACTTCATACGTTTCAAAGGATTTTATCGACAATTACATTACATTTTTGCAAAGAGTCAGTATTTGCAGTGTTGGCCCTTCTTTTTCAGGACCTCTGCAATTCGACTGGGCATGCTCTCAATCAACTTTTGGGCCAAATCCTGACCGATAGCAACCCATTCTTTCATAATCACTTCTTGGAGTTTGTCAGAATTAGTGGGTTTTTGTTTGTCCACCCGCCTCTTGAGGATTGACCACAAGTTCTCAATGGGATTAAGATCTGGGGAGTTTCCAGGCCATGGACCCAAAATTTCAATGTTTTGGTCCCCGAGCCACTTAGATGTCACTTTTGCCTTATGGCACGGTGCTCCATCGTGCTGGAAAATGCATTGTTCTTTACCAAACTGTTGTTGGATTGTTGGAAGAAGTTGCTGTTGGAGGGTGTTTTGGTACCATTCTTTATTCATGGCTGTGTTTTTGGGCAAAATTGTGAGTGAGCACACTCCCTTGGATGAGAAGCAACCCCACACATGAATGGTCTCAGGATGCTTTACTGTTGGCATGACACAGGACTGATGGTAGCGCTTACCTTTTCTTCTCCGGACAAGCCTTTTTCCAGATGCCCCAAACAATCGGAAAGGGGCTTCATCGGAGAATATGCCTTTGCCCCAGTCCTCAGCAGTCCATTCGCCATACGTTTTGCAGAAGATCAATCTGTCCCTGATGTTTTTTTTGGAGAGAAGTGGCTTCTTTGCTGCCCTTCTTGACACCAGGCCATCTTCCAAAAGTTTCGCCTCACTGTGTGTGCAGATGCGCTCACACCTGCCTGCTGCCATTCCTGAGCAAGCTCTGCACTGGTGGCACTCCGATCCCGCAGCTGAATCATCTTTAGGAGATGATCCTGGCGCTTGCTGGACTTTCTTAGACGCCCTGAAGCCTTCTTAACAAGAATTGAACCTCTTTCCTTGAAGTTCTTGATGATCCTATAAATTGATGATTTAGGTGCAATCTTAGTAGCCACAATATCCTTGCCTGTGAAGCCATTTTTATGCAACACAATGAAGGCTGCACGCATTTCTTTGCAGGTCACCATGGTTAACAATGGAAGAACAATGATTTCAAGCATCACCCTCCTTTTAACATGTCAAGTCTGCCATTCTAACCCAATCAGCCTGACATAATGATCTCCAGCCTTGTGCTCGTCAACATTCTCACCTGAGTTAACAAGACGATTACTGAAATTATCTCAGCAGGTCCTTTAATGACAGCAATGAAATGCAGTGGAAATTTCGTGGGGGTTTTTTTAGGATTAAGTTAATTTTCATGGCAAAGAAGGACTATGCAATTCATCTGATCACTCTTCATAACATTCTGGAGTATATGCAAATTGCATATAAAAAAAAAAAACTTTTGCAATTTCCAATATTTATGTAATTCTCAAAACTTTTGGCCACGACTGTACAGTGCAAAAACTGCCTTTCTTACTTAGAGGTTTTGTCTTGTTTCTAGTCCAAATATCTAAACATTCTTAAATCAAAAAGAATTTTTTGTGGCATTTTGTCTTGTTTTCAGAAATAATATGTCAAAATGAAGTGAGGTTTTCCTTAGAATTAGCAAATCAATCTGCCAATGGGGTAAGCAAAATAATCTAATTTCAAAGCGAAAACAAGATTATTTTGCTTACCCCAAAAATCACTTGATGCCATTTATTTACTCATGACTAGGCCCACATGGAATCTGTGCACAGAAATCCACAAATGTTTAGCCCATCATTGAGTCCATTTATTTACTTTTATTTACTATTTATTTACTTTAATTTAATGTGTGTAAATGTATATGTATTCAGTTTTTAAATTAATTATTATTGACTAATATGAAAATGGTCATATGATTTATTTACAATACAGTTTGTAAAGTAATATTTTCTGTCTTTTAGAAGATATATTATATGAGAGACTTGCTTTGTTTACCAAATAATGGGATGTCATTGAATTTGCATTGTAAACATTAAATAAAAGGTATTATTAAGTTTCCTCATAAATCCGCTGATTTTTTTATACAAAATTCTCCACAGAAATAGAAAGAAGTGTCCACAGATTCTGTCTGGACCTACTCATGACTCGTGTAGCTTGTTTCTCCTGTCCAACTAGTACTCATTTGGTTTTAGTTTTGATTTCTCACTCTATTTTGTTTCATGTATTTTTGAGTCTTGGTACAGTATTTTGATTCAAAGTTTTTTTTAGAGACAAGAGAAATATGTAGTTTTATTTTGTAAGATAAAAGTTCAAACTTGAGGTGAAATTGGAAGAACAAAAAAGGAAGTTTTATTTAGCATTTTTAGCACATTGCTAACATGATCAACATGTTAATGGTATGAGATAACATGCTGCTTTAAAAATGTGATTAGGACCTGTGATTAGGTTTTATTCACTAAAGTATTTATTTTGCAAAAACAACAGGCTAGATGAACATCATCTTTTATCTTTTATCATTATCTTGGATTAACATTATTAATAGCTTACCTGTTTTAACTTTGGCTAGAATTTCTTTAGCATATTTAAACACATTTAAAACATGACATGTTACTATCATGTTTTTATCATGTTTAACATTTTGCGAGCATGAATTAACATTATGTTAATATTTCTAGCATGTTTTGCATGTTGCTATAGCATAGCATGTTTATTAATGATTTTAATATGTTGCTAGCCTACATTTGCATGAAGCATGTTTTAAAATGTTAACAAGTTTATATATTTAGTTAATAATAGATAGACATATGTAGGTCTGAAGGTCCTGAAATGGGTGAATTTAGATGAAATAAGAATTTCTGACATCCTCGATAAAAGTCTGTGGGATAGTTTTTATTGTCCAGTTTACGAAAAGTCTGATGAATTAGAAAAAAGTAGTTTTATACAAAGCCTAAAGCCTTTTTTTCTTTTTCCTTGTGGTGATTTTGTTTAGATAATCATGAAGTGTTTTTAGAAGCAAATAATGTTAAGAGTTACATACAACATGCTGTACATAACTTTGTACTTTCAAGGCTTAACATTTTATGGACATTTTAAGATGAGCAGATGAGTGTTCATTGTTATTTTAATGTTATTTCTTTTAACATTTACAAATATATTTATATTTGATAGTTACATTACATTATTTCTTCTTTTTGTTTTTATCCAGTTTCCATTTTAAAAATAAAAATACTGTGCATTTGCAAACCTCTAACAGCTTGGTCTGGTCCTGTACTTTGCTGTAATTTTGTTCCATTTCTTTCAACAAGGTACTCAGTCTGGAGGAAAATGACAGATAATCATTTCTACCAAATGTTTGCAAATAAAACATATCTTGACACATATATTTATTCCATAAAACAGATTTTACCTGAGATTTTCAGTGTCCTGGAGTTCAATCTGTTGCTGCAACACAGTTTTCTTTTTCTTCAGCACAAGGATCTCTTGAACAGCTTTCTCATACTTTTCTTGAAGAGGAGTCAGTGACTGTGAATGAATGTGTTCGATAGAAGTCATACATGTTTCAATTAGACAGTTTAAATTATAGACAAATCTTTGATTTCATTGGAAAATGGCAGATCTTTCTTTACCTCTTCGATGGCATTATAACTCTGTTCATCTGGCAATGGTGTTTCCGGTTTATCCTTTGACTTCAAATCCTCCATGGCGCTCTGCAGTTTAGTGTAAAGACACACGTATAATCACTTTACGCACTACTGAAAATACATAGTGGTGTTTCACAATGACGCCAGTCCAAGAACAACGCAGTAAAACCAGTATTAACTAAACCCATTAAAACAAAAATATTAAAAGAACTAAAGTTAAATGAAAATAAAAATGAGAAAAATTACACAAAAAAGAAATCAAATTATTATAAATAAATATTAAAATCTAATTAAATTAAACTTAATATAAACTTTAAATAAAACTTATAAAATGAAAGTGTAAAATTAAATAAAAAATACTAATGCATACTTTAATATATAAAAATACTAAAAATTACTTGATTACTACAATTACTAGAACATTCTGACAAAAAATAAATGGATACATGGCACAAATACTTCTAACAAAGATATTGCATAACAATCCTGACATGCAGTTCATAAAAAAATTATAACACCTTCATTATCTACAAATAATAACTACATACAAATCATGAGTTAAAGAATCAGACTAACCCTGAGTCGGCTGATCTCATGCAGTCTTTCATCCAACTCATTTTGCAGGATTGTATTTGTTTCGTTCAAGGACTCGATCTCTTTCACAAAGTCCTCTTTCTCTTTCTCCATTTTCTCTGCCTGCTCCTACTCACAAGGACAGTCAATAAAGCATTTGTTAGATTTTTTTGTCAAGTTACTATTAGTATTATATACATTTTTTTGTGTCACCATGCCTACCTGTGTTGTTATGACCAGCAGGTCCTTCTCCAGACTGCAGTCCAGGCTTGTTCCTGGGTTTTGAAAGCGGAATGGAGTGCTGGCTCCTTTAACATGGCCACTGCTGTCCACATAGCAAAACTGGTAAAACTCCCCATCATCCTTGGGCAGGTAGCTCTCTGAGGACACAATTTTTTTTTTTTTTAAATCCGTATCATCAGAGTTCATTATAGGTTAGCCTTTTCTGAGTCTCAGACCCCCCCAACACAATACTTCCTGGATTAATACTAGTAAGGCCCCTTCATTTGTTTTAATATTAGCATATCATAATAGAAGTGTCAATATATTTAAGTTATAAGTTTAAGAAACTTTTTTTCTTTATAATCAATAATTATTTGTTGGGAAAAATAAAATATACTTTTAGATTGTATTTTTACCGTTTGTTTTCTAAAGGTTTTTAAGCTGTACCTGAATATATTTGAATTTTTTTTGCTTTGTTTTAATTTCTCTGTATAGGTTGTTATTGTATATTTGATTGTTCATGGTCATTCCGCCTATTTTAATAATTTCATTACTTCTGCTTCCATTTAACACTCAGTAAAACTTTTAAAAAAAGCTAAAAGTCTAATAACACTTTTAAAGCTTCTTCAGCAAATCTTAAAATGAATATACTTTTTCATATTGTACTTATAATTGTGTGATGATTTCATTCATTGGAATGAAACTTTATGAAATGGGAAAGATTTTTTTACCTCAATTAATTTGCAGAATTTATTGTTAACTATTGTTATTTTATTTCATAATCATATTCTCAAAATGTATTTATTGTATTTATTTAAAATCAACATAAATCTGTTTAGTGTGAAATCAGTTACATGAATTCAGTCAAAAATATCAATTGGCTAAAATATGGCAAGCTGTGAAACAAACAATATTTTAATAAAACATTTATGAAAATGAAACACATTGGATGGATAAACCCATTTATTAAATATTGTAGTAGTATTATTATTTCTAACATTATTGTTTCATTCCCATTATTTTCTTTAACATATTTCGTAAACATATGACTAACAAACATGCATATCATTTAGTTTATTAGTTTACATTCAAACTAATTTCATATGCAATTAATTAAAATACATAACTGTTACAATTACATTTTTGATGCTTTATTTATTTATTTATTCAGAAAAAAATTCTCAATTGAATAAACCAATTTATTATTTATCCTATTGAAAGCCTAAACATAGTGTTAAAAAGTCTACCAAATCACTCCAGAGCAGGATATTTTGGCATGGAAAAACTACTCTGCCATGCTCAAGTAATCCTCACCCTGTTGCTCCACACATTATTACTTGCCAAGAAAGTGCATGGCAACAAACCAAATTCTTGAGACACTTGACACATCACAAGGTCCCCTGATATGAGAGCTCTGAGTAACGTAGATGTGGAGTTCTGCCTTTACTAAAATAGCAGCATGACGTCACACTCACAGCACTGATGCACCAGGAACATATCATGTCCCCCTTTTTACCTTTAGTCACTCTAGAAGTCAACATTTGCTTACAGTCATTATTATTTACAACCCCATTTCTAAAAGAGTTGGGACATTTAGAATTGAGTGAAATAAAGGTTCGTTATTTTCTAGAATCAGACAATCATGTTAGATTGGGCTAAAATTTTGCTTGTAAAGATATACAAGTACTCAAAGATAATACTCAATTCCAAAACAATTAAACACTGTAATTAAAATGAAGTTTCATGGGACACACTGTTTTAAACATGCCTCTGTCCCATCCTTTTGGAGTGTATTGCCAGCATTAAAAAAAATAGTTTAACAGAATAAAATTTATTTTGGCCAGAAGAAACGTTGGAAATCTTTTCTTTGTACTTTGGTCAATTCAATAAAGGTTAAAGAGAATTAATGGTATAGTTCACACAAAATTGTAAATTCTGTCATCATTTACTCACCCTTTATTTGTTTCAAACCTTTATGATATTCCTTCTGTTAAACACAAAAGAAGATATTTTGAAAAATGTTGGAAACCTGTAATCATTGACTTATCCTACATATATTTCTTTTTACAATGAAACATAATAGATACAGGCTTTCAGCTTTCTTCAAAAATATCTTATAAAAATAAAATGTATTCAAAATAGCTTCTGTGCTCAGCAGATAAAAAAAATGTGGAAAATTTGGGAAGAAGGTTTTTCAGACCTCTGACATTTATGCAGTCTACCACAGTTTGTGTCATAGAGCGAAACACTGAAAAGGAGAGAGAGAGGGAGGGAGAGAGAGAGAGTTGTTTCCTACCTTTGAAAATCACTTGTTCAGGTTCAACTTGGTCCAGGTGAGGGGGTTCCACCCAAACATAGTTATAATATTGTTGTGCTGAATTCCAACCAACCTGGAACATTTCAAAGACTAAATTAAACGTCATTGAAAGAAATATGGCAGCTTTAATTCACAATAAAAAGCAAAAGGGGTGCTAACCAATCCAATCCACAACAGCATCACAAAATATGATGTATGATCAGTAATCGATTAAAATGGATTGTCTATTATTGATTATTCACCTTGTATATACCGATCCAGTCCCTCGAGTTGGGCTGCAGGTCTCCTGTGAGCGTGAACTGGCAGGTCACTGCAGTGTTCGGCGGGTATGACGGAGGAACATCGTTAAAAACTACCTGAGAGTATGACGAGGTCTCCATTATAACAATCGACTCTTCCTCCGTTCTGTCACTCATGGCGGCGTTTATGGAGGGGAACCGTCACCTTTTAATGGGTCAAAAGTTTGTTTTAGTCATAAGTTATAATGTCCGGTTTGTTTGTCTTTGTTGAAGTTATTCTTTCACTTTCATTTTTACGTGACTACGTTTTTTACGTTTTACGTAACTAACACAAACATAAAAGACAAATAACATCGACTGACAAGTTTGGTTAGGTTTGATTTTGTTACATCAGCGCGTAACGTTAGCCGTAGTTAATAAACGTTAGTTTATCAAAGTAGGTTAAAATGTAAAGACAAAATATTCTAGAATCTTTAAAAAAATAAAATAACTTTAACCTGTGGGTAAACGCACTATTTGACTTGTTAAGCCTAGTACTCGCGTTATTTTGGCGATTTATAAACATGTACAATAAACAACTTCCAGAAATAAATTGTTACCTGAACCTTCTTCGGCCGCAGTCCTGTTCGACAGGCTGTCAGAAACACGACTGTTTCTATAAATGGAACTGTAGAGTAAACAGAACCAACTGGGAGATGTAGTTCTGAGCACACAGTTCTTGAGCTCTAGTGTTCAAAGGAGAGACTGATGGGGATTCCCGTGTATTATGTCATACAGGGTTTGAAATATGAAGGGACTGAGAATAGCTCTCTCTTATATAGCCTATATCTCGAGTATCTTACATCACCAAGAAAAATATATTATTATATATATTTTATTTCTTAACTCTTAAGTTGGTATTGGTAACATATTATATTGTTATATTACGAATGTAAAGGAATTTATATGAAAACAACGCTATTAGTGAATATAAACATTTCTACTTATTTTTAGCAATAAAAAAGATATCAAAGGTGACAGTTTATGTTACGAATTATTTCCTTTTACTGTTCATCAAAGGATCATACAGAATCCTGTTTTCGCAAAAAATATTTTTTTCAACACTGAACAGTTAGAAAGCTTATTTATATAGCACATTTTATACACAATGGTAATTCAAAGTGCTTTACAAAAACAGGAATAAAAGAAATAAGTAGCTGAAGGCGGATTCACCCTGATTTGACTGAACCCTTGGAATTTCTAATTTATTTGATCCTAAAGATCTGAGGGATCAGTTAGATTTGTATTCAGTGAGCATATCTGTAATGTATTGAGGTCCTAGGCCATTTAGTGATTTATAGACAAGTAATAATACTTTAAAATGTATTCTGAATGTAACTGGGAGCCAATGTAAAGACCTGAGGACAGGTGTGATGTGCTCTGATTTTCTGATTCTGGTCAGAATCCTGGCAGCGGTGTTCTGGATGAGCTGCAACTGTCTGACTGTCTTTTTGGGAAGACCAGTGGAGAGTCCATTACAGTAATCCACCCTGCTGGTGATAAAAGCATGAACAAGTTTCTCTAAGTCCTCACTGGAAAGAATTTTTGAGATGATAGTAGGCTGATTTAGTTACTGCTTTGACATGACTACTGAAACTCAGATCTGACTCCAGAATCACACCAAGATTCTTGATCTTATTTTTTGTTGTTTGACCCCTAGAGCCAAGGTACGCATTTACCTTGAGAAATCTCTGTTCCTAAATGCAATTAGTAACTATGCACCTACAACAGGCTTAATGATAACAACAATTCAACATAACTTAAAGCACTTAATAAATAATAAATAAATAATTTCTGCTTTTTGATAAAACAGAAACTTTTATTTAAAAATATTAAAGTACTTTTACACATACTTTTGGCCAAATAAATACAGGCTTAAGCACAATAAAAATTTGTAATAAATAACCTTATCCCAAACTTTCCATGTTACATATGCAAATTATTTTTATTAAACTACAACATGCTTGTTAATGCAAATATTTAACCAGCCAATAAGATGGCAGCCCCTCAATGAATTTAGGCATGCAGATGTGAACAAGGCTTTGCTTAAAGGGGTAGTTTACCCAAAAATGAAAATTCCCAAATTTGTTGTAGAAGAATTTTTTGGGGAAAAAAACAGCCATTGAGATTCATAGTAGAAACAATAAATACTCTGAAGTGAGTATTGTCAAGTCTGGTTACCCATTCTTGAAATTGGTCCACTGCTTTTGACCCATCCAAGCGCACATGAGAAGTGAGAGCACACACGCAGTGAGTATGCACCCAGCGCCAATTTGGGGTTAGGTGCCTCGCTCAGGAGCACCTCGGCTGGGTATCAAAAATGGAGAGAATGCGGTTCCATTCACTCCCCCATCTTCAATTCCTGCAGGGACCAGGGATCAAACCTGCATCCTTTCGATTACAAGTCTAACTCTCTAACCATAAGGCCACAACTGCCCCCTACAGAAGTCAATGGCTGTTTTTCCCCCAACACTCTTCAATATATCTTCCCTTGTGTTTAAAAGAAGATGAGTAAACCATGACAATTTTCATTTTTGGGAGAACTATCCCTAGGTCAACCAGAGCAATAAAATGAGTATGATTTTAGCGACTTTGAGCATGGCATGGTTGTTGGTGCTGGACAGGCTTGTCTATATTTCAGAAACTGCTGATCTGCTAGGATTTTACACAAACATCTCTGGGGATTACAGATAATGGTAAAAAAAATTTTTTTTAATTAAATTATACACACTACCGTTGAAGTCAAAGTTTTTTTTTTATTATTCTGTTTATCATGGCAGCATTTATTAAATGTAAAAAAATGTTCAGTTGAAATAACTGTTTTCTTATTGTATGTAGTTTCAAATGAAATACTATTACCATTATTATTAATAATAATAATAATAATAATTAATATTAGAGTGACTTCTGAAGGATCATGTGACTCTGAAGACTGGAGTAATGAAGCTAAAAATTCATCTTTGAATCACTGGAATAAATGATTAATTTAAATTATGAACTACTTTTGAACAGTTATTTTATAGTGCATTTCACAATTTGTACTGTATTTTTGATGAAATAAATGCAGCCTTGGTGAGCAGGATAAGCTTATTTTAAAACATTTAAAAATCATACTGACCCCCAAACTTTTGACCGGTAGTATAAAAAAAAAAAAAATTGGCAGTTCTGTGGTGATGGCTACATCTTCCAGCAGGACTTGTGCCATATTGCAAAGATTAAATCATCCCAAACTAGAATAAGACAGTGACTTCACTATACACTCAAATGGCCTTCAGTCACCAGATCTTAAGGTTTTTGAGAGTTCAAGGCTTCTTGAGATCCAAAAAAGGAATTTACAAGATTTTTGTGTATTTTCTCAGGAAAATACACAAAGGACTGAAGGAAATAATGTCATACGTTTTGAGAAAAGCAATCACAAAATCTGCTAAGGTTGAAAATTCTGCAGGGACTGATAGATCACCCTTGGGATGTGCTGGAACAGGATGAGTGTAGATAAGTGGTTCATTTGGTGCAATTATATACAAATATCTACAAAACAGATTTTTTTTAATAAATCAAATTGCATCTATTTGAACAATTGCACCAAACGAACCAACTGCATCATACAGATTGACTTGCTTTACAAAGCAAGCACTTAATATAACACTGGATAATAAATGAAGGAGGGAAAGATACTACAAAACAATCAAATATATAATATGTACTTTATTTTTTAAAAATGACAATTTTACACCCGAATGAGTGAAATGTGGCAGTTAGTCCTCAGTGAAACCAGATAAACTGCACTCTTGGTGACTTTAACTGTTGGTCAAGAAAAGGCACCAAGGCTGAGGCACTGAACAAATAACTGTACATAAGCATTTTTTAAAAGTGCATGTCTTAACTGGGACAGAGCACAAAACGAGGTAAAATTTACAAATGTATGCAACGTCATGATGAGAAGCGGTATTCTGAATGGTAAATTCAAAGCGGAGTATAAAATTAGTTTATTATGTATACACAGATGACCTATTTCTGCTATTTTTAGTAGATTTCAAGTCTGAAATGGCATAAATCACAAACACATAACACAAAAGACATTTTATAAACATATTAGGGCAAATACGAATAGGTCATCACTCAGAGTTCTTGAGCTTGTCTCCAAATGAAGGTTTTATATATTAGGAATCTCATTAGCATTTTCTTTTTTACTTAATCTACCCATATGAGATCATATTTTAGTCTTGGATTCTGCTTTGGAACTGTTTTTACCATGCAACTTTTTAAAATGTTCAAGATAACGGTACAGCTAACATTTTCATGAAGTCAAAACCATGTCCTTTGAAGGACAAAGCAGCCTAAAACAACAGATTAACAATTAAAAACTCCAGAAAATGTAGCTACGATAAAAGGGGGGTCACCAATAAAGGTCATGTGAACACATGGGCATGTTTTAAGGCAAAGGGACTTCAGGAGAACATTTTAGAGGATAAACCCAGTGCTTGGTGGGTAGAAAAGTCTATTAAAGAAAAAAAACATTGTTAAAATACTTGCATAAAGTTATAGAATAGTATAGTAATGTATAGATATTCAATTAATTTGATGGGACTCACCTCAAGAGAAATTGACAGCTAGGACAATGGCTATTATCACAAGTACAACAGCAAGGCATACTGCAATAAAGATCTTTTTCTGTAAACAAGACAAGACAGAACGTTGTAAAGACTCTTCGTTTTGTTTTAGAAGACCTCAATGTATCATCATGAGCATTTATTTGTTCTGCATGAATTCATATTTTCTGACTCTTAATAGCTCAGTAGGCATTTTGACTTTTTAAATGAACCACTAAGGACCCCACTTTCATCTAAAAACTTTTTTTTTATATTTCTATTGAAGAACAAAAAAGAAAAGAAAAAAAAAAGTCACCTCTCAGAAGGCCCGAGTCATTTAAAATATCAGAAATGCTTATGCCTTTTTTCCTGACAATTTTCTTTAACATAAAATTATATACAAAAATGACAATAATTCCATTACAACTTGAAGTAACAGCAATTAATTAAAAATTATCAAGTCTCAATTTGAATATAAAGTGTGTTAGAAAATCATCAAACTTGTGATTAGAATAAAAACAGCTAAACTTGTCAACAGAATTGTGGAGTTTGGTGTTCATTTTATACACTCTAAAGTTTGTACTGCTAGTGAACAGCTGCAAAGATCATCGATCCTCTTTTTCTGCTCCTGCCATCATGTAGAAGGTAGCAGAATATCAAAGCCCAGTCTGCTAAAGCATTTTTCCCCCATGCTGTGAGAAACCTCACCTCCAATCCCCTCTGAAACCTCTTTCACAACCCATAACTACTGCAATCTCATCTCCCCTCCTTTCACCCTATGAAAATTGTCTGCAATGTATACATCATCATGATTATGAACAATTGGCTGATGATTAATTGATAAGAAATCATCCCGATTATGCAATTAATTGTCTGATTTGGTGTTTAAGTTTGTGATTTGAGAGATTCAAGAGATTTGTGAGTATTGTTTGCTTTGTGTTTGTCTTGCTTGCTTAATGTTCATTACTTTCCATTTACTGGATTATTTGACTCTTTTGCCTGCTTGAAACTAATTCTTCACTGTAAAAACTGCTGGGCTCCACAAAATCCCTTCATGTTGTCCCAATGCAAATCGATTTAGTTAACTTAATGGTTTTTACAATTTTAAGTTGATTGAACATAAACAATTAAGTTGTCCCCAAAAACTTGTGGTTGCTTGTCTTTGTAAATAGTTTGTAAACACTGTCAATAATATTGCTATTGTAAGGAGTCTGATGCCAGTTTATTTGAGAAAACCTTTTGATCTTTGTATTTGTGTTAGGTATTTAGGGTAATTAACTGTATTTTCTTTTCTTTCACTTGAATAGTTAAGGTAGACATTTAAAATAAAAAATAAAGGAATTTGGGTTTATTATTTTGGCCTTGTCAGCTCCTGAACTCAAACCCCAATAAATTTGTGATTTCATATTTTCTTTGTCTTGGCTTATACTTTCATGTTGTGCGCCTCCCCTAGATGGTGCATAACACCACATTTCTTTTTACTGCACATCGTCACATTAAGCAGAATATATATATATATATATATATATATATATATGATTTATTAGATTTATCACAACTCACCTTCCGCACTTTTTTTGATGTTCTTACAGCAGCGTCTGTGTCTGCAACTGCCTTTTCCACATAGTCATGGGACATTTTAATGTTTGACTCAATTCGGTCCACCATCTCACCCTAAAAAGAAAAAAATAATAATAGAAATAAATTGAAAATAGTTGGAACTAATTATTTTAATAATAGGTCATTTGCTTTTAATTTACTGGACATATAAGTGATCTGCTAAATATAGCTGGTGTGCTCATCTCACCTGCGCTTCCACCTCCATTGCAAGGTACTGAAACATGTCATGTAGCTCTTTGATGCTTCTCTCCAGTTTGATGATCTCATCGTGTCGTGACTCGATCTCATTCAGAGCTTGTCTGGTAGCTTTTGCATCATTCAAAATCTGGGAAAATAATATTCCATTTTTATACCAGGGATAAAGACACTAAACATTTCTTGTGAGGTGAACACAGGACACAATGGTAAAATGTTTCATGGTGATGATGCTTTCATTTCAGGCAAAGGGCGATGAATGATTTTAGAAAAAAAAGGGCACTGTATCCAAAATCACTGTAACCAAAATTTGAAAAGGGAAGTGGAAATCTATAAAGGAGGTACTGAGAATGAGATGCATTGACTCTAGGAATGCTTTTAATGATGTTGAAAAATCAGACTTGTTTTATCTCAAAAAAACAAAAAAACAAAACATACTTCTTATGGAATTATGTAAATGTAGCCATCAAGATGCCCATAGGATCCTTGGATCCAACTGTACACTCTACTTTGCTTATTATATAGCATTTTTTCCCACTACTTAAGAAACTAAAGGGTCAGGGCACAGAAATGCCACTTAAATCTCATTATTTATTATATATTATTTGATCACTTACTAAATGGACGAACAGGTTAATCAACATCATCAAAAGCATGTTTTTAACATCATCAAATATCATCAACACATTTGTTCCTAAAAGGACCTTACCAAAATGAAATATCCATTTCCGAAGAAAGCAAAAGAAAAGACTTGAAAAGTCATTTTAAGAAATCAGAAGACTGCAGTAAAAAAATATCACTCTGTTGTAGAGCTGCACAATTAATTGCTCAAAGAATTATAGATTCTAAAACCCATGTGAGCTTATTCTTTAATTATTATTATGTCAAACTATTGAATTACATGTTATTGTGGTAGAATCATACATTGGAGGATTGCAATCTCAATTAAAAAAAAATAAATAGAAAAAGTAAGTGTTACTCAGATCAGCCTGAACTGTGCAGCTCTACTTAGTTGTGAACGGTTTTAAGGAGTCCCATTCTGCTTTTGTACATGATGCTCTCAGGTGTTCAAAAAATGGCTGAAGCTTCAGCTCAAAATATCTCGAAGATCATTTATTACAATGCTGTACATCCTTTTTGGATGAAAGCTATAATATGCTGTTTTTTTCTTTGAATGCAAATTAGATACTTCTCCCCGCCCCCATTTCAAGAAGTAGGCAGTGCTTTTACAGCTTGTGCATTGAACACTATGTCAACAATAAACACATGCATACATTTTAAAGCCTTGTCAGTTTAAACTCCCGGGGACATATTACAGAAAGTTTGATACGTTAAATTAGGATTATAGATTTTATTATTACAGCAGTAAATCTTAACTTGATTTATCCTATCTTACATAATCATATCTTATCTATAGATAGGAAATTTGTTCGACAATCCACTCTCAGGTTTTGATACAAAGCAATCAACACTATACAAACAAGGATGACCAAGAGTTTATGTACAATTAAACAACTTTGTTCTTCATTTTCAATCAATAAATGTAACCCCATTGTTGAATAGTGCAATTATTTTATATCTATATTTTTTATTTTATTTTATTTATTTTTTTGCATTGTATGGAGTTTCGTCCAAAGTTTTGAGAGAGTTAAACTTTTATTTTTGGAAACCGGGTCCCAGAGTGGATAAATCTGAAAACGACACCCTTGTGTCAGCCCATGTCTCAACCCTAGTCAGACACTGTTACATGTTCATTTATGCACATTGCTCCAAATCATTTGTGTATCTCTGTGGCAGAAATACAGCAACAAATACTGATCTTTCATGTATAGACCATTTCAATGTGGTGATGTCATTGGCCCATGAATATTTCCGGCTTGTTGTCTAACTATTTGAGATCTGTAACAAGAGGCGATTCAATCATAACTTGATGTTATAACAGCTATCGTAACATTATTTATCAATATGTGGACCTTTTTGGACTCTCAAAAGCTATGGAAATTCAAAATATATTACAGGAAAAACGTCAGGACTATTGTTATTGTTTACATCCCTCAAAATTGTCTATACTATATGGATTTTAGTCAGTTTAAATGATTTTGTGTTTATGCAGATTTTGTTTTTTTAGACAAATTCATTTTTAAAAACTGATTAGATTGGGAAAGCTCTGAGTTTATCGATGTAGCCTAAGTTTACCACTGCTAGACAATAGGTCAAGACTACAAAGTTCTACAAAAACTAGACTACAAGGTTTTTTTTAAAAAGTGCTTATGTTGTTAGAGAATAATTCGTTTTAGATTTTCTTTCATGCTCAAACAGGAACCTTGCACAGTAAAGAATATTAAAAGTGTCAAAGGCATAATAGGACCCCTTTAAGGTAGAAACTAAGAAATTAATAACTACAGGCAAAAAAACACAAAAATATCACTCACATTTTGTGTGAAAACATCTGTTTGTCCACTTTCAAGCATTGTTTCAAGCTCGTCATCTGACACACTGTTACCAGCTGCAAAGAAAACCATGTGAGTGAATAATGCGTGATAAAAACTACTACATATCATACAGCATGAAATGATTATAAATGTTACAAACAAGGTCCTGCTTAATTTGTTTTGAAACAGTGAAACTTTTGTTTTATTTTTCATGAATGTTTCACGAATGAATGAAATGTTTAATGACTCAGAGAAGACATACTCAAGTCACAGATAGAATGACAGACAGAAAAAAAAAGAAAGAAAGACAGAATGACAGAATTACCAGACAACAGAAAAAATAATACAAATAGAAAAATGAAAATAGAATTAAACATAGAACAATGAATAGATCAACAGAAAAAACAACAATAGAATGACAACACTAGAAAAAGAACAGAACAGAAAATAGATAGATAGAACACTAGAAACAACCACAGAACAAAAAGAATGAATGGGACATACACATACACATTACATACACACATATATATACGTATATATATATATATATATATACACACATACATATATATACATATACACACATACATATATATACATACATATACATATATACACATACATATACATATATACACATACACATATATATACACATACACATATATATACACA
>CAIGQV010017602.1:2927054-2940675 GCA_903798115.1 Danio jaintianensis | reverse complement strand
TATATATATATATATATACACACACACACAATAAGAAACTGAATAGTGTTAACGTATTTATTAATAAATTCTATATTGTATGTAATCTTGTTTTAAATTTTTCATACCACCAGAAAAAGGCAAGACAGAGTTTCTGCAGATTATATAAAGGTAAATATGGTTAATGGAGTGTCTAAATATCTTATATTAGTTACACCTCAAAATTTAAAAATATAATTTTAAACAGATCTGTTTTTTCTTACTTCCAAAAGTAAGTCAATATTGAATAGACAATAAAAAAAATATTACTCTGCCTGCCCTGCTCATCACATTACAAACAAATAAAATAATCGTCCACTGTATTTGTCGTTTTCCAAACGTGTAAAACTCTCAAATCGAAATACATTTACTTGAAATTATGTTTTATGAAAACATTTATACAAATTTTATTAGTTTATATGAGATTACAATCAGTCACTGGAGAAAAATTCGCTTGAAGGAAAAACATGTTGACGTGACAGATATTGTGTTTTACTATGTGTGAATTAACTTACGTTTTGTTAAATTTCTCAGAAAACAAGATTTTAGTTTCTTGCTTGTACAGAAAATCTTTGCTTGTTTGTCGAAAGGCAAATTTAGTCTCACAGAAAAAAAAACTGCAACAACACAATTTAGTGAAGAATAAACGGATGTGATAATAAACCTTTATTACCGAGCGACAGTGTAGTAATAATAATGTAACTACCAATTCAACGCTGAACTTTCTTGTGAGAAAAACAAAATCACTAATCAAATGCAACCATTCGTGGCTGCTGTATTTGTATGTAGGTTAAATAAAGTTACACCCCATTTACTCTGGAACACTCTGGTGTTAGCCTACAGTTCATATACTTTAAAGATATTTTTTCCCAACACAAGAAAATAGGTCAAGCAGCTGCAGATTGTGACCCGTTATAATTATAGAAGGTGTTCATAAATCGCAGTCGAGGCAGTGGTGACAGTAGTATCCGCTAGTTAACGTTAGCCCGTTAGCCAGTTAGCCGGTTTCCTGAGTGCACTGCCCTGAATTTACTCACATTGCCCAGTTCTTTGGTCCGGTCCCGCATTTTCGATGTATTTTATGGCCAGCTCAGATTAAATGTGCCCGTTTTTAAGAGGTGTAGCTCATCTGTCTGCTGACCCTAAACTTGCAAAACTCACAACAGATAAGAGGGAGTTTCCATTCAAAGTCACATTTCACGCCAGCCAACTTCCACAAATAACTTTCAGAGCAGAATGTTGATGGGCACTAAGAGATACTATATACATGTATATTATATGGATAAACTCCGGTTATGCTTAGAGACCAATGTGGGGCGATGTCGCTTTATATCAATTTGCCGTTTTCTTCTTCTCTTTTAGTTTGCAGACGTATAACAAAACCGTCAATGCTTTTACTGCCCCCTACTGAGCGACGCGCCAGAGGATATATATGGAAGCCGATTTCCGCCACTGAATAACATTTTTTTTTAAGTTATTGCAACTTTTTATCTCAGAATTCTGAGATATAAAGTCTCAATTCCGAGTTATAAATTCAGAATTCTGAGTTATGAAGTCTCAATTCCGAATTATAAAGTCAGAATTGCCAGTTATAAAGTCATAATTCTGATAAAGTCACAGTTCTGAAATATAAAGTCAGAGTTCCGTGTTATAAAGTCAGAATTCTCAAAATTCTCAGAGTTCAAAATTGCTAGTTATAAAGGATATCAGACCAGATATAGTAGCTAAAAAGAAAGTAAGAAAAATGAAATCCTGGAAAATAATCTTAAAAATAGATTTGACAGGAAGAATCAAAACTGAAGTTTTATAGTGATGACATAAAGAAGCTTTTTGTTTCCCCAAAGAGCCTTATAATGAAAGGTCTTTCAAAGTACCATTTTGAACAACATATTGGAAGAATATTTTGCATAGCTAGTTTACTGATTAGCATGTAAACACACACAAACAATCAGATTTTTGATAGCTCTCTGCTTTTTTTGTGCATGTAAACAGAAACGCACATGACAGAATTTTCATTTTGGGTGGCCTATCCCTTTAAGAATGTAACCTTATGAAGGATAATATTCCATAATGTTAGCTTTATATGACTTTTTATTTAACAAGGAAAGTCCATTTTTCACATGTAAACAAACAAAGAAAAATAACATGGCATGATTAATTATTTGCTTAAACTTTTATAAAACATTTAGAGTTTAATTTAGCAAATTAACCACAGAATATATATGAACAAATTAAGAGAAGAAGATCAATAATCTACTGCCATCATTGGCGAATAATAGTACAAATCTAAATGTCTTTCAAGAACACAAAATACTGCAAAGTTTCCCTTTTTCATAAGAACAGAAAATACACATGAACAAAGCTTATTCACATGCTAGTTTGCCATCAAATGAGGACAGTGTGATAGCAAATGCCTGTAGAGCACACATGGGAAAGCTGTAGTCCATGGAAAACACATCGTCTGCAACCCGGCCAAACTGCATCACAATGTAGTCCACTGGGGAGAGATATTGATCCATAAAAATCACAACTGGGAACTGTAATATGTTATATTTATATATATATATATATATATATATGATTTAGGACTAAAAACACATACCATTATCTGGATGAACAATCTGAAAGTTTTTGACAGATGCCTGAGTAACTCGGCCATGGAAATTGAGCACATAAGACTGAGTTTGCTCATTCCAGCTGGGTGATTTATTGACTAGAGTGACAAGATTCTCTTTGTTACCATTCTCGTATCGGGTGAGCAGAGACTCCAGCTCCTGGAACATGCAAAGTAGACGTTCTTTATTAATACATACTGTACATACAAATTAATCAGTAAGTCAACCAAACTCATAAAAAGAAATAATATTTTTGATATTGCTAAATTTTATAAAGTGTGACAAGTATTCAGTCCCTCCAGGATTTTGCAAGTCCTATTGGTTCTTGAGATTAAACATTTTTTACAAGATTTGTCTGTATTTTCACATCAAAACAGACAAGAATTGAAGCAAATAATGGCAAAAGTGTTGAGAAAAGGCATCACAAAATCAGTAATTTTAGGCCACAGATATTTAAAAATAATAACAATAATAATAATAATAATAATAATAATAATAATAATAATAATAATAAATGAACCTGCAATATAACGGAGGGACTGAATATTTCAGGATATTATACACTATAAAAGTGTAGGGCTATTTAGAGTAAAATGTACATTTTAAAATATTTAAAAAATTGTTCAACAAAGACTCATTAAATTGATCAAAAGTGACATTAAATACAATAAATTATTGATTTCATTCATAATGTCGTGAATAAAAAAGACAAATAATTTCTGTTCTTTGACTTCTATATTAATCAAAGAATCCTGAAAAATAATTCATCAAGGTTCATTGCATTTATAAATAAATAAATAAATAAATAAATAAATAAATAAATAAATAAATAAATAAATAAACAAACAAACAAACAAACAAACAAATAAATAAATATTATTCAACATTCAGTGGAATTGCACAGCATTTTGACCAATTAAATGCAACCTTCTAAAGAAGAAACATCTTTCCATGTCCAAATATCCAAATAAAATATTATACAAATGTTCATTTATATAATATAATATATAAAATATATAAATAATAATATATAAAATTATCAACAAATGAACAACTTACATTTTTTGGTCGAATAACGACTCTCTCATCATTCTCATGCATACCGGGAATAACTACTGTCATTTTGCGGGGACCTTTGAAACCCAGAACATTTTTTTCCTGTGTGATGGTAAAGAGAAAGTAATTTTTTATATTCAGCCATAAAATTATAAAACTACTGTAGACTTTATTTAATGCACACAATGAGCATCTTACATAACATATTGCCGCTAGCTCTTGCCGCAGTGTATCCGTTTCTTTAATAAATGATTTCCTTTCTGGATTCTCACCATTATCAAACACAGTGAACTTAGTCCCCAAGACATTTGACCTGAGGGGACAAACCATATTTTTAGGATTTGTATCACAAACATAAGGATTTGTGATGTGTCAGCGTTATGGCACAAACCTTAATTTGCCAATGTAACTGTCAGTATCTCTGGATAAATCTGTAGGATCGACTGATATTAAATAATTGGACGTTTTGCACTTCTTTCTTTTCCTGCCAGCCATCAGAAAGACCTGCTCATCCGAAACAATGGACAAGAGAACAATGGACAGTAATGCTGTGTTAAGAGATGAAAAAGAACATTGCTGTTCAAATGTTTCTCTATTAACACTTCTGCTAACCCGTTTCCCGTCCTCCTTTTCCATGTGGAGGTAATATGTGGGGTAGATCCCTTTCTCCACTCCTCTCCTGTCTCTGGTGATCCTGCACTGAATGGTCACATCTCTTGGAGCAGGACGCATGGCAAACTGTTCCAGATCCTCTAAAGACATTGGAGACGACTGGACAAAACATAAAAACATACAGTTGAAGTCAGAATTATTAGCCCCCGTGTAGACGTTTTTCCACAATTTCTGTTTTACGGAAAGAAGATTTTTTTTCAACACATTTCTAAACATAATAGTTTTAATAACTAATTTCTAATAACTAATTTATGTTATCTTTACCATGATGACAGCACATAATATTTTACTAGAATGTTTACTAGAAAACTTAATCACTTCTTTTAGGCATGTATTAAAAGGAGGAGACGCATGCTTTCCCTTCAAGAGGATGAATATTATTTATACTATAGTTTATTATTTTACACACACATAACTGTTTTGCTTATAATTAAGACAAGCAGCAAAACTAATTGTTTTTTAAAACTAAAACTAACTTGAAGTGAAGACACTGGAAGTGGATGACATATGAAATAAGCCACATTATTTACAAATGACCATAGCCAATCAAGTGCATGTGCATAAAATTAATATATGAATAATTACAAACGTTTTAGAATATACACTTACTTTCCCCATGTCCAAAGAATCGCTGTCAGAAGAGTGCTCCTTATAGTTGGAGTTCAAAGAGGCAAGACTGTTATCATTTTTTGCAGCTTTTTTAGACTTCTTTGGTGTTTTTTTAGCTTCCTTCTTCTTGTACTTCTCCTCTTTATCCTCATTTTCTTCTTCACTGTCACTGAGATGGCATCTCACTACAATGACAGAAACAGCATTTTACCAATCAGACCAATATTGTTAATAAAAAGTTAACATATTTAGAATTTTTATTTTATTTTATTTTTTATTTACTTGGCTTCATTTGTTGTTTCTTTGGTGTAGGAGGAACTGGGCTCCTTGACCAGTCTTTTCCTTCATCCTCACTCTCTGATTCAGGTTTTTTGTCTTCATTAATGGTGAAATCCACCACTGAATCAGTCTGAATTGCTGGGAAAAAAACACAAATCGGAATGTTAACAATGCCAATGTCTGATTATTTCCTATTTATGAATAGTTGTGCTGCAGGAAATGGCCTTGTGTCAAGCTTAACAATAGACACACATCTCCAGTAAACTTACAGGACTGTTCCCCTGTCTTTGCCTTCTCTTTAGATCCATTTGTCTTTTCCTTCTTCTTCATAGATTTCTTCTCTTTCTTTTCATTTTCCTCCACTTCCAGTGCAGCTTTGTGTTCAAGTACTGGAATTCAACATAATGTATAGACTCATCAAACTAAGGCAGACACAATAGGTCTAATTGAAAAACAGAAAAAAACACTTACATTTAGTTTGTCCCTTTTTCACACCCTTCTTCTTTGTTTTCTTTCCGTCTGCCTGGCCGTCTGTGTCTAAAGTGCTTGTAGTGCTGTGCTTCGGGCTGATCTCTAGATCAATTTTCTTAACTATGACTGGAACAGGCTGAACGATTTCCTCTGATGCCTCTTCTGTCCTGGATGAAACACTCAGTTCTCCCAAACAAATCTCCTCCACTGTGTTTTCATAAATATGCTCAGGTTGTGTGTCTGATAATAAAAAATGCACAGACAGATATACACAGACACAGATGAAGACACAGACAGATAGACCTGCACACAAAAGGTCTATTTCTCGCAAATATTTTTCACACTTTTGTCTAAATCTGTGTTAGTGAGTGTTTAACCCATCCACCTCACAGTAGTGAAGGCCAATCGTGAACAAATTGTTCTTTTTAACCGGATCTTCTAAATGAACCAGTCAAACCAGTTCACCAAACCGAATTGAATCGTTTGAAACAGTTCGCTTCTCCAGTAAGCCCATATCAACAAATTACTTACTTTTTAACATGCCTGATACCCCCTCTGACTCAAAATAAACCAATTTCCCAAGTTATTCAGTTACTAGAACAGTACACTGAGATCAGATTAGACAACAGGTGAACTGATGATACTGCGTATGCGTGATTCAGCAGGTGGTGAACCGAACACAAACAGTACATGACAGCCACGTTTGAACCAAACTTGGATCTGCAGCTTAATCAGTTGTAAAAATGGAAAATTGTAAAACGAGGCCTTAAATGAGAGGATCTGTTGAAGCATAAGTTTATTTCATAGCAGAAAATCGTAATGGAATTTAAATAGTAAGTGAATCATGCTTCATTTAGGTTGTAAAACTTAATTGTAAGAAACTTTTCAGATCATAGTGATGTTTTAACTGACTGAGATTATGATTGATGACTATATATTTTTGATATGTTGAGTCCTAACATGGGAGGATTGTCATTATGACATTGTGGATAACGTGATCGTGTTGTAGTGTAAAAGAACCAGTGATATATTTTTTTTTAACCGGTTAATTGAAATGAACTGTCTAAAAGATCCGATAGATTTGCGGAAAAGATCCAAACTTCCCATCACTACCTCACAGATGTGGCATATCAAAATGCAGATTACACAGCATGATTATTGCACAGGTGTGCCTTAGGTTGGCCACAATATATAGCCACTCTAAAATGTTCTATCACAGCACAGTGCTACAGATGTTGCAGGTTTTGAGAGAGAGAGAGAGAGAGAGAGAGAGAGCGAGAGCGAGAGCGAGCGCGTGCTGACTGCAGCAATGTCCACCAGAGCTGTTGACCGTGAATTGAATGGCCATTTTTCTATCATAATCTTGTCAGCATCTTGATACCCAACACCTGTGAGGTGGATGGTTTGACTCAGCAAAGGCGAAGTGCTCACTAACACAGATTTAGACAAATGTGTGAACAATATTTGAGAGAAATTGGCCTTTTGTGTACAATCTTTAAGTTTAGCAAAACTTGAAAAATGGGAGCAATAAGAAAAGCGTTGCGTTTATAATTTTGTTGAATGTAGATAGATCGACAGATAGATGTTAATATGTTATTATTAATATGTACAATGAGGTTCTGGTTTATATAGTGTAAGTGTGTAGTACAAACCATTGAGGGAAGTGTTGCTTTGAGATTGGCTTATCAATAAAGCAGTATCATCACACTCAACTTTCTGTTTGCGTGTCTTGGAACGGATGTCAGGATTCGCTGTAACCATCCGGGCATCTGCCCTTCGTCTTTGTTGTTTCTTGATTAAAAGTGAACGCTATGAGAGTTGACAAGATATAAACTGCTGTTACACATCCAGTTATGCATTACAATCACAGTAATGGCATTAGTATAGACCCATATCTCAAAAACAATGATGAAAATATAGTTTACATTCTTTCCTCACAACATTAATTGTGCTTAGTTTCCATTCTTTAAACATAAAGATAAAATATAATAATGAACAAAATGCATTTTATTCATATAACTTTCAAACAAATGTATTATTTTAGAAAATGTGTAATAAAAATATACTCATTTACTAGAATCTTACCTGATTGTCCAGCTTCTGTTGTCGAACCTCTGCATCCTCCATTTCTTTAGCTGGAATAAATATAATTTTCAACATTTTAGCATTCATAAATAACTCATACTAATGATCTGCCATTTTGTTATTGTCCTAAGCTCACCGTTCAGAATACATGCTCAAATCAAGCTATAAAATGAAAGGCACTGTCCACTGTTTCTCCCCGTTTGTCTCTGTGGCTCCATATGACATGCCCACCTGCGAGCAACAGAAGCTAAAGAAGATTATAGAGGATAAAGTTCTTACACTCAACGCTCACTGAGACGCCATTTAGAATGGATCCTTCATCATCACTGACATCAGATGCTATTTATGACTCCAAAGTGCTAAAGGTTACATGCTATTTTTTATATAATACATGAATTACTATGTATTTCTGCATTTTCCAAACAAAAATAATCTTTTTGTGCAAAATTTCTTTTACACAAGACTAAAAAGAGTATATAGGAATATAAAACAAGCATTTTTATTCTTGATTATTAGTTTTTTTATTTTGAGATTTTTACCTATTGTTATTCCAAATTGAACAATTAAGTGCTCATTCATTTATTCATTTTTAACTTCATCTAACTGAGTTTGTATATTTCAAGCACAAGCATTTTTCCTCTAGAAATTTGTTCTCTTCACTGAGCAGAACTCTCCACTTGAAATATACTTATAGCAGAACTTTAATTTGATCTTTATCAATGTTGTTAAGTGTTTAAAGAGGGATAGCCTCATCTGCCTGATTATAACATCTATAACATTTTTTTGATTAAAAACTCAATGGAAATTAAAATTTATTTATTAAATAAAATATGGAATCTTCTGATTTGATTTCTACTAAGTATATCTTTATCATACACATTTGACCAATAAAACACATCATAAGCAGTATTTGTTGTTAAAAGTCCCTAAAATGTAAATAAAATTCAAAGTATTTTGAGCCTGGCATTGTACAATGTTACTTATTTCAGAATATATTTATTAATATATATAATTTTTATTTTTTTTATCCACTGTTTTATAACTTAAAACAGTACTAACAACTTGCTTTAGCTTTAATGGAGTTTAAAAGAATGCTTGCTTCTAAGGGAAAAGATAAACAGTTCTTGACAGTATTTCGAAATCTAGTTTCTATTTTTTTTTTTGTCTTATTAGCTACATGCATAACATAACATATACTGATGCATAACTGTCTGTTGATCTAGAACAAAGAAAGCGAAACAGCTGCCCAGGCATTACAAATACTGTATAAATTATTATTATTTAGTTCTGTAGGCTATTCATTATTTATATTACCAAAATTTGTCGGTTTTGTTGTTATTTTGAAAGAATGCTACTTAGACTGTTTGAAATTGTATTAAGATTTGTCTTACTAATGTTTAACTGGTGTTGCATGTTCTTTCACGTATATATAAAAAACAACAACGTTACAAATGAAGGGTGGGTTCCATTTGGAAGGACTCATCCCTATGCCCTAATCCCTAATCCCTTCAGGGGGTTCCTTCTGAAGGGATTAAAACAAACGGACGAGCCCTTCCTAATTGAGTGCCCTACACCAAACAGCTTTCCTGCTGGATAATTTCCCGAAGTGTCAACCAAGTTGTACTTTTCAAACTCTTTCATTGCAAAGTTTTGAGCTCTATGGTTTGGAATGACACTTCAATACGGCGGCCATTATTTTTTTCACTCCGTAGCGCCCTTCAAATATCCCGTTTGGAACGCACCGACAATATGTCCGCATAGTAAACAAATCACAAACTGAAGACTAACAATAACCTGTACACTAGATGGCAGTGGCTCATTTCAGCCCAGTTTTCACCTACAGCTGAAGAAAAAGGAAGCTGGTCACGTGACTCGCTTACTCTCAATTTTGTTTCGACGTGTTTTTAACAGTTCTTGTCTATTTTGCCTTTGTACGCGATACAGTCCAAGTGACATTTCAGAAACATCTTAAATTTATTACGCCCGGATGGGATGAAGATGCTCGTTTTACTTTGTTTACTTGACGTAGTATCCATGAGCTCATTAACTTGCGCTAGCAGAAATTCAACCTGGAGCTGAGAGTACTACTACAGTAAGTATCAGACCTAATAACATGCATGTAAGCAGAAAATATATTTTATAATAACTATTCTCTTGGGTAACAAGTGCTGTGGCAGATAACACACAGGAATGCTACGAAGTGTTTCTCTTACACACGATTGCTAGCGTGTTCAGTTTCGTTGTCCTGTAATCACGCGTAAATCACATTATTGACCACAGAATTGACAAATAATCATGATTAATCGGCGTTTAGAGGAAGAGGAGGAGCAGATGATTTATCGCAGTGCTAAAAAAGGCGAGTCAGGAGATCTTTGTATCCTAGATACTCGAAATAAGCATTTTGTGATGTATTGGAGAGTAGATACTATCAAAACTGAGGAGTCTGTTGATTTCTCTCATTACGGAATTGTAAAGATACTTGCTTTTCTCAAATCATGGAAAAGCAAAGACAAAATAACGTGAGTTAAAAAGGCATGACAGAGCATGCAGTGTTTGGATGTTTGTTTTTATTGTTGTGGTTGATGGCTCATGTGACAGTCACTGTTTTGTTTTTTTCCCACAGATGTCCATTGTGCCGTGTTTCCTCTGGCAGGATGAGCAAAAGTCAAGAGCAAGATGTAAGATTTCTTTCTTATACTTCTATGTTTGGCTTTGTGATGTGCAATGACTGAGCATTAATAAATAGATTAAAAGGAAAAACTGTTGATCGAAGCTGCAAAATAGTAATGGGTCACAGTATTGTCTTTTTAAAAGTATACATTTACATATATGTCCAGTATCTGCATATAATAGACTTGAAAATAGTTTTCTAACTTAAATTTTTCTACAGGAATTCATAACTGTGAGGGTTCAGGATCCTCGTGTTCAGAATGAAGGGTCGTGGAACTCATATGTGGACTTCAAGATCTTCCTTCATGTGAGTGTTTTTGCCTCAAGGATTTCTAATAATATGTCAAGATTACTATCTAATAATGTGACTCTTTTAAGTTTCTTAGTCAAAAGCTTCTTAGTACTTTGCCAAATAAAATAAAAAAAATCTCTGGGTTTAAAATTTGTAGTTATGTGTTTGAGTGAAACTAATTTTTTATTTCATCAACCTAAAATACAAATATTGTCATTTAGAGCGTTATTATTTTGGACAAAAAGGCAAAAAAGGTGTTGCAAAAAGGTTGATTTTTTTTTAGATGATTTAAGGGATAGTTCACCCTCAAATGGTTCAAAAACTTTGATTTTCTTTCTTCTGTTGAACACTAAAGAAGCCATTTTGATGAAAGCCAAAAACCTGTAACCACTGACTTCCATAGTAAGAAGGAGAATCAAATACTATGGAAGTCAATGGTTACAGGTTTCCAGCTTTCTTTAAAATGTTTGCCTTTGTGTTTAACAGAAGAAAGAAACTCAAACAGGTTTGAAACAAGTAAAGGATGAGTTAACAATGACAGAATCTTCAGTTTTGAGTGAACTATCCCTTTACGAAATCAATATTTCCAATCAAAATATCTGAAAATGTTTGTTATTCTAGTCAGTTGTCATTTAATGAAAAAAGCTGTAAATGACTATATTTAAATGTTAAATTCATAACAGCAGATGCACACAGCATGGCTTGAGTTAGTTTGAAGGTTTACAACAATAATAATGCAAGTGACAATCTCAAGGCCTTGATAGATATACAAGCTTTTATGATATAAATGTCTTTATTATAGATGTATAAACCTTCTGTTTTTTTATTCAGCAGTTACTTGTTAACTATGCCAGTGATCTGAATTTGGTTGCATGCTTGCTTTCTGTCACCAGACAAACAGCAAAGCATTCACTGCCAAAACATCCTGTGTGAGGCGGCGATATAGCGAGTTTGCGTGGCTGAAGAAAAAAATGCAGAAAAATGCTGGTCTGGTGTAAGTTCCTGTCCTACGCTTCCAAATAAGCATCGCTACATGCACAACAATACACTAACTATCAAAAATCTGGCTAATGAAATAACCTGTTTTACTGGTTTGTAGTTGTGAATAAGATGAAATCTAATTATTTCCTGGTGGTGACATCAAAACGCCTTCTGCTCACAGTATTTAATTTGTTATGTGAGTTGGATCGTTAAAATATGAATAGAATTACTATGACTGTACCACTTGTACATTTGCACTAGATGAGAACATATTCAAATCATTTATTTGGTCAAGAAAGAGTGTGTGGGTTATTTTCTTCTTGTGGTTGAATGCATGTAAATCCAAAGCGTAGATAACAGTAAATGGGAGTTTCTAGATCAGTGGGCAGGGCCATAATGGAGGGGCGTTTTCCACAGCATTACCAGTTTTGCTCTGCAGAGATTCTTAAATAATGCCTGTTTTAAGCGTTAACAAGCTGTATGCAATCTGCGTAATAGACTAAAGTGTAGCTGTTTTGATAAGTGTATGTTATGTACATTAATGAGCTTGTCAGCATAAAGGTGAACAGGTTAACGCAGCAGGGTCTGTGGAAATGCTTGGTGAAAAGACCAAAGATAACAAATAAATACAAATTATATTAAAAATATATGTATAAATAAAAGAAATATAATATAAATATAAATGAACTATAACACTATATAATATATGTTATATACATTGTACATTGTAGGTGGAAATATATTTAAACTAACTTAATATTAACTAAATATTTGTATAAATAGTATAAATTTGGCTCTTCATACAAGAATGCAAGATACAAGGTGCTTTTTATATTTTAGTATGGGGTACTATCACATGAGGATGATCATTTTCGGGCATCTAAAAGATTGAAAACATCTGGGTTAACCACACTCACATTAATGGCTTATGTCTCATCCAAAATGCTTTATTAAATTGGTCAATTACTAAAATACAATTAATAAACAATTAATAAAAATGTAATTCTAAATGTACGTAATTCTCAAAAAAAAAAAAAAAAAAAGCTGTAATCAAATGTTATCTATCTGCCATGTAATAGAGACTGGATGCAATTCCATTTTTAATGATAAACCCTTAAAAAAGATCTAAATCAAGCAGTGCCCTTTTAAATTCAAAATGCATCTCTATGTCTTATAGGCCTGTTCCTGAGCTGCCAAAAAAGTCCATCTTCTCGTTTATTAACGATGACTTCATTGAAAGGAGGAGAAAGGGTCTTCAGAGCTTCTTGGATAAGTCCGTTCTTGCTATTTATTTAAATAGTCTTGTTGGTATTTGCTTAAGTTCAATTCACACCACACCAACAGGCGGCAACAGATGGGTCAGTGTGTTATCACTCTCTGTCTGAGCTTGTTTTCGTCAAACTGAATGTGCTGAATCAGCACTTGTCTGATCATGGAATATCTGAGAGGTGACGTGTTGTTATCTGGCGATTGTCCACTGTTGGTGCAGTGTGAATGGGCCTTTACACAAAGCTTTAAAATTGTGACAATTAAAAAGTAGCTTGAAATTCCACAGATTAATTGTTTTCGTCTTCCCGTTCAGGGTGCTGCACATGACAGTGTGCCTGTCGGATAGTCAGCTGCATCTTTTCCTGCAGACTCAGCTTCCTGTCAAGCACATTGAGGACTGTGTGCAGGGCCACACCCCTTACACTGTCACTGAGGCCATTCTGAGTTATGCTTCCTCCAACCGTGGATGGGTGCAGGAGGAAGGGGGCGGCGACCAAGAATTATGCTCCACCACTGTGTCGTACGAATCTGTAGAAAGGTAAAGAAAATGGCAATGCTTTTTTAGAGAAAATTGTTTATATATATATATATATATATATATATA
>CAIGQV010017602.1:2878546-2917940 GCA_903798115.1 Danio jaintianensis | reverse complement strand
TCAATTTACGGTGGACATCAGTAAAGAGCCGCTGCCCAAGGAGCCCCGAAGAAAGAAGCCCAGGCACTGAGCCATCCTAGTGCCAGATGGAGGATCAAGGGCACGTATGTACATATTGTATATAGTTATAGAATAAGTTTGCAACACTTCAAATTTTACTTTTCATTCACATTGCTGGATGTTTTGGTGATTGTCAGTGCTGTTGATATTCGTCTCTTGAGTTGTTGGGTTCTTTTGGATGTTGACATGCGTTTAGCAAGGTTTTCTAGGCGGTTTCTTGCGTGTTGCTGGTCTCCTCTGAGTGGTTTTTGGCACATTAGTGGTTATTAGGGTTGGGTGTTGGGTTAGGGTAGGTTAGGGTCCCTCACACGGTTTGCAGCTTGACGTGCTATGAGGGCTTGTGTGCAGCAGTGATGCTGAGAGCTAAGCCACTGGTACTTCACAGGTACCGGTAGGGTCACCCATAGTGGACAGGTCTCAGCTGAGATGCCCGACCAAGACAAACCACCTGATTCTGGACAGCAGAAGATTGCCCTGATGCTCCAGACAGAAGATGTCACCTGAATGACCAAAAGAAACTTTAAAATTACTGCTTATGTGGAGTTACAGATGGACCAATGCAAGCTAATGTTAGCTCTTCTCTCTCTCTCTCTCTCTCACACACACACACACAGACAGACACGCACACACACACGCACACACAAAAAGAATAAATCTTGCAGACATTAAGAATTAACTATTTATTGGTAAAATATTAATTACCTTAATTTAAAGAATATTTTAAAATTTTTGAAAAAACGTTTCAATGTCTTGAAATGGGTGAGTCTACTTTGACTATAACACATGAATGAAATTAATGGATTATTTCATCAAACATGTAATACTTACGGCCCTAGGGAAAAATAAAAATAAGTGACCACTTTATTATTGGTTACCCTGAATTGAATTAATGCAAAATACTGAGAAAATTACATGTTTAATGATTTAAAATTGACTCAGAAATTACCACCGTAAGAAGATTTCAATTCATTATTGTATTAATTGTGAAAAGAAGTAAGCAAGTAAACATTTACAAACATAATGTACAACACAAAGAAATTCATACAGATTTAAATGACACAAATGATGACCAAATTATTTTGCGTGTGTGAATTATCCCTTTATTTCAAAGAATGAAGTTTATTTGACTTTTTTTGCATTTTAATATGAAACAATATTTAAAAAAAAATGAAAATAATCCTCAAAATAAGAATCCTAAGCTTCCAGTAGGTGGTAGTAATGTCTAATGAGTGAGACGATTCGTTCAAACAACTGAATCATTCAACAAAGAAGTAAACAGCTGTCTGGACTGTTTAGAAACATAAATTCATTGAGAAAGTAGACACACAAAAGATCTTTTGTGGCTTTTAAGGTATTGTTTTATGCAATTCTCAGTAGTGTTTTTCAATTTTAAGTTAAATAAATAAATGGTCAATTTGACCTAATTTACAACGTGCATTCTCAAATCTCTGAGTGGCCATGAGCAGAAGATCTGAGTTCGGATTTTTAATTTAAGAATTATTATTGACCTAGATATTACTGTTACTATATTACTACTACTATTAGTTATTACTATATAGTACTATTGACCTTGTTTTTTTTAAATTTTTTATAGTGAATGACATCCAGTGTTTTATAATTACTAGATTTAACATTATAATTACATTTTTAAAATCCAGTTTTCAGTGTCAAGAAGTCAGATTAGCTGTTTTGTAGATACAACTGGAAATGGATTAGAATGTATTTAACACATCAGATTCCTCTGATTTTCTCCAGATGAAGATGCCCAAAGATATCTTCCTGGTGCATGATTGTTCATGAGGCATTTATCAGTACAGTAACACAAATGCTCTTGTGCGCAGGAAGAAGTTCCTCAGACAGGAAGTGGAGAGCAGTACTTTGGGAACCCCCGCTGCCTTCTAGAGCACCTGCAGTCCAGATACTGGATCTCTGCTCACCTGCACTCAACTCAACACTGACGCAGCACCAGGTGGCTCCTCATTCACCGTCACTCTGTGCTTTTGACAAATAAAAGCTTTTGGTTAACTTTGGATTAAGCCTGTTTCACACATATATTTTTCAAATTCGTCCCAAATGATGTTTAACAGAAGGAACTTTTCACACTATTTCCTATAATATTTTTTCTTCTGGGTAAAGTCTTATTTGTTTTATTTCGGTTAGAATAAAAGCAGTTTTTAACTTTTTTTAAAAACATTTTAAGTTCAATATTATAAGCCCCCTTAAGCAATATTACACGCCTAATTAAGCCTTTAAATTGCACTTTAAGCTGAATACTAGTATCCTGAAAAATATCCAGTAAAATATTATGTACCGTCATCATGGCAAAGATAAAAGAAATCAGTTATTAGAAATTAGTTATTAAAACTATTATGTTTAGAAATGTGTTGAAATGATCTTCTTTCCATTAAACGGAAATCCGTTAAACAAAAATATATGTACGTTATTTGCATATTAATTGTAACAGATACACTATATCTGTTACAACGTATGCCTGTGGAACATTGTTTCATCCATATTTGAAATTTACTGTCATAAAAGTTATTTTAAACATAAAAAGAAGACAATTTACTTGCAAATGGCTTGCATATTTTCATTATGTTTTTATTTATGACAATGTAAACTAAACTTTTATTTGATATCTCTTGCAGTTACAGGCTTCAGACATGAAATGTGTGAAAAAAGGCTAAGAATAAAATGTGGAAATCAATTTAAAATGAATAACAATAAGCTGTTTATGCCTTCAGGCTAGGATTAATGAATAATACTGTCCTGAAGATCAGCAAGTTTCTCTCACTTGACGTAATGATCCTGATGTTTCCGTCATCCAGCATGTTTTAGTATGTGCTGAGATCCAGAAGTAGATTCAGTTGTTTTGTCGTTGCAGATTGTGGAGGAAACTCCTACGAGAAGCATGAGTTCGATCCAGAATGGCTGGCTATCTTGAAAGCGACAGAAAACCTTTAGAAACCATCCCACAGTTTCTGAAACCCTCCGCTGGACAACAGACTACACAGCAGATACAAGACCCATTACAATGATCACAGTTGCTCATTTTCTGATAGTTTTCTGATACCACATTGACAAAATTGGCTTAAAGGAATAGTTCACCCAAAAATGAAAATTACCCCAAAATGTACTCACCCTCAAGCCAGTCTCAGGGTATATAATGTTTATGGGGTGATTTTCATTTTTGGGTGAACTATTCCTTTAGCTTGTTCATGACAGTGGAGTTAACACATTTACATGACATGCACAATAACATAAAGGCAAATTACAGTATTCATCTGAATTGAGGTCACAATAGTCAATATTTTGCACATTAATTCATTTCTGTTTCTAGGTATTTTTAGCATCCTGTTCCTCTGCTTCTTTCAGGTAGGATTTCAGTCCATCAGACAGACATCTACATCCTGGTGGGCAAAAGCGGACCGATATACAGGGAGGAGATTGTTCAGCTTTATTTGATGAAATTTCAGAAGAACTGCATTTATCGGAATTAAAAATATGAGACATTATAACTATGACTTTATCTTCACTTTTGTTCAGTTTAAACTATCCTTGTTAAATAAAAATATTCATTTAAAAAAGATCTTTGACAAAAAATCAAAAGGAAAAAAAATTATACTCCCTCCGAGCCATTGAATATTGTAATATAATGTTACAAAAGCTTTTTATTTCAGATAAATGCTGGTATTTGGATCTTTTTAATCATCAAAGAATCCTGAAAGAAAAACAGCGGAAATGTTAATAAATATTGATAATAATAATAATAATTTGACCGTTTTTGCTGTGCTTTGGAGCAAATGCAGGTTTGGTAAGCAGAAGAAGTTAGGTTAATAGATTAATTTAATAGATTAATTATTCATGGAGAATATAAGTGTTTTTTTCCTATAAAAAAAATCAATTGTTAGTGTTAAAATCAAAGAAATTGCAGAATTATGTACACTACACTCATACTGTATATGCTTGGTAGGTGTTGAATATTGAAGCATATTGTTTTATTTCATTCATTTTTAGTAATGTATTCAGACTATTCATAATTTTAGGTATTGTACATTTCTCTGGGGGCGTCACGGTGGCACAGTGGGTAGCACGATCGCCTCACAGCAAGAAGGTCACTGGTTCGAGCCTCGGCTGGGTCAGTTGCCATTTCTGTGTGGAGTTTGCATGCTCTCCCCATGTTCGCGTGGGTTTCGTCCAGGTGCTCTGGTTTCCCCACAGTTCAAAGACATGCGCAACAGGTGAATTCATTCATTCATTCATTTTCTTTTCGGCTTAGACCCTTTATTAATCTGGGGTCGCCACAGCGGAATGAACCGCCAACTTATCCAGCATATGTTTTTTATGCAGCGGATGCCCTTCCAGCTGCAACCCATCACTGGGAAACATCCATACACACACTCATTCACACACATACACTACGGACAATTTATCCTACCCAATTCACCTATACCACATGTTTTTGGACTTGTGGGGGAAACCGGAGCACCCGGAGGAAACCCACGTGAACACGGGGAGAACATGCAAACTCCACACAGAAACGCCAACTGACCCAGCCGAGGCTCGAACCAGCGACCTTCTTGCTGTGAGGCGAACGTGCTACCCACTGCGCCACCGTGACGCCGCAACAGGTGAATTGGGTAAGCTAAATTGTCCGTAGTGTATGTGTGTGAATGAGAGTGTATGGGTGTTTCCCAGTGGTGGGTTGCGGCTGGAAGGGCATCCGCTGTGTAAAACATATGCTGGATAAGTTGGCGGTTCATTCCGCTTTGGCGACCACTGATAAATAAAGGGACTAAGCCGAAAAGAAAATGAATGAAATTTCTCTGGTAATTAATCATTAATTTTAGTTTTATTTTGTAAATTATTGATGACACATTTTTTTATAGAAATGGCATTTAAACATTTCTCTTTTTTTGCTTAAAATAACAAGAATTTATCAAGATTTCAGACATGATCATTTTAGTCAACACAATACTAATGTTTTAGCTTTAGAGGATCTTTTTTTTTTTTTTTTTTTAAATAGTCAATTTACCAACCTTGATTTTCAGTCACAATACATTTTTCTGACAGTTGCCATTCTCTGAAAAACAAAATGCTCTAAATGACTCTATTTTTATTTGAAATTTTGAAGAAATGTTATCAGACCTTTATAGAATAAAATACAAATTAACATTTTACTCAAACCCATAAATCCAGAGAAACTGAGACTCTTAACCTTGGTCTCCTATTTTTTCCACCACAACTGTATTTAAATGGGATTATTATAATAAATAAATTCCATTCATTGTTATCAGCATCATTAAATATAACATCAAACCAACATATTAAATAAAAGAAATGTAAAAATTAAAAAGAAATTATAAAAAAAAAACACTTTAAGCAAATGTTTGGTTAAAGGGGTACGACTCACAAAAGAGTTGTGATTCCTTTATCAAATGACAAATTTATGCATGGATCACAAAAGTAATTTGCCACAAATAAAATCAAAAAGACAAAATCAATAAACTATGAATAATCTTATCATTGCGTGAACAATTTGTAATAATGTAATCCATAAAAACTACCTGTATCTGATAAGGAAAACACAATCTCACTCAATCTGCTGCAGATTATATTTAATTCAAGAAATGCATTTTATCAATACAGCAATATATATTTACTCTCAAATTGTCATTGGCACTCAAACACACTCAACACACAGCCATTATTGGCAAAATATCTGGCAACAAACGTGAGCACACCCTAAGCCGGGCTTAGACTACATGAGTTTTAGACTGATTTATGCCCGAATTTCACCTCCCGAGAATCGGAGATAAAATCTTTTCAAGGACTTCGATCGGTTCCGTTTTTCAGCGCAGATTATCTGGTAATGTGAGCCGTTTAAAGATAGAATTTCGCAACTTGCGGAATTGAAGAACACACATCGGAGCCTCTCCAATCATATCAAACCTGTTTGCTATCCAGAATATTAAATCGGGCTGCCAAAGCCAAGAACTGGGAAGAATTGGTTGGTTTTAATAAATAAATATAGGCTGTATCATTTTTAAAATAATCTTAAATGATCCTTTTTTTATAAGACAGGCTTAACGTTGTTATTATTATACCGGTATGGGGTTATTTATGACACCTGTAGCGGGTACTAAACGTTGCCAGTTATCTCCATAAACCGAAGTGATTAAACATTTTAAACTGTGTTTTCAGATTTTTTTTCTGTGATGGGGATAGAATTTGTTCAATATAAAAATTATTAGGCTTACGTCTATAGTCCCGTAACCGAGAAAGAGTCTAGGCTATAAAATAATATTTTTTATGAGAGAAATAACTGCAGATCACGGTTACTTGCATTCAGTGAATTATATTTTTCTACACTGTACTTACATGTGCAACAGGTAAAAATTTCCCTTTTAAATATACAGTAATCTATAGCTATTGCCAGTCATCGCAGCAAAATGGAGAGATTTAAATGGACATATTGCGCATATCAACATGTAACATTTCTTCTTTCTGCAGGTTATCTATCCACTGCCTGCATGTCATAGCCTACCCTGATAAACATGCAAAATGTCTATTATTATTTATTATATATATTGTACACACTTATGAAACGAAAGTTTGTGTGAGAGAGAAATGAACAGAAAATTGCGGCTCACCTTGCATGCGTGCGTTTATTTTTGTAACTGCCAGGAACAGCTATGCAAACTGGGACATAATGAAGCCTAATTTGAGGTTTTGTCTATAGTGGCAGTTGGTCAAATATTACCATAATAATAATAATAATAATAAGAAGAAATTATTAGTAGGCTATTGATAAAGCGAGTCGGTTCATGGCTGTGACAACGTCCTGCAAGCATAAAGAGAATAGCTGGGGATAATCGCGTCGGTTTTAACAAATAAATAAATATTAGCTAATTTATAATAAACCATTTTCATTAGCCACACATTTATGCAGTATTTATGACTCTGATGTGTAGCCAATAAAACAAAATGCTTAAACATTAAAATGTACTTTTAGAAAATTTTTAAATATATATTTATAAATATATATATTTTTTTCCAGAAAAAGATAACTGCAGACCAGGGTTTCGTTGCATTGTGAATTATATTTTTCCACACTATAGGCTATGCCGTGCAACAGGTAACAATTTTGCTTTTGAACTAGATAGCAAAGCACAGCGCATCCCAGTATTATTGAGATATTATTAGCTTTATTATTATTATTAGACATTCGATTGAACATAATTTGCTCTTTTCAACAAGCAGCATTTTTTCATTCTTCAGGCTGTTCGCTCTGCATGTGTGAGAGAGAAATGAACAGAGAAAAATGAACAGATGATAAATAATATGCAGCTCACTTTGCGTGCGGATATGCCGCATTTATTTAATTTTTGAACCGCCACTAACAGCTATGCAAACGAGAACCTATTTTGAGTGCATGAGAGCGTTTTGCATGTAGTGGCAGTTGGTCAAATATTTGTAACCTATAGCCTATAAAAAATTATAAATAATTATTATTGATAAAGCAAGTTATTCTGCAATCAGGTGATGTGCTCCATCGGGCACGATAATCTTAATAATATCTTGTAGTGTGTGCTGTGCCGCGGTTTTCTTATCTTGTAGTGTGCGCACTTTAAGATTTGAGGTAATAAAATCGCAGCGATTCTCCTCATGTGTGCGCTGCAACCAGATTTAATCATCGCTTAGGATTTTAAAACTCCTGTAGTCTGAGCCCGGCTTAAGTGAACATGTCAAATTTGTGTCCAAAGTGTCTTTATTTTGTGTAAGCACCATCACCAGAGCTGCTGCTGGACACGTGGTATTTCTCCACCTTCCACTAGAGGAGGCTCCACAAGTGCTCAGTAGAGTCAGGTCTGGATTATTACTTAGCCACTCCACCACCTTCAGCTTCATTAGCAAGTCAGTGGTCGTCTATTTCATGTATTGTGACATTTTGACATCTTTAGGCACACATCTTTCATCTTCATTAACTACACCGTGCACCTGCAGATCAGCTATACTGGCATTTGAAACAGCCAATGAAGTATTGTCAGCGTAGGACTTATTTTAATATTGTTTGTCTTATTTTCTTGCCATCTACATCAACAATCCATCCATTATTTGTACAGTATACTCTTTCTCCCAAGATTTTTCAGTTCTTCTTTAACTGGAAGAGTCTCAGTTTAAAAAAGACCAGTACACCATCTTTAGGTGTTTTTTTTATTTCTAAAGTTCCTCTGCATTTCCACCTGCAGCACTGAGACTGATAATGTTCTTAATGCTCCTCATCCTGTTCTTCAGGACTGAAATTAACTTAAGCAAAGATGCTGAATAGTACACAATACAGCCATTATATATTTCTGGTCTTAGCATTGCTCAGTATGCTATTTTCAATGGTTGTTGACTTGCTCCTGAATATACCCTTACTATTTGTCTGTTACTTTCTTTAAGCATAATTTCCACCCATATTCTATGCATTGACCACCTTCCTAAAAATAAATATATTTTCTGTTATAATCTTTATAATAATACATTTTTTATTAAAAATATTCAGCCATTTTCATCAACCATATCAACTACAAATTACAAAATACTATTTTGTATTTGAAATATGTATTTTAAATACATGTATCATAAATACTGCCCATCCCTGCATATTGGTCCCCTTTGTTTAGTCACGAGGCGTTAAACATCGCCGAAAAGCGGGAGCACAAAGCACCCCAGTGTGAACAGGCCTTAAGATTAAAATCCAACATAGTCAATCTGTTTGTAGTGATTCTATCAATCAGCAAAGAATGAATGGATTTTTTTAAACACAACACAATTAATTAGTTATATTAATGAGTTGTGCAGCAGTGCTGAGATGAAGGCTCATTTCAGGCGGTGACAGCGGCAGACAGGGTTTTGTGGCTCACAGCAGGGCTCAGCAGAGGGAATGACAGTATAATCGGCCGCTGAGACTCGATCTGTGGCGATGTCCCAGAGCAGAGCCTCTCTCTCTCTCTCAACCTGCTTCAGGACAGATCTGTACTCCTTGCTCTTGGGGTCCAGAGGCATCTCTTCTGCCTCGTCCTGAGAGAGGTCAAATATCAGAGGAGGGTCGTGATGCTGCTGAGGTCCACTTTCTCCACCACATGCCACTGATCCGCCTGAGAGAGCACATCAGGGTTAATAAACCAAGCAGAAACAGTAGATTAAATGAACAAATGACTAAACAAAAATGATAATTTAAATATTTTTTTTAATGAAATATAAATATTAAAGCTTTTGTTCATTCATTCATTCATTCATTTTCTTTTCGGCTTAGTCCCTTTATTAATCTGGGGTCGCCACAGCGGGATGAACCGCCATCTTATCCAGCATATGTTTTACGCAGCGGATGCCCTTCCAGCTGCAACCCATCACTGGGAAACATTCATACGCACTCATTCACACACATACACTACGGACAATTTTAGCTTACCCAATTCACCTATAGCGCATGTCTTTGGACTTGTGGGGGAAACCGGAGCACCCGGAGGAAACCCACGCGAACACGGGGAGAACATGCAAACTCTACACAGAAATGCCAACTGACCCAGCCGAGGCTCGAACCAGCGACCTTCTTGCTGTGAGGCGAACGTGCTACCCACTGCGCCACCGCGTCGCCCATAAGTTTTTGTTCAAAGTTTCATAAAATATTTTTTTACACAATGATGCCTCTTGTACATACTCTTATTATCTTTTGAGAGAAACCTGTGTCATTTCCTGTAAAAAAAAACAAAACAAAAAAACTTGCTGGTTGAATAAAAATAACTTTCTGTCAGAAATTGCCAATAATTTCGGGCATACATTATATATATATATATATATATATATATATATTGTAGCAGGGTGGAGTGAAAATGCAGACACAAGTGTGAATCAAGCGTGCTGTAGGTTTGTGAGGTGTGCTGGTGTCTTCAGTGAACGACCCTTGGTCCAAGTGAAGAGGTGCCCAGGTGATTTGTCGGTGCTTTGATCCTTTTCCCGTTTCTGCTCGTATGATACGCCGATCGCCACCTTAATCAGTCCGTGGTTTCTGAGAGGGAGAGAGAGAGAACACATTAGAGTAGTGTTTAGCGGAGAGGCTTCTTAGCGTCTGTCTTCGCTGTGGCTCTCTTAAAGGGCTTGAAGGGACGAGTCCCAGGTGCTGGCGATCGGCGTAATTGCATCCAGGTGGTGTGTGTGCTCCTTTCCCAGGATGACGCTGATTATCCATTGGGCGGCCCGCCCCCCCCCCCCCCCCCAAGCGACATCCTGGTGCGGGGTATCCTTCTGTGGGATAGGAAAGAGAGGAGGGGGGGTGAGATATGTTAGGTGACAAACCTACCCAACCTGACCACTTCCGCGAGAGACCATCCGCATTGCCGTGGGTAGTTCCTGGGCGATGTTGGACCTGGAAATGGAAGTCCTGGAGCGCGAGGAACCACCTGGTGACGTGGGCGTTGGTCTCCTTGGCCCGGGACATCCACTGGAGTGGGGCGTGATCAGTCACCAGTGTGAAGCTCCTGCAGAGAAGGTAGTAGCGCAGCTCCAGGACTGCCCACTTGATGGCGAGGGCTGTGAGCTTCCAACTGATGTAAGTGACTGTGTCAGAAGCGTCCGTGTGGAGTAGGAAGGGGCAGCCGAAATCTGGAGCATGGAGGACCGGTGTCGATGTTAGGGCCTCCTTCAGTGTCTGGAAGGCTTCTTCAGCTGCTGCAGACCACTGAATCTTCTCCGGCTGCCCCTTCTTGGTCAGGTCGGACAGGGGACAGGCTATGGTGGAAAAGTTAGGAATAAAACACCGGTAGTATCCTGCTAATCCCAAAAATGCACGTACCTGGGTTTTATTCTTTGGCCGTTCTGCTCGATGTACTGCCTCCACTTTGTTGGGCTGTGGCTTAATCAACCCCCGTCCTACTTGGAAACCCAGATAACGTGCTTCGGCGAGACCCAGATGACACTTTTTGGGGTTGGCGGTTAGCCCAGCCCGACGTAGCTCTATCAGCACTCTCCGCAACCGAGACAGGTGGTCCTCCCAACGCTCAGAGTGGATGACCACATCGTCGAGGTAAGCGGCAGCATATTCCTGGTGGGGTCGGAGTAGAATGTCCATAAGTCGTTGGAATGTAGCAGGTGCCCCATGCAGCCCGAACGGAAGGACTGGGTAATGCCAGTGGCCAGATGGTGTACTGAAGGCAGTTTTTTCTTTGTCTTCATTGCCTAGGGGCACCTGCCAATAGCCTTTTGTCAGGTCTAGTGTGGAGATATACTTGGCCCCACCGAAACGGTCTAAGAGCTCATCCACTCTGGGCATTGGGTATCCGTCAAAGCAGGAGATGTCATTAAGCTTGCGGAAGTCGTTGCAGAAGCGGAGAGTGCCGTCTTGCTTCAGTACCATCACTATCGGGCTGGACCAAGGACTCTGAGATGGCTCGATGATTCCTAAATTTTCCATCCGGGATATTTCCTCCTCGATAGCCTGTCGGCGGGCCTCTGGTACCCGGTAGTTCCGCTGCCGGACTATTTGTCCAGGAGGAGTCCGGATGGTGTGTTGCAACAGTGCTGTCCGCCCAGGACGATCGCTGAACACATCCTGGAATTGACTGACCAGAGATTCCAGCTCGATCTTCTGACCCGCCGACAGCTGCTCTCCCATCCCCACTATCGGCGGGGAGCTTTGGGTGAAGGCTACCATATCTTCTTGAGGTGTTACCCATTTTTTTAGGAGATTAATGTGGTACACCTTCTCTTCCCGATGACGTCCTGGCTGACGAACCTTGTAGTTGACCGGCCCGATTTTCTCCACGATGCTGTCTGGCCCCTGCCAGGAACTTCGCTGTGGTGATAGGGACGAGTATCAGGACTTTATCCCCCGGCTGGAATTGTCGGGGTTGTGAGGGCCGGTCATATATCCTTTGCTGGGCGCGCTGGGAGGCCGCTAGATGTTCTCGGACCAGAGGCATTACACGGTCTATGCGCTCTCGCATGTCCTGTACGTGCTCTATGACGCTGCGATACGGAGCCGGTTCCTGCTCCCATGTCTCTCTAGCCACATCCAGCAGTCCGCGGGGCTGACGCCCAAACAGTAGCTCAAACGGGGTAAAGCCTGTAGATGCTTGAGGTACCTCCCTGATTCCAAAGAGCACGTACGGGAGCATGAGGTCCCAGTCGCGCCCATCGTCTGCGACTACTCGACGCAACATCTGTTTAAGGGTCTGGTTAAACCGCTCCACCAGACCGTCTGTCTGGGGATGGTAAACAGATGTGCAAAGCTGTTTTACCAGGAGTAGCCGGCAGAGGTGGGTCATCAGCCGAGACATGAAAGGGGTGCCCTGGTCAGTCAATATCTTCAAGGGGATTCCCACTCTCGTGATGAACTGGAATAGCTCTTTCGCGATGGATTTGGCGTTGGCTAACCGGAGGGGAATCGCCTCAGGGTACCTGGTGGCATAGTCTACGATGACCACGATGTGTTGATGACCTCGGGCGGATTTCGGCAGCGGGCCCACCAGGTCTATCCCAATGCGCTCGAAGGGCACCTCGATGATGGGGAGGGGTACTAGCGGGCTGGGGGGAGGTTTACGTGGTGACGTCCGTTGGCAGGTGGCGCACTCCCGGCCTTTTCACCTCCGCCTCCAGGCCAGGCCAGTGGAAGCGGTCGCGGATGCGTTGAATGGTATTTTCTGCTCCCAAGTGCCCAGCCATCGGATGGGAGTGTGCCAGCTCCATTATCGTCTCTTGGTCCTTGGGACTACCAGCAGGAGTTTTTCCTCCCCCCGCCGCTGTCTGATACAATAGAGCAGACCTTTTCTGACCACAAAGTATGGGAGAGGGTGAGGCCCTGGAAGACACACTTCTCCATCTATTTGCAACGAGGCTTCCGCCAGCTCGATCGCTTCCTCTAACTCAGCCAGACTGGTAGGATTTTCAGACTGGTAGGATGCTCAAGGGGCGTCGGAGTCTTCTTGGTAGTGCTCGGAGCAGGCGGTCGATTACCACTCACGCAGCGACCTGGGAGGCGGTGGTATTCCCCGATAGCAACCAGAGATGTGCCAGTCTGGACAGCTGCGTGGCTTGCACACGGGCGGAGAGTTGTTCATCATACGACCATTGCCAGAACTGCTGGGCTGCGCTGATGGGAGAAAGCCCAACTCTCGCTAATATTTCTCTCTTTAATGTCTCATAATTTTCATTTTGTGGGGCTTTTAGTGAGTAATACGCACGATGTGCTTCTCCAGTTAGGAACGGCGCTAGGAGTCGCGCCCATTCGGCTTTGTCCCACAGCTCTCTGGTTGCTATCACCTCAAACGTGTGTAGGTATGCCTCGATGTCATCCAGGTCGCTGAGTTTCATGAGATGGTGGTGGGCAGTGCTTCTGGAAGCGGCACTCGAGGGCTTTGTAGGCTTTCGACCACCTGCTCAGTCCTTTCCAGTCTGGCTGCGATCTTCTCTGCGAGCTGCTGTTGCCGTGACATCACATTTGTCAGCTGTTGCACTATTTCCTCCATTTTGAAGCGGTTCCAGGGAGAGCGAGCAAGATGACAAGCTGCAAAACAAACAACAAGTGTCAGCGGTTGATGGAATCCTTAATTTCACTCCTTTAAGCGCGCATTCTCCACCAGTGTAGCAGGGTGGAGTGAAAATGCAGACACAAGTTGAATGTGAACACACCCCTGAAGGGATTTTTATTTACAGTGCTGGTGAAATCAAACATGCTGTAGGTTTGTTCGTGCTCATGCGATATGCCGTCTGTCTTCGCTGTGGCTCTCTTAAAGGGCTTGAAGGGACGAGTCCCAGGTGCTGGCGATCAGCGTAATTGCATCCAGGTAGTGTGTGTGCTCCTTTCCCAGGATGATGCTGATTATCCTTTTTTTTTTTTTTTACAGTTCAAACATTGGTGCACTCTTACTTTGTGGTTGGATTTAAAGGCATAGTTGACCCAAAAAAATGAACATCTACCCAAACCTTTATCAGTTTATTTCTTTCAACAGAAGATATTTTGAAAAAAAAAAAATTTAAACCACCGACTCCCATAGTAGGAAAAACAAATACTATGGAAGTCAATGGTTGAACTTTCTTTAAAATATCTTCTTTTGTTTACAACAGAAGAAAAAAAAGTAAGGTAAATCAACCCTTTAAGTAATATTTTACACATGAATTAAATATGGTTTTAAATATGTCTACTTATAAAAATAAAACTTGTTATTAACTTATAATTTGACCATTACATGTAACAGTTTAAAATATCCATTTATCTATTATTAAAATTGTGATTTATTAATTTATTATTTAGGGTTATATTTAACTAAAATTTACCTTTTATTAACTGTATGTGTTTAATAAAGAAAAAACAACACTCCAAATTTTGCACCATAAAAATGGTTTAAAAAGTGTCTGTATTTATGAATCAATTTCAAATAAAGTACATATTTTAAAATACCTATCTATCGTTTCATTTATCAATTTAAAAAAAATAAAGCTGCACAAATTACATTTGACATGATTTTTAAAAGTTTAAAATATGCCTGTATTTGTCAATTCAAAAATGTGTTTTATTAATTTACAGTATTTAATTTATCAGTCATTGTTGCACTGACTAGCATATTTATTCACTCATGAATTAAATAGTTTAAAATGTCTCCTAATCAACTAAAAATCAAGTTATTTTAAACACCAGCTAGTTAAAAAAATTTAAATAACACTTAAAAGCATTTATAAACCAATTAAATTGTTTAAAATGTTTTAAAAATGTGACATTTTCATTTTTAATTTAAAGTCAAACATCAATTTACACCTTTTCAGTTAAACTACCCAATTCAAAACATTATATTATTCAATGAATAAATAAATGTTTCATTTTTAACAGGACCTGTGATGTAAAATGCTTTGTGATCTTTGAGTCTGACAGTCTGAAGGTCGCCATATTGTCCTGCAGCGCCGCTATTTGGATGCATGAGACTCTAATAACAAAAACAGAAAGCATGTCACAGCAAACTACATTAAAATACTGCTCTATAAAATGATGTCACCCACACAGACTTCACCTTATGCCCTGCTTCAGAGTCATTGAGCAGAACGTCAGTAATATCGATGCCATCATAGCGTCTATCTGATGGAGGTTTGACCCCAGCCAGAGAGAGGACAGTTGGAAAGATATCCAGACCACTAAAGGAGAACAAGCCAGTCTTCATACGGTGAAAACCAAAAACAACGATGTTACACAATGTTGATCTCTTGCAGTACCTCAGCAGGGCATCGCTGGAGCTGTTGGGTTTGATGTTCTTAGGCCATGAGACGACTGTGGGAACACGGTGACCTCCTTCCCATGTGGTTCTCTTTGCTGATCCACCACCTGCTCGCAAGAATGAAAACATGATCGTTCAAGTTAATGGTTTTGTTATCTGAAACTCAAAGTCATGAGTAAGCACGAAATCACTGAAAACATTTGAATGTTTACTTATCTTCTGTTTATGGTAGGTTAAAGTTAGCTTAACGGATTATATGTGATCTGGATTACGTAATCAGATTCCAAAAATCTAATTCTTGTAATTAGGGTAAACCAGTTTTTAAAATATTCAGACTAGTTACTTTTTTTATGGATTACCTCATTACATACAGAGCTGGGTGGATTACTACTGGAATTGTAATAGTACTTTTTTTGCAGTTAACTTAATTTGGAGTAATTCTTTTAAAATCATTGTTATCTAGGATAGGATTATATTATGATCTAAAATGTTATATTATTGACTACAAATTTTTTCATGTAATGTTTAATGAGTAACTGATTATCATTCATAAGTAATCTACCAAAAAAAAAAAGATTTTATTAAGTTTTATTATTATTAAGCAAGTGACTTTTTATTAATGGATCAAAGAATTGTTATCTCAATGGATTCGTTCAAAAACAGATTCTTCAGAAACAAAACACCACAGCTCTGAAAAACACACATTATGCTCCAGCTTTGTTTGGAAATATTTTGGTAGGTGAAACTTAAAATTCAGACATTATTCTGTCTAAAATATGTAACTTATTCAATAATATAACTTGTATGTTGAATTGTTGTATAAATCTACAATGCAATACTGATTGTATTCACATGCTGATATTTGGCAAAACAGGGGTCTGTGATATTACTGACCTACATCATATCTTATCAATACTTTAAGGAATTTTTTTTTTGCTTCAATTAAAGTGGTATTCTAACTACATTATAATAATCTGTCATGAAATGAATGTTTTCAGACTCTCAAAACAACAATTGCGGTATTAAGCTAGATATTAAATATACTGCTCAAAAAAATAAACGGAACACTTAAACAACACGATGCAACTCCAAGTCTTCCCTTTATTTTTTTGAGCAGTATATATTGAACAACCTCTAGTAGGTAGAACTAAAGGTACTTATAGGTATTAAAGATAAGCGATCTGCATTACCTCTATTTGTCTGCCATCTTCCAACAAAAGGCCCAACATGCCCAGCAAACTGGCATTTCTGCTCCCATGGGCCATTGTCACCTTAGAAATGGATTCATTTTTCATAAATTTGCAATTCTATTATGCAGAGCCTTTAGGACAGAACATTGCGTGAAATACGTGTAAAATAAATCACCAGTGAACCATATGAGTGTGTTTTCCAACTGTTCAGTGCTGAGCGCCTGCACAATGCTGCCCACAAATGAGTCCATGTCACTGAGACTGGCTGTGTAGGGGTCTTCAGTCGTGACGTTTAGGAAGGTGTTATGGAACAATGGCACATGCATGTGAGCGAGAGCCACATACAGGAGGAACGGCTGCTTCTTTGAAACACTATAAACACACATTAGCATAAAACATATGATATTAACAGAATTATACTGCATCACTTCAGATTTTATTTTATGCTGTTTAAAAGTTCAGAATTTGTAAGATATGAAAAATAAACAATCAAACTGATTGACTGTATTTATAAATATATAATAATCATATTTAATTATAATTTCGGGTTTGACTGTCTATATTTCTGAAAAAAGTATTATGTGACGCTTTATGAAGAAATATATTGTTATGCTTACTAAAGCTGCATTTATTTGATCAGAAAAACACAAAATATTATGAAATAATGGTACAGTTACAAATAACTTTTCTATTTAACTTTTTTTGTACAGGTTTTCTATAGGTCACATAATACTTCAGAAAACATATTAGTATTTTTTCAAACTAGGATAAAAATCTATATTTAAAAAAAAATTTTATTAAAAAAAATGGAAATATTTTGATCAGTATACTTTTGAACCGTTACATATTAGTATCAGATGATACTGTGTGTAGGCCAAAAAAGAAAATGTAAAAGTATTTGTAATATATTTTAATGTCACATTTGATTGAATTTTTAAATAATTACTCAGACTCAAATAATAACTATCATACTTTTATGTAAGAGTATGTAAATCATGTAATGTACCCTAAAATTTAGCGTTTAAGCATAAAAAAACTATAATTTAATATTAATAACTCTTACAGAATCTAAATCTACTGATTGTTTAGATTTTTTGTGTTTTATATGCAAAATTGTACACATATATATATATATAAAAATATAAGTATAAATAATTCCCAACATTTATCAGTTACTAGCCATAACATGAAACAACTGATTATGTGAGGAACTAGCCTCCTTTAAAGCAGTCACAGAACTCAAATCTGTGTAAGTGCACTGCTGAAATGAGAAATTGATGAGGCCTGTCTGTGTGCAGTCCAGATGTTGATCTATCCTTAGACTGTGTCAAAGTTCAACACTGCAACTTCACTTGCCCAGTACACTTGTTTACAGACTGCAGACTTTATATTGACTGATCAAAGTGCAGAAAACAGTTGCCCCTGTCACATAATGTTCAAGTCACTGATATTATTTATTTAAAAATAAATAAATGTATACATATAAATATATATATATATATAAAATTATACAGGAAATTTATAAATACATTTTCTGATTTTCAATCTCAGGAATTGACCTTTTAAAATTCTATGATATTCAAGAAATTCCATGACCAGTGGAAACGATCTTTAGAAGAAAAGTATATGCATGTATTATATAAGTATTATTATTATAATATTTTTTTTAAGTAATACTTAAATTTACATTTAGTCATTTAGCTGACGCTTTTATCCAAAGCGACTTACAATTGAGGTTCACAAAAGAAGCAATCAGTACAAGAGAAAACAAAGCATACATAAGTGAAATCGGACTAGTCTTGAGTAGGTAAAACGCAATATACGAGCTAAGTGCAGTCAAGGTATTTTTTTTATTATTTATTTATTTTTATTTTTTTAGTGGGTCAGGTGTAGACGAAAGAGATGAGTTTTAAGGCGATTTTTAAAGATGGACACAGAGTCTGCCAAACGTGTTGTAAGAGGCAGATCGTTCCACCATCGTGGGACCGATTCAGAGAAAGTGCGAGAGAGTGATTTCTTACCTTTTTGGCATAATACTAATGCACATTCAGTTTGAATGGAAGGTAGACCACATGGAAATGATCTCATATTTGTATCCAAGTTAGACAGAAAACAAAATATATGAATTTCTGTATATAACCGTATATACTGTGAAATACCTGGCTATGAAGATCTGCTGGACTGCCGCTGTTGCATATCTGTCTTTAAGGGTCCATGTGTCCAAGGGTTGCTCAATAATCTTCTCATTTTCAAACAGAGGTAATGCCACTTTGGTGTAGCATCCCTCATGCTTCCTGTACAGTGAACATTTGACATAATTCAGTAAAGCTGGAGGCGTATACAAAACATCAGCCTATATATTTAATAAATGTGTTTTGATTTAATGAATAGGATAATAATACATACGTATTAATGCTATACTGACTATGGATACAAGGAGGACAGCTGGGAAGGTCAAGGCCTGGTTTGTCAGTGCAGCCCATGTCATTACTGTAGGGAATACCCAGGTAATAGTCAAAACCTAGAGTACAAACATAAAAAAGTAAAAATATATGTCCTGTATTATATTTACATTAATTCGCTAAGCAGAAACTTTTAGCTAAATGTGAAATGCAGCAAGTGATTTATCATAAATAGGTAAATAATCATGAGAAGGTTTGGTAATACAAAGCTATTGCTAAAAAATAAATAAATAAATAAATAAATAAAGGTCAGAATAGAGAGGGTTTTTAGTATAATGTTCAAAAATAGGTACAATTTATATATTTAAATGTGATTTAAACCACAGTCACACTAGACTTAAGGCATGCAAAATTTCAGCTTATGCTATGACGACTCTGAAAAAATAAACAAATTAAAAAACACAGAACAACATACAGTGCTCAGGATAACTGAGTACACCCTATTTTGAAAATGAACATTTTTATCCCTTTCTCAGTGAATATAGGCAATGTATTTTGGTGCATTTAAACAAAACAGATATATTTATTAAAATAATATTTTAGTCACCAAACATATTTAGAAATTGAAAGATAATACAATTAAATTAAAGCAAAATATTGCAAAAAAAAAATTACAATCTACAAAATTTTAACTAAATTTTTACATTTTTTGCTTCTCTTGATGGGGCGGCGTGGTGGCGTAGTGGGTAGCGCTGTCACCTCACAGGAAGAAGGTCGCTGGTTCGAGCCTCAGCTGGGTCAGTTGGCATTTCTGTGTGGAGTTTGCATGTTCTCCCCATGTTGGCGTGGGTTTCCTCCGGGTGTTCTGGTTTCCCCCACAAGTCCAAAGACATGCGCTATAGGTGAATTGGGTAAGCTAAATTGTCCGTAGTGTATGTGTGTGAATGAGAGTGTATGGGTGTTTCCCAGTGATGGGTTGCAGCTGGAAGGGCATCCGCTGCGTAAAACATATGCTGGATAAGTTGGCGGTTCATTCAGCTGTGGCGACCCCAGGTTAATAAAGGGACTAAGCCGAAAAGAAAATGAATGAATGAATGAATGAATGAATTAATGCTTCTCTTGATTTTTCCTCTTTTTTTAAACTTGTATTTAATATTTTTCTATAACATATACATTTGGGTGTACTAGTTTTTGGGCCGTTATCGTAAGTTATTTTGTTAGATAAGCTCCAGATATGGCTTCAGTACTGACTAATCTAATGTATATGCACAAATATAATATTGTATAGCTTCCTAGATAGAAAGATAGATTTGTGAGGGTGTACTTATATATGCTGAGCACTGTAATCCAAAATGTAAAAAATACTCAATCTGCTCCATATTACTGAAATGCAACAGAGCTTAAGTTTGCATTATTTTAATTGAGCTAAGAGGTCACACCGTGATGTGTCAATCTCCTATTGGTCACATGCCTTCATGACTTTAAAGGGATAGTTTACCCAAAAATAAAAATGCTGTCATCATTTACTCATCCTTTCCTTCTTCTGTTGAAAAATGTTAGAAACCGGTAACCATTGACTTCCATTATATTTGTTTTTACTACTATGGATGTTAATGGTTACTGGTTTCCAACATTTTTTTAAATATACTGTTTTGTGTTCAACATAAAAAAAAGAAACTCATAAACTTTTAGAACCCCTTGAGGATGAGTAAAGTTTTTATTTTTGGGGTGAACTATCCCTTTAAGTCAACAGAACAAAAAATGTCTAGCTTTACCTAATCTTTAAACTTGAAAAATATAACAATAGTTATAATATAATAATTAAATAAAATGAATAAAAAAATACATTTCACACTGATTCAATAAATTACATAAATGAATAATGCATAATTAAAATGAGATATTACAGTAAAAATGCTCAATTTTACCTCTGTGAACAGGACTGTAAGAACCATTGTGTCCAAGGTGCCATTTTCCTGTTTTAAAATCAATACAAACTCTATAAATAACTGGAAGTGTAAAAATCCTGCAACATACAACAACTTGAGTTTGAAAGGCTAATTAGTTGCCATGGCGACGATGTGCATTTGTTAATCTGGAGCTAATCAGAGCATGGTGTTGCTCTGACTGCTCTCAGGATGTAAATTGAATTGTTTTCTCCATGTTCTTGTAGCTGCTGTGCTTACCGATCATGGCTGTATAATAACCTTCATCATGCAGGAGCTGAGCAAACGTGGTCTCATTGAGAGGCAATCCTCCTACTGACCCTACTGCAAAATTATGAGTGACCCCATTGCGTAGGCCGTGTCTGCCGGTCAGGATGGAGGCGCGAGATGGAGAACATGTGGAGGCAGGAGAGTGGAAGTCTGTGAATCTGCGAATCAACAGACACAAACACCCATAATTAGACATGATCAGGAACAAAACCGTGGCATATATGGGCAAATTATAATGAGAACGCTACCGTTTGCCCTTCAGCATTAATGAGTCCAGCCAAGGTGTTGGTGTGGAGTTGTCAGGCCTGTTCAACCAGAGGTCTCCCCATCCAATATCATCAGCTAAGATAATGACGAAATTGGGTCGTTCCTTCCCTCCAGGGTTGTCTTCTTTTTTAATATGGCTTTTGATGCGATGGAGCAGGCCAGAAAAAAGAAGCAGTGTACATAATCCCAACTGTGCCATTTAAAAGTCAAATCTGAAAAATGAAAACGGTCATTTTTAATTATCCTATATTTGACTGAGGGATAGCAATACTGTGATTGATGCATGACTGCATTCAGACAATGTATAAAACAATGAAATTAGTGAATCAGGATCATTTCAATGGTAACAGCATGGTAATTAAAAGGTAATTAAATATATAAATTCAAACTAGGCGTCACGGTGGCGCAGTGGGTAGCACGATCGCCTCACAGCAAGAAGGTCGCTGGTTCGAGCCCTGGCTGGGTCAGTTGGCATTTCTGTGTGGAGTTTGCATGTTCTCCCATGTTGGCGTGGGTTTCCTCCGGGTGCTCTGGTTTCCCCCACAGTCCAAAGACATGCACTATAGGTAAATTGAATAAGCTAAATATGCCGTAGTGTATGTGTGTGAATGCAAGAGTGTATATATTATATTATATATAATATTTAAACAACTTTAAGTTAACCTGGATGCACTTAAGTAATTCAAAACTGAAATAGAAATTAATAGAAAGACATATTTAAAAAACAATCTTCATAACTATTAAAAAAGTAAGCTTAAGACTATTAAAAAAAACATAACATTGAAACTCAAAATATATATATATCTAAATTTTAGATACAAATCAACAAAAATATTAAGACTACAAAATACTTTCTTTGCAATAAAATACATTACCTGGAAAAAAACTAAATTTTGCAAGACATTTTTATTTAGTTTAACTTAAACTAAAGCAGAAATTAGTAGAAACAGCCATATTAAAACAAATAAGTAAATCACTGAATTACTAATTAACTTAAATGTGAAATAAAATTTTAAAATAATGATTCATTATCTCTCCAACATGGATTAAATAAAATACAATTTTCTGTAAACCACACCTTCATAATTAATGGTTATTTTAAATACCAATAATATAAACACTTTCTAAATAATAAAATCTTTCTATCCAGCAAGGGTTTTTCGATGCGATGAAGTTCAGGAAGACCTGCAGTAAAACTCTGTGATGGTCTCTGAGGAGAGCAGACCTTGCTGGCTATTATGTAATAAACTTTACCTAATGCACCAGTCCTTTTAAAACATTCAGTGCAGTCCCTCCTGCAGAACCAGCTTTACACTAAGGCGGGGAAGAAGAGACACACAGCAAGTTCCTCTAGCAGTCCAGCGCCAGGGAGTGGGGGGTTGCTGGTGTGGCCTTTCATTCAATGTTGACTGTAAACCAATCCTCAACTTACTCAACAGCTGTAACCTCCCACCACAGAGGAGCTCAATGTCCGAGACACCACATGGACTCCTGGCAATGAACAGACCCCAGCACAGCACTGGAGCACCAGTAAAGCCCTCGCTCAGGAGCAGGTAAGACCTCTTTTCTTGTTCTGAGGTACAATATTTAAATGGTTGAATGACTGCTAGTCGGTAATACACTTGAAGTGGGTTAGGTAGTGGTGCAAACCAACCACACAGACACAAATGCAGAAGACACAAACGTATATGTGGTGAAGGATCATAAAGACCACGTGGCATGGAGAAAACACGTTCATTGTAAGACAGCAGATGGTGGAAAACGGCTGGAGTATAATATTTCTTAAATGAAACCTTCCCTTACTGACATTTGACAACATGCTGACTGATGTGACTTGGGAAACATTTTTCATTTAATTACACGTAATATATATTTAATGAATGTTAATGCGCACCACTGAATAATTGTTAAGGATGCTTTGAGGATTTACAACGGTACCCTTATGAAAATTACGCATGTTTTATTATAGTAAAAGTGTAGTAGTGTAGTAGTTGTTTAACCACGCTTTGAAAACCATTATCATCAATAAACCACGGTACGTGCAGCAAAGGGTCATTTGCGGCTGAACTACAGTTTTTATTTGTTGTAAAACCAAAGTAAGGGTTTTCGTAAGGGTAACGTAATATGATGATGATATAACGTTTGTCTGAAACATTGTGAGCTCTTTTTATTTTGGAAAGACTAATAATAAACCTTAAATTGCATGGAATTTAAATAATTTCGAAAGCCATATTATGACTTAATAATATGATATTATAATTATTATACTATTACGAGAATTTGTTCCTCACCTAATGCTGTGCGATGATTTAAATGAAAGTAGTTCAGTCGTTGTTTAGCTCAAATCGCATCAGTTTGTTGACACTCGTTTCCCGCCGCCCCTCTAATGACGTAACTATCATCTGGCCACGCCCCTTCCGCGCTTACTAGAGCGCGCACTTTCTGCCCTGTCAGAACCATAGACTGGTCATAACATGTAATGATCAGACCCTCTGTAGATTTTCTGTCCTTTGTAGAGGAGACATGGAAAAATATATTGAAATAAATAAATGATTCTTGTGTTTGGGCCAGTAGAGAAGGCTCACCAGCCCACCAGTGGAACTGATTTTCTGTGCTTTTTTCTTCCAACAAACATAACAATAAATAAATAAGCCAAATAATTTGAAACATTGATACAGTGTTCAATTTTTAATGGCTAAATTTAATCAATAATGTATTTTGGTAAAATACTTTAATACACAAATAGCATATTGCGACTTGTTTAATCATTTACCCAACAGAATTATGTTTTCCTGCAGTTTTTTGATTTATTGAAATACTATTATAGTATTTATTATTGTTGTTTTATTAATATTAGATATTTAGCATAAGCTTTCAGCTTTGCATTTTATTCAGTTTTATCTTTCGTAAACTAATTTTAGTCATTTTGGGTTAAGAGTAAGTTCCCAATGCAACATTTCAAGTTTTCATTTATTGCAAGTTTAGACATCAAGTACATGTTTTATATTATATTTCAGCTTTATTTTAACAAAAACAGCACTGGTCTTTGGCACACATCACATTACCTAAACTAAACCTTCTATCTCAAGCCTGATACATATAATGGTTAAGCTGATATTGCAGTTGTTTGACATTTGAATATATTTGTTTAAAGAATTATACAACCATGTATGTTTAGGTTTTTCCATCTTCATTGTCTAAAATTAAACATTTCTTGGTTGCATTGTGGAGAAGTCTCTTTACAAGGGGTGAACAATAAGAGTTGTTTCCAAATAAAGTCTATGCTGATGGATACGAGCGGCAATAAAAGCTGATTTGCTTATAAACACAATTTAGCTTACATTAATCTCTTTCACATTCCCAGGTCGCAAGTCAAAATGGCACAGTGGATTTTCCGACTAAGAGGTTGCTTTGGCTCTAAAGTTTACTCCGAGGTCCCAGATGGTGGTTGGGGTTGGATTGTGGCTGTGGCCTTTTTCCTGGTGGAGGTGTTCACTTACGGGGTTATCAAAAGTTTTGGAATCTTCCTTAAGGACCTAATGATTGACTTTGATGAAACAAACAGCCGAGTATCATGGATCATTTCAATATGTGTCTTTGTTATGACTTTCACAGGTGAGAACTGTAACTTTTACATTAAATCATTTAACCAATGCCTTTATCTCAATTGGAAAAGCAAAACTATACAAGCAATCAGACCAAATTAACAACAATATGCACCTATAAGTAGTATGACAAGTGCCAGTTATTCTAACGTGTAAAAAAAAAAAAGATTAAATATAAATAAATAAAGATGTCTTAATATGATTGAGCCATTTCTTAAAAAGCTAAAGACTGCTCAGGCTGAGTTAGGGAAAGCTTTTTAAAATGTAAAAAATAGCATTTTATTTTCATGTTGACTTTTATTTCTATGGCCCTTCAGCTCCTTTATCAACAGTGCTGAGTAATCGATTTGGCTTCCAGCCTGTTGTGATGTTTGGAGGGTTTCTCATATCTCTGGGCACAATCTCAACTGCATTCACCAGCTCCATTAATCAGATGTACCTCACTATTGGGATTGTGACTGGTATGTAAAGCCTTGCACTATACATACACGTTTGAATGGTACTGTATAAAACAGAAATCAATTGTTAAAAAGAGAAATTATGCAAAAAAATTGTCTTTAAGTCAAGCATTAGGTCCATTTGTGTGTGTGTGTGTGTGTGTGTGTGTGTGTGTGTGTGTGTGTGTGTGTGTGTGTGTGTGTATACTAACTTATGTTCATGTATGTTAAAAGAGTTAGTTCACTAAAAAATTAAAATGTACTCACCATATAATCATCATCAGGTTGTTCCAAACCTTTATGAGTTTTTCTGTTAAACCCAAAAGAAGATATTTTGAAATATGTTGGCTACCGTTTTCTGAGATTCTTCAAAATAACTTAATTTCACTGTACGAAAAATAAACTCAACAAACTGAAAGTTTGTAACAAGCAGAGGGTGAATAAACGATAACAGAATTTTCTTTGGATTAACTGTCCCTTTAAGCTGATTCACAGGTTGAATAACCTATTCAAGCACTGTCTATTTGGCAATAAAAACAAATAATAATGAATAATGATTTGCTGGCTGTAAACAAAGCAAAGATGAACCAAGCATCTAATTATTTTCAGATGTCCTTTAATCTCCGTAGGACTGGGTTATTGTTTGACATTTCTACCAACCGTCACAATCTTGTCCCAGTACTTCAGCAGGCGTCGGTCTGTGGTCACAGCCATGTCGTCCACTGGAGAGTCATTTGCTATATTTGCTTTTGCTCCAGGTAAGGACAGGCACTACAATATGCTATCATTACATATTATGTCCGATTATGAAAAAAATAGTTACAATTCTACAGAGTCACACACATTTTTTTTTTTTATCTCTGCAGCATTCACAGCTCTTAAGAACCGCATTGGCTGGAGGTACACAATGGTGGTGATTGGGACTTTACAGGGCATCACTATTATCTGTGGAGCTTTTCTCCGTCCCATAGTTATCAAACCAACATCTCAGACAGAAGCTGAGCAGAAGATCACATATTCCCTCTCTGGAGAACATGTGCAAGGTTTTGGGATCTCTGAAGATTCAGTTGAACAGTCGCTTGAGCCAGAACAGGGCCTCAAATCTGGGATGGAACTGCAAGAAGTGGAACCGCTTCAGAATAATCCAAAACAACAGGACAATACAAGTAAAAACAGACTCCTGGATTTGACTGTGCTAAAAGAATGCAGTTTTTTGTGTTATTCAGCTTTTGGGCTCTTTGCAACATTGGGCTTCTTTGCACCACAGCTGTATGTGGTGGAGCTCAGCGCCAGTTTGGGAACCGAGAGGGACAAGGCTGCCTATATGCTGTCAACAATGGCCATCTCAGAGATCTTTGGACGTCTCTCCATCGGATGGGTCATGAATTGGGGATGCATCAGGAAGATCTTTGTTCTTCTCATATGTGTGTCACTGATGTGCCTGGTGCTGGTGTTGTTCACCATAGTAAATGGCTTTTGGGGACTGGTGGTGTGCTGTGTGCTTTATGGCTTCTTACTCGGAAATATCGCCTCCACACACATCCCAATGCTGGCAGAGAATGATGTTGTAGGAATCCAGAGGATGCCCTTAGCTGTTGGTGTCTATGTCTGCATTCAGAGCTTTGCAGGACTGGCTGGTCCACCATTAGGAGGTAAGAATGTTTTTTACACTACCATTAAAAGTTTGGGGTCATTGTGAATGAGTGTGTATGGGTGTTTCCCAATACTAGGTTGCGGTTGGAAGGACATCCGCTGCGTAAAAACATATGCTGGAATAGTTGGCAGTTCATTCCGCTGTGGCGACCTCTGAAATAGAGACTAAGCCAAAGGAAAATTAATGAATGAATTTTACACTATCCAAGCCAGCAGTTTATACCACAACAGAATTTTTAATTTATTTATTTATTTCTGTGAGAGCAAAGCTGAATTTTTAGCAGCCATTACTGCTTTGTCATATGTGTCACAATACACCAGACAAGGAAACCAGTATGATGAACTGTTGGAGATGATGGTGATTTCGGATATGTGACACAAGATGTGAAGAATACACAATGGAGTACTTATGAAGAGAAAGGAGATCATTGGAAAAAAGATGCTGGAGATCACCAAATAAAATCAAGTATCACAGAATATATTACTGGTAATTTGTAACTCTTATATTGCTTGATTGGCAGGTGATGATGTGCATGTGTCACTGGTTAGTAATTTGATGAGGGAGATCATGTGGTGGAAAGATTAATATGGTTGTGACATTAACTCCTTAACATGGTAGTGTTCTGGCACCCACAGGTAAACATATTTAGTCTCAGTGGTCATTGCTATTTGATGCATCTATGAAGGGAGAATTTAAAATATTAAACATTAAACATAAAGGAAGTAAAGACAGTGGTGAAGGAAGAGCTCATACAGGGTCTCAAACCAGAAAACCCAGAGTGGGAGTAGGAAGCCCCAAAACAAATCCAGGAGAGCTGTTGACCTAGGCAAAGCCTAAGGGAAAGAAGGCAAATGACAGAAGACAAATGAGTTTATAGGGGAAAAGTCTTAAAAGAGGGAATTGGCTCTCTGTCCCAGTCAATTAGGCACCTCGATTGGTGGCTCTGGGAGAATCCATGCAGTTAGCACATGTTTCTTAACAAATTGGTGGTAGGCTCTAGCTCCAGAGTGAACATAACGGCAGGCTCTGGCTCTTGATCCATGGCAGGCATTAGCTCCTGTGTCTGTCTCAGGGGTGTCCAATCCGGTTCCTGCAGGATCGACAGCTGAGGTGGAGTCATGGGCCCAAAGCCATGAAGTGGAGCCAGGGAATCCATGCACCAAGGAGGAGCTGAGGGCCGGAAAGCTGAAGGCTGAGCTGTACAGCTGGACAGAACCAACAGAGGGGGAGCAGCCGAAGAGCTGTTGGGACCATTGAAAAGGAGACAAATGGTTTGAGTGAATGGATGGAATCAATGGAGGATGAATGATTTTATACAGGAAAGAGGCTTGAGGGAGGGAATTAGTTAATCCATGCAGTGGGTGCATGTTTTTGAACAAACTAGGTGGTAGGTTCAGGACTGGCTCCAGACTGGGTCTGTGGCCGCATTAGCTCTGTCTGTTTCAGGGGTGTCCAATCCTGCTACTGGAGAGCCACTCTACTGCATATTTTAGCTCCAAACAGCTCCAACACACCTAGACTGAAGATGAAGTCTGGTGATAACAGAAGAACTGAAGTGGGCCAGCAAGGCTGCAGCTGAATGGCTCTGGCTTCTTTGCTCACTTCACATACTGTGATTGAGGAACCACTAAGCCAAAGTGCTTAGTCAATACATTAGTCAACATTTAAAGTGGATCTAAAGCTTTTATCAAAGTTATCTTAAAACTATTGAACAGCACCCATTTGTGGCTTTTTGACAATTTTGATCAACTTTACTGATCCACTTCAAATGTTGACTACTGTAAACTGTCTAAAGGTACAGATGGCAACATTTGAAAGAGATGGATTCAAAGTGACCCCAGGACACGAGGTGACTGAGCTTGAGGTACTCCTCCATGTAGTCTTCTAGTGCAGTGTTTCTCAACCACGTACCTGGAGGACCACCAACACTGCATGTTTTGGATGTCTCCTTTGTCTTTTACACCCATTACAAGTCTTTCAGTCTCTGCTAATGAGCTGATGGTCTGAACAGGTGTGTTAAGGAGACAGGGAAAATGTGCAGAGCTGGTGGTCCTCCAGGAACGTGGTTAAGAAACACTGTTCTACTGGACAGCAAATTTGTGAGAGAAATTAGAAAGTCATTGAATTTGGACAAGTGGTTACTCTGCTGTGTTCATGATGTGTCTTGCCTTCTGTCACCTTAACTTACAGAAGACATGACGGTACAAGATACATAAAACCCCAGATATCTGAAAAGACTTTGCAGTACTAATATACAGTATGTGTCTGTATATATAAGGTATATAAGTAGTCTGAAGTCATTAGCCAGGTTTCTATCCTAGCATAAAGCAAATCTTTTTTTTAAGTTTGCAAAAAAAAAGAAAAAATTCAAAATGCAAACTAGATGCATTTCCATTACGTTTTTAAAGTGGCTGACTGTAGCATTGGTAGCCTAGTAACCAACAGTAAACAAGGTAAGCAAAATGGAGACAGATGATTAGTAATGTGGGTGTAATGTTCGCTATATCAGAGTTTATTTGGCAAATGCATTTCCATCTTTTATCTGGACGAAGGAATAAAGAAAGGAACAGCATTAAATAGAAATACTTATTTAAATGCATCCTTTATAAAAAAAACACAATTATATTTCACTAGTAATCACCCCAGTCTTTTAATTGGTAGTGTATATAAAATGCAAATGTCCCTAAACAAGCAACTTACTCTATTTCCTCCCAAATATTGTAGGTGTCCTTGTGGATATTACACAAAACTACAGTGCTGCATTCTACTCCTGCGCTGCAGGAATGGGATTAGGTGCCATTTTCCTTGGGCTTGTACGTCCAGCCAAGACAGGTCATCTTTGCACAAGGAAGAACAATGAAGAGAATAACTCTACAGTCGAGCAAATGTCTAAAGACAAGCCAGAGGAATTGCTAGAACAGGGTAACCAAGAAATTAAGTCTTGAAAATAAGACCATTGAACATTAGGAACTATCAAACCTGTTGATATAATAGGAACACTTTTCAAACTGAATGTCAAACGGAACTTTGGCTACATTATGATTCATGATAATTGGGTAAAAATTTTTTCACCCAAAATGAAAATTCTGTCATGAATGACTTACAAGAACCAATAATGTTTACTTTTTGTTTGTCGTGCAAAAATGGATGGTCTTCATTTAACCACATTTATTGTGGTTTAAGTGTGTTTTAATTCATGTTTAAATGTAAAGAAAAGTTTCATTAAATTATTGTAGTTTTTATTCCAAAGATAAACCAAAATCTCATGGGTTTGGAATGACATGACAATGTACATAATGACAGAATTGCCATATTTGGGTGAACCATCTTTACCTTTTAGTATGTGCGATTGTTGTTCATACACTGATTTTATCAATATGCCTATTATACACCATTATATTAGCAGTAGCTGTCATGATAAACTTAGGCTAGACTTGACAAACACTATTTTGAATGACACTAAACACTGGTACTCTGTTCTAGAAACAGAAGAAATAATCTGTAACAGGAAACTACATTTTTGTGGTTTTAGAAATTATTGCCGATGACAATGGATGCCTATAGCCACTGATGGCTAAAGCAATGACCAAAGATGTTTAAACTCATTGAAAACAAAATCTAAATTGAAAAAGGATTTAATTTTTTTCTTTTTTATTAAAGAGTGATAAATGACTCTTCATGACTTCAAATCCAGCTGATCTCGTGTCAACTTTTGACCAGTATTCGATGGGACCTGTCTCTGAACTAAATGCTAAACCCATTCATTCATTCATTCATTTTCTTTTCGGTTTAGTCCCTTTATTAATCAGGGGTCACCACAGCGGAATGAACCCCCAACTTATCCAGCACATGTTCTACGCAGCGGATGCCCTTCCAGCTTCAACCCAGCACTGGGAAACATTCATACACTCATTCATTCACACACATACACTACGGCCAATTTAGCTTACCCAATTCACCTATAGCGCATGTCTTTGGACTGTGAAACCGGAGCACCTGGAGGAAACCCACGCAAACATGGGGAGAACATGCAAACTCCACACAGAAATGCCAACTGACCCAGCCGAGGCTCGAACCAGCGACCTTCTTGCTGTGAGGTGACAGCGCTACCCATTGCGCCGCCATGCTAAACCCAGGTAAGCAATTTTAATAATGCTAGCAGTCTGTTTAAGGTGTTGTTTGGTCTTCCAGTCATCATGATGGTTTCTCAACTGTAGATGAGATTTTAATCTCTGTTTTATAGAGATAACTGTGAATTCAAAACATTAAAGAGCACAGATTGATGGAACTGTGCAACGTAGAAGAAGGATGTCCAAACTAATGCAATGGCAAATTCAAATGTGAATGTTTCTGATGAATGATGACTGTCTCATCATTTACATCTCTTAGAAAAATGTTTTGTAATTTTACTATTGGAAAAGAATTGTATTTGCTGTATCTTCAGTGGAATGTAATGTGAATATGCAATGATCTCTTCTGTTTCTGCACCATTTAATTTTTTATAACAATCTTTGAATCAGACTGAAAAATAAATACACACCTTTTACACTGCTGTCTGAATTTGATTTCTTATTTAACAGATATCTTCAGAAAAGGCCAAATACAAATGAAAGAGAAATAAAACTTAATTTAGTTTGATCCATCCCAAAAGTATTTGTAAGGCATGTTTACCTGTATTTACTCAGCAGACGTTTTCTCACTAAAGCTCTTTATAAGATTGTGCAAACAGCATGTCTCAACTTGCCTTGACATTGCTTGTCGGCAGATAGCAAAAGTTCAAACTGGCTGGTTCATGATGTTTCACCTTACAATATTTGTAAGCTTTTACACAACCAGTGTCTGTACTCTTGGAAGGCTTGTATGGGTTTTGAGTGTTGTCCATCAGCTCCATCTTCAATCCAATGCAGTAATGCCTTTAGAAAACATATTTTCAACATTAACATTCTGTAACATACTATAGATTCTGAGTCACCTGATATGCTCAAATGTTCTATTGGTTCTCATTTCTATTGGTTACTGTATCCACCTTCTTCCACACATGACTACTGTGTTTCTAATTGTAGGGGACTTCCATTCAAAAGAACAAATCATCATTTTAAATAATAAGGTTGTGCTAAAAATAATCCTTATGCATGCATGTTTGGCTTTGTGCTTTATTTTAACCCATCATAAAAATTAGATTACTGACACTAGTAATACAAGCATATTCAAGGACAAAGCTCTTTTGAGATTACTGTGTTTTATTCCTTCAGGTTATTTTCTCACTGTATTCTTATATTACAGTAATATTTAAAGGAACACTCAATTTTTTGGGGGGGAAATAAGCAACATTTTACAACTCCCATACAGTTGAGCAGAGTAAAAGCAGTTGAGTTTTACCATTTTTCAATCCATTCAGCCAATCTCTGGGTCTGGGGGAGCACTTTTAGCTTAGCATAGATCACTGAATTTTAGTTTTACTTATCTATTAAAAGAAATGACCCTCTAGTTCTAATAACTTATTAAGGTGCTTACATGAGATTAAAATCTGGCCATTTTTTAACATTAAATGAAGATAGGACAATTTTCAGTTTTCAGCCCTACTGATAATTTTCAGGCTACATGCCTAGATCTGGTCTGCATATCCTCTCGTGCTCCTTCTTCAGATCCTCTCGTGTGCGGAATCTGGGTGTCGTTTTTAATGAGTCATTGAAACTGGGCAAACATATCAGTTCTATTATTGGTTCCAGCTTTTATCAACTCTGTTTCCTGTGCAAATCCTGCTTTTCTTGTTTTTAAATCCCCCTTCACGGTTAGATTACTGCAACACACTTTACTCTGGCATCTCTAAATCATAAATTTCTCACCTACAATTGGTCCAAAATGCTGCTGCTAGATTAATTCAAAATTGTAGAAAACGTGACCACATTAACCCTATTCTGAGGGGCCTCTATTGGCTGCCCATCCAATTTAGAATCTATTATCTTTCAGAGCTGTTCTATTTTTATACTCCCGTGAGATGTTTAAGAACCAGTGAACAAAATATTATTTTAGTTCCCCAGTCCAGACTAAAACGTAGAGGGGACAGTGCTTTTTCTGTGGCTGGTCTGCCGTTGTGGAACAATCTGCCCCATGAAATTAGAATGGCACCATCATCATCTATTTTTAAATAACTTTTAAAAATGTACCTGTTCAGTTTGGCCTGTTAATATTATTTTAATAGTTTTGTTGATTGCTTTATTTCTAAATATATATCTGTTGTTTCTATTGGTTTTATTTCTCTGTTTTTATCATTTTCTCTATATGTTTATTAAATATTAGTCAGTCTTGTAGCTGTTTTAAATGTGCTTTATAAGTAAATGAACTTGAACTTAGCATTTCAAATAGTTTTGATAATTGTCCTCCTATTTAAAGCTTGACTCGTCTGTAGTTACATCATGTACTAAGGAACTATAATCTCATTCTGGTGTAATAATTAAGTTCTTTTAAGATTAAGAATTAATAAATTAAGAACTTTGATGCCATACCATGGCTTCAGCAGGTGCAATGATATTGTGCAGCAACTTGTTGTATTTAGTTTTTTGCTTGTTTGTTTGCAGTTCAGCTTTACTCAGTTACTCCCATAATTCATGCAAAGGATCATGGGGTGTAGGAAAAAGGTGAATATCAATTGCGACAAACTACAGTCTGTCAGTTGTGGCAGGGTTTGGTCTTACCTTGTATCGGTCAGCTATTTTGAATCTGAGGGCAGACTGCAGTTTACGCAGACAGATGTGGCAGAGGTCAAGTGACCGACGATCAGACTCCTCTAAGTGATTGGAGCCCTGCATGACACAGTTTAACCACTGGCAGTGCTGCATCCCGAATATATGTCCAATCTCATGAGTCAAGGTCTAAAGTAGGTAAACAAATAACAGTTGTGATCAAAATATAAAAGCTCATATAAAAAGTTTAGTGCATTTGTTATTGAATGTTTTCAACCATAAAATATTAAAGATGCCATGAAATGAAAGTTGCAATTGTCTTTTTAACCCTATTGTGATGTATAAATCTATGGAACATTACCTACAATTCTGAGTTTATATATTTCCTCCCAGTTATGAGAAATAAGACCTAACTGCAAGTTACTAATAAACTTCAAAATGTAAAATGAGCAAAACGTGCTAAATGTAAGCTAAGAATAGTGAGAAATTATTTATTTATTTATTTATTGCTGTGGTTTATTTCTTGCAATTAAGAGACAAAAGTCAGAATTGCAAGATATGAACTTGTAATTATAAGAAAAAAAAAGTCTGAATTGCAAGACGTAAAATTGCATGACAGCAAGTTAGAATTCTTCATATAGTTTATACTTCACAATTTAATTTTGTTTTTAGAAGTGCAAGTTCATCTAAGAAAAAAATCTAAATTCAGAATGTAATCTCAGAAATGCAGAAATGGAACAAAAATGTTTTAACAGTTCACAGTTTAAATCGTACAAAAAGGGTTACAGAAGTTAGATTTGCAAGATTTAAACTTGTAATTCTAATAAATAAAAATAATTGTGGGATGTAAAGAACAGCATGAAAATGTTAGGATTTTTTTTTGTTTATATACCAGAAAATAGTCTTTATTATTAGAATTGCACATTTATGTCTTGCAGTTCTGACTTTATTTTCTCCTATTTGTGAGAATTCAGATTTGTGAGATCAAAAGCAAAAAACATCCCTATTCTGATTTTAAGCTTATACAGCTGAAGCCAAAATAACTAGCTCTCTTGTGAATTTTTTATTCTTTTTCAAAGATTTCCCTAGTGATGTTTAACAAAGCAAAGCATTTCCTATAATATTGTTTCTTCTTGAGAAAGTTTTATTTCCTTTAGTTTGGCTAGAATAAAAGCAGGTTTTACATTAAAAAATTGAGGTCAATATTATTACATTTCACAGGAGGTCTAATAATTTTGCCTTCAACTGTATCTCACAATTCTGGCTTTTTTTTTTCAGAATACAGTATGTTTATATGTATCTCAGGAAATCAAGATAGACTTGCATTTGTGAGTTAATTCTCTATTTGCAAGTCTATTTGTGAGTTAATTCCCTAAGGGGTACCAGGGGTATGAATAATTTTTGACTATTATATATATTGTATATAGTAAAATGTTTTCTCTATCTCATATGAGTGAAAGGGCATCCTGATAAGTTGCTGTTGCTAGAGAAAACAAATGTGCATGGACAAATAATTGATAGTAAATGCTGCAATATTCCATTAAAAATAAGAATGTTCAATTAAATTTTATGATGACTAATAGTTATATCACACTGAAGGCCAGTGGTCTCGCTTCACCTTGCAGGAGCGCAGCAGGAGAGTGCTGGTAAGTGGAGGAGTGTAGTAATTCTCAAACACAGAGTAGTCTCCTTGCTCCAACTTTACTTTCTTCTTCAGTCGTCCTGCATAGCTCAACTTGTAAAAATCATCATCATATCGTGCGAAGCTGAAGACTCCCATACCTACAGGAATAAAATAATTCATAAAGTTATTGCTAGGCGTTTGATAGGACTCTATTGGAAGAACATAGAAGGTCCATCCATTAACCACTGGCTAAAAGATCTGACACATTACATTGCACTGGAAAGAATCACCTACAGTATAAAGGGCAAATTAAAGGAGTACCATAAAATTTGGGATCTGTTTATACAATTTTTGGAACAAAACCATACAATGGCACAAGCAAATACCTCTCACGCTACTGGTTAATTGTATATAATATTTTTGTATGTGGAATACAGTATATGTTCTTATTTGCCTTAGCCTATGTATAACAATACATTTACCTGCTTAATTGAATTTGGATGCTTTGGGGGAGGGAGGGGGGAAGAGTTAAAATGTAAAAAAATCAAAAAAAAAGGAAGTGTAATTTCATGTTAAATTTCAAGTGACTTTTTTTTTTCCCTACAATAAAAAATGTTTACAAAATAATTCATAAAAGTCCTAAAATTGCAAAAGGTTTGTTAAATCAAAGAATAAAAGTGTTCTTTATGACAAGTGTGCTTTCGTTACAAAAACATTTCAGGAATGAGTTCATATGATAATAGTGTGATGTGATGTAAAATTACCTTGTGAGAGAGAAGCCTGGCCAAAAACAAAATTCCATGACTCTTTGGGGTACAAATCGATCATGGTGATCCCTACAATGCAAAAAGCATTGCTGGGCTTCCTCTTTTTCAAGAAGGCCAACAGTTCTCCTGGAAAATATCAGAATCAGAATGAGCTTTGTTCAACAAGTGTGCGCTAAGACAAGGAATTTTTTGTGGGTTTTTAGGAGCTCAGAGTACATACATACATATCTACACAAGAAGACAGAAGGACATTTAAATAATTGGAAAATAAATTAAACAATAAAAATTATAAAGTCTATAAATATATCTAGATGGTTTATGTGCATTGTTGACTTTTTTAACTGTACAAATAAAAATATTTTTATAAAAGTATTTATAGTTAAGTGGTTTTATTGGTTACAAAAACAGTTAACAAATGACGTGCTAACTATTTAAGCTGGATATGGCCAGAGGAAAAAGCAGTTTTTATCTATTTACCTAGATAGATCCCTAGATTTTAGTGCATAAAGATCTGTAGCGTCTGCCTGGAGGGAGAAGTAAAAAAAGTAAATAGTGAAGAAAGCTTTAAGTGTACTTAAAGGTGCAGTATGTAAGTTTGACACCAGTGGTTGAACTAGGTATTGCATTCCTGGATCAAAACAAATGCAAGCACAGGTTGCCAGATTGAGGACCAACAGGAGCGAGTGACTATCGAGCCTAAAGGTTGATTTAAATCGTGTTCTAAACAAAAGCAAAGGCACGCGATAGAAGGAATATTTCCCATATTAAAAGGAGTTTTTTTTCTAACCAACACCTCTAATTGATATATTAGAAACGGCTTCTTTTTCTTGCAGCTGAACAACAAAAAACTGACAATGATCACCTCAGGTACACCTCATGTGCTTTATTCAGTGTTAAATGGTAACAATGTGAGTTTGAACGCCATTTTACATGACATTTATTGCCATACTACTGAAAGCAGCAACAGATAGTTTACCTCAGATCTTGAAAATAAACCATTTGAAATTGAACTTTAGATCTGTGACTCAAAACCAACACATATCAGTGATTCACCATGTACATTTAATAATGTTAAAGAGCTTTAATATGTATTAATTAGATTATAAACCTTACCATTTCATGAGTGAGTGCACATTCTGTGCTTCTGAATGCAAACAGCCAAATTGCTTATCACTGCAAATCTCGTCACGTAGTGTGTTGTTAGGACACGGGGTTACAATGTAACCTGCTCACCTAATGTTTACGTTCGTAATATTTATATTATTTGCTAATTAATAACCTAATAATGTGGAACTCTAAATCTGCGTCTCATTTCGGAGTAAGCTACTGTCCACCGGAGGTCGCATTTCGGTCACGGACGCATGCTTTGAGAGCCTTTCTGAATGAATGAATGAAATATGCGGTTTTCCCGGGGTGCTGAATAATTGGCTAAACTGGCATTGGGCGGGTTAAAAGAACCAAAACAAAGTCACCCGTTCAGCACGGAAAACACATTTTCAAAGCAGAATAACTGACTTCAGTATTGTTTTTCAGATAAACAAGAATGTTCACTTGGCATGTTTCTCAAATATCTGCAAACATATTATGGTATTTTTATGCTTTAGAAGAGTCAAAAACTTACATGCAGCACCTTTAAAATCAGTGAAAACAATTGTCTGAAATTAGTCTAATGTAATGTTAATGTTAACTTGCGTTTTTATTAATCAGATTAATTAATGAATCAGATGAATTAATTGTGAAAATTAAGTTACACACCGGATTGAAACCCAGGCCTCCTAAATAACTAATTGGTTATTGGCAGGGTCAGACATAATCTGCAGACTTTTTTTGTTATGTTTTAATGTAATTTTGTAAAAAACAAAAAAAACAAAAAAAAAATCTGTAGATATATGCGAAATCATTTTGACAGTATAGGAGCTGAAAAACATTAAATATCATTTTACAAATTCTATTGTACACAAATCATCTATACAAATTTGTATATTATTCAATAGTACTGCTGAAATTAATATAAAAACTGAATAAATATATATTAAGGCACATTCGCATAAGTAAATAGATAGAATGATGGGTTTTCTATAAAAATGCAGTTTTTCTATGTTTTATATAAAATGTTTCTGCCAAATTTCTGATCGTTCTATTTATATATCTATATCTATTCTATTAATACTGCCAATAACTAGGCCATGGTTAGTTATGGAATCTGTGCTTATAGAAAACAGCAGAGTTTGCAGTCCTAAACAGAAAAATATGTTTTAATGGTAATATGTTACGCTTGATTCATTTCTGGCATCTAAAGGAAAGCTATTTATATTTAGGTATAAAAGCACAAATATTTAGGATATTTCCGTTTGTCATTTGGCTGATAAACGACATGTGTAGTTTCAAACAGTACTAACCTGCATGAAGCTGAAGGTTGTGTGTGTCGCTGTTGACACGAAATGAGCAAGCTGTCGAAGCAACTGTTACTGGTGGTAAAAGCTTGACCGCCAGCCCATAATAGAAGGCCTGACAGTAGTCCTTCAGCCATTCAACACACTGCTCTGCCTCTGCCACAGCCGCTCCATCCCCAAAAGAGCCTGTACATTCATTAACATGATACAAATACAAATGAAAAAATAATAATGTGTAACACATTTGAGCTGTTTTACGATACAAGCTTGCTGACCAATAGTTTGAATGTAGATAGTATTGTGTCCGCTGGCTGGAGTACGGCGGTATGGGCAGATGTAAAAACTCTGAAAGTCTTGAGGATTCTTTGGATGGGCAGGAATCCAGTCGGAGTGAATGGTGATGGGGCTGAAAAGTGAATTAGCAGGCTGGAGTCCTCCTTCTAGAAATGTCTTTTCTGCTTGGCTAAACTGTTGGTATGATTCAATTAGATCTTTCTGTGTGGACAGGAGAGCCGAGAGCAATCTCTCAACGGGATGCTCAATAACCTGCATCTGTCTTTAGAATCACACACGAATGTTGGGTTTGATGGGGAATTTCCAAAGACATTGATTTCTGTACTGTACAAATCGTATATTATGCCCTACTTAAAACATGTGATGTGAGTAGCATAATAATCATGCTAATAATAGTGTTACAAAATGCTAGCACTATGACAATACATGTTAAGCAAACAAGTTTAACATCGGAAGAGATATGGTAGCAAAATGCTAATTATTATTTAAACTTGGTTCCAGTTTTACTCTATCTATCTATCTATCTATCTATCTATCTATCTATCTATCTATCT
>CAIGQV010017602.1:2863738-2878536 GCA_903798115.1 Danio jaintianensis | reverse complement strand
CTATCTATCTATCTATCTATCTATCTATCTATCTATCTATCTATCTAAAACTACTCTTTCCAGCTAGTCAAAAGTATATCTTGACTAGCTTATCTAGTTATAGTGTACAGACTGTAGCCTATAGCTAGTAGGAAACATTGTGATTTATAAGCTGTTTTCGGCATAGGGACATACAATAATATGGTCAGATATTGCTATCTTAGTGGGGACATTTGCTCAGTCTCAACACATTTTAGTGCATATCTGAACCACACACACACTCACGTACAAAAAAGAAAAAAAATGTTTAGGAGTAATATGTGGTAAGTGTCTCACAGCTGTCTTTACTGTATTCTGTTTACTGACACACTTGCACTGTATCTGACATTATCAGTGAATTGCATTATGCCTACATATATCATACAGCGATTTCAAATAAGTTACTTAACCTGACATATTGTACTATTAAATGTTGAAACGTCAACATGCATTAATAGAGTTAAGCTACCTTGAATATGTTGCAAGATAAAGGTCGAAGAGCGTTGTGCGTCGAAGAAAATTCTGAAAAACAGTAAACGAAACAATAATACTAAAATAATCCACAAACACAGAAGCGGTAAACCGAAAGCTGTTGAAAACTGAAAGTGTGCGTTTTCAGCATCAACAAAACTCAATTCTCACACTGGCTGCCATTATGTTTTTCAAACGTAAAGTCCCAGTCCATCTAATAACTTTCGTTTTTTTGTTTTTTTTATCTTTTATTTGTTGCTAATATTTAACACCTAGGAAAAAACGACAGAAAAATGTAAATGCATTATAATTTTTCCATCTGGAAATATTCCAGAAGCGGTAAGATATTTGATAGAGATTATTGGTCTATATAAACTCAATTTTATTCACAGAAAATATAAGGCACCAGTAAAAAAGTACACAAAGACTCTGATAATAATCAGATTTAATAAACAGAATTACACAAATGTGATCCAAAAAACCAATAAAACACACTATACAAAAAGCATTTGATTATGGCCATAACAAAGATACACAGAATTTTGAGCAAAAAAAAACTTTTACAGATTTTATAAACAAAGACCTTATGGAAGGCAATCATTTAATATCAATTTACTACCAACAGTCAGATTACAGTGCTTGCTGTCATTAAGATTACATTAAGACTTAGTCTCTCCATCCACACATGTCAATTTGGCTTTCATCAAACCAGCTATCAGCTGATCTACAGACATTTAAGGCAAAGGTGACTTCATTGGGCCAAAATAATTAAAAAAAACGTCTGTATTAACCAATACACAAAAACACCTGGACTGCTTTAACAGTCATTTTATAAAACCCTGAGCTAAAGCTGTCCACTATAACCTACAGAGGAGACACAAGGCCACTTTCTGTTTCGAAAAAGTAAATTCATCAACAAACAAAAAATTTCAGGGCTTTTAGAACACAATTATGACAATTATATGGTATTAGGTTAGTGTGTAAAATACAAATGTCAGGACAAAAGAAATTGAATGTACAGAAACTCATTCTGTACAAGCTTAAACAGCAAATATACTTTCCCTTTACAAATGAAGGACAAATAAGTACTTTAAATAAAAAAGTACCTTAATTGCACAATTCTATTGTCTTTACTGATGGCAACAAAAACAGCTTTTTAATTATGGGAAGACAAAGGCAGTGAAATAATGTTCTCCTATCAACCAAAAAAGGCCTTTAACCAGAACAATCAAGCCACCTCCAAAAAAACTGCTCACCTGGTTTTTGAACCAAATATTTCCAGCCCTGAGTCCACGATTTCGATTTGAAAAGCTTTCCCAAAAACAGGGGTATTAGCTTATGGGTTATAGGAGTGTTAAGCAGTTCTGAACTAAAATATGCACTCACAAACATACAGTAAATGATCAGAGTTACAGCATTTAGGTGAATAACTGAGGACCGTTTCCTTGGCGTATTTAATATGGCTACAAGCAGCTTAAAAATGTTGCTTTTATATCAAATCCTTTGCATTATATGACTGTAAAATTATGCAAAAACAGAACAAAAGAAATTAAAGTTGCAAAATTATCCTATCCATTCATTTCTTCGACCACAATATGTATTGAACCACTTGTACTTTGTATTAAATAAAGTAAAAACCTAATTAAAATGGAATGTTCTTGAAGCTTTTCATTGTAACATAAGCTGTTTAAGGTTGTCGTGCAAGATGGTGTCTTTGACATCGCGGAAGACGAGCCGAATGTTCTCCGTGTTAATGGCAGTGGTGAAGTGATGGTACAGAGGCTTTGGCTGCTGCTCCCGGCGCTTGTTTCGGAAGCACTCCACCAGGAACTTCTGCACGTCTTGCAGGTTGTGAGGCTCCCCTGTGAACTCGGAGAAGTAGTCCTTTATGTTCACGATCTTAACTTTGTCTTCCAGCAAGTCTGTCTTATTAAGGAAGAGAATAATGGAGACGTTGGCGAAGACACGGTTGTTGGCGATTGTCTCGAAGATGTTGAGCGACTCTGTGAGCCTGTTGGTTTGACGGTCTTCCATGAGGACCTGATCGTACTCGCTGGATGAGACCAGGAAGAGGATGGAGGTCACAGAGTCGAAGCACTCGAACCATCGCTTGCGCTCCGACCGCTGTCCGCCCACATCCACCATCTTGAAAGGCACACTCTTGATCTCAAACTCGTACTCGTGGATACCTTTGGTGGGCTTTCGAGCCAGAAGTATATCCTTTTGGCTGGGCAAGTAGTCCTGAAGATTGAATGGAAACAAACATCAGACAGACAGATAACACTAGAAAACCCCCCAAAAATGATGAAGATTTTGTGTCAGTGGTGAGCTACAAATTTCGACACATATCTCAATAATTATTCACCGAGTGCATTTTTGAGCTGGTTATGCAGGTGATTAAGGCTTATTATAGATAGATAAATATAACCCATTTTTCAGTATGTGGCAAGTCCCTGTTCTAATGAGCGATTTATTGAATGATTTGTTTAATCAATAGTTCAAACTGGTTTAGAAACAAAGCAAGTGACAATGAATTGGGTCAATGGATTCATTCCATTTTTGTGTCCACATGCCGATATTTAGAAAAACACCACTTGCTTGATTGAAATTACTTGCTTAATTACTTTTCTGATAAAAGTTAATATACATTTCATATTTATAAGCTGAATTATAGAGACATTCTATATGATATCTAATAATTTCATGACTAGGCTTTTGGACTTTTTTGTTGCAATGATTAGCTATGGGGCGGTACAGTAGCTCAGTGGTTAGCACTGTCTCATCACAGCAAGAAGGTCGCTGGTTCGAGTCCCAGCTGGGCCAGTTGGCATTTTTGTGTGGAGTTTGTATGTTCTCCCCGTGTTCGTGTGGGTTTTCTCCAGGTGCTCCGGTTTCCCCCACAAGTCCAAAGACATGTGGTATAGGTGAATTGGGTAAACAAAATTGGCCTTAGTGTATGAGTGTGCGTGAATACAAGAGTGTACGGGTGTTTCCCAGTACTGGGTTGCGGCTGGAAGGGCATCTGCTGCGTAAAACATATGGCGGAATAGTTGGCGGCTCATTCCACTGTGGTGACCCCTGATAAATAAGAGACTAAGCCTAGAAGAGATTAGATGGAAAATGAATGATTAGCTATGTTTCCATCCTAAGCTGGAAATTTACTTTATTTTCAAAATTAAAATTTTGCATAAAACTTAACACAAGGCACCATTTTCACCCCATGTGTGAGTTGACGAAAAAAAAATTTAATCAATGGTAACAATTCATGTCATTAAATGTCATTAAAAACATATCATGTACTGCTGGTATACCAACTACCATGTGCTCTAGATCAGTGGTTCTCAACTGGTTTGGCCATGGGACCCACAGTATCCCATTGTCAATAAGCCACGACCCATTTATTTATTTTTTACAATTGTATAAAAATAAGTTGCAAGTTGGAAATATAGTTGCTCTATAATATAGTTATAGAAATATAGTTGCTAATATATAATAAGTTGCTCTATATTTATAATAAAGTGATATACAGTGTGTGTCACTGCATTTGTTTGTGCAATAGAAGAGAGTGCACTGTGGGCTCAGCTTAACAGCTGTCAGGTCGCGAAAGTTTATTTTCCATAGGTGAGAGACATTTCATTTAGTAAAAACAAAAATGTTGTGATTTTTACTTTTATTTGTTATAGAAAAAGAACCTGAATAGCATGATTTTTATGTCAGACAAAGTATTTGACTCTCAGTATAGGCCAATATATGTATTTTTACCTGGCAAGCCAACTCAGTCACACTCTATCATTGTATCAGATTTTTGATGATGCTACATACAATACTTCTCCATGTTTTCAGCACTCTGGTATGTATAAGCTCATTGATCGGTTGTTAATAACTTGTTCAGAAAATTGGTTAAAGCCAAAGTGGCTGCAGCTCACAAAGATTAAATAATTTTATTTTAGGTGGCACCTACTGAGAAGTGCCATGCTCATGAAAACTGCACGATTTTAGGTGGACGAGCCCTGCCGCCACTACCACCAATGAAACCACTCATGTTTACTACTTCAGTATTTCTCCCATAGTAAAACAGACCCTCATGACCAGAGTTGTAACAAGTAACACATGACTTAATAAAACGAAGTAATAATATTTAAGTTACTGAAAAAAATGTAATGCCAGTTACTTTTTGGTGTATTAATTATCTTTTAAAAAATAAATTGCTGAATTAAAATTAATGTAATCACGTTGAATCATGGACTCAATGAGAGAACGCACTGCAAGAAAACAGACAGTCAGAGACAAAGATGCAGGCTGTAGCCTTACTTTTATGCGATGAAAGTATTCTTGTTATTTTGAACTCATTGAAGAAAAGGAGAAAGGGATTGTTGTTAAGTGTAGATTATGTGTAGGTGAAAAACTCGTCGACTCAATTGCAAGTCTCTTTTAACAAAAACATGTAAATGTAAATGAAACATGACATCAAATTTAAACTGTAAAGGATTAAGATTGTGCTTTAACATAAATTATTTCATTTGGGACTTATTTAGGTTTTATTGCAATATTTATCTCAATGGACAGTGAATTTACTTAACTAATAACACAAAAAGTACAAAAATAGCAAACAATACTTTAAACTTTCAATAATTTGTATATAGGCCTCTGGGATCAGGAAGTTCTCAGGAGATAATATTAACCTACATTATTATGTTTATGTGTTTTTTAAAGGTAAATGAAGGTGTAAGTTATACAGACAGTTGTTAAATGCAGTGCCTCAGCCAGGCAAGGTCAAAAAACGCAAAAGTAGCTCAGAAATAATGTAACGCATTATTTTTAAAAGTAACTTTCCCCAACACTGCTCACGACTTCCACCTCCTTCTCTGAAAAGGCTTTTAGGACAATGCATGTTTCTCAAAAGAGAAAACAGCTTTCACACACGTCTTTCAAAATTAAAGTCAAGCATCACAAACGCAGTCCGCGGTGAACTCAAAACCACTTCAGTGACCAACCAGTTGAGAAACACTGTTCTAGATACTACTGATGAAAGAACATTCGCAGATAAAACAATATTTTACCAATTGTCCAAGTTTATCCACATTGTCCAAGAAATATTTCACAGATTCCCCCTAAAGGAAAAAAAAAGAAGACAAATAATTAGATTGTGGTGCAGAGGGTACAGTTTTGCATTGCTCGTGTGCTGTGTCCACACATACATACATAAAAAGTAGAATATAATAAGAAAATGTCAGTATGCAACATCAAGCAGCAGAACAAGCTGTTTTAACATCTAAAAATCAATGGAAGTTAATGAGACTGGAAGTCTTAAGCCAATGACTTCATTCCAATGGCTGCAGTCGCTCATACATGAAGAATAAAGTCAATACAATCTAGACCAAAAGTTAAAAATAAAAAAATAGATCACACAAGAAAAAGACTTTATTATAATATACTAACTTTCTAGGTTACTCTGGTCTTTGTTCCTAACAGAGTCTACCTAACACAACATCAGGAAAATGAGACACTGCAGTGTGGTCTCCTATAGGTTTGCTTCATGCAGTATGCAAATCAGTCTTAAACAGACAAAGTGACTTAGTCATTGGTTTCAAATTCAAAAATGAATGTTTATCACTGAATAAATACGGATAAACACGTTAATCACAAAAACCTGAGATATTTTTCTTGGAAAATGTGAGCTAAATCCTAATCTCAATCACAAGGGCTCTACCCCTGAACATGAATGATCCTATCTTCATAACCGACATGCAAACTAAACACATGCGCAGACAGAACACACTCATTGTTATGACTATACTTGTGTTCAACTCATATACCAACACTCAATGGATTCAGCCATTATCCTTGTTACAGTCACAGCATCATCAGTGCAATTTCCAACATGGCCAATTTATGAAAAATACAAACATGCACTACACCATAATGTATGAAGCTTGTAGGAGTAATTATACAAGTACTCAGAGCTTATCATGCTTCATAATACCAAGCCGTTTAACAACAGATCAACATTCCTTCAAGATCACGGCCCCCACAATTACACAAATTCTATGAACCAGATTGGGTAGATTCTATATACACAATTTCACTTCAGAGTGACTAAAAGCAAACGGTCGAACGCACATTCATTTAGAAGGTCTAATAATCAATACAATGCAATAATGAGTGATCATATTTACCAACTGAAACTCTCTTCGTCTGTCATAGGCATTCTGGATACCGCTGTCTTGCCATAGGGAATGGATGGCAGGCAGGAAGTTCAAAAAGACTTTAGTTTCCATCATGCCCTTGGCCATCAGGGATGAGCGAGTGTCAAAGGCCATCACTGTCTCCCCGTGAGCCTGATTCTCAGGGTCTCCCCAAGGGATGTGCAGTTTCTCCCGGGCATCCACCAATACCCGGACACCTAAACAGACACAGAAATAATACTAATTAAACAGACACATTGTGCAAGTTACTAAAATAGGCATTTTCATGAAAAATGTGAATAAAGGTTAAAGAATACTTCGAAGGGAACACAACACGACAAAACGTTCTTTAAAATGTAAATTCATAGGGAGCACACAATGTGTTAGCAACACTTTAAAGTTTGAAAGTACAACTTTAGATGTTACTGATCTCCATTAATTTAAATTAATACAAAAAATAAAAACTTCTGCTCCAAAACAGTAAGGTACGCTTCTGCTGTACCTTATGACCATGGTGCAAAACAGGAACAATTTATCAGTATTGTTGTCTTTTTTTTCCGAATGCAAACATCTAAAGATTCCAAAATCAAGAGATGTACTTAGAAAGCGAAACTGCCTTTCAGTAAATTGAGAATTAAGGTGTTTAACTCCAACAGAAACCCTGTCTAAAAAGTACAATAGGCTGTTGACATGATGTGCTTTAAAAAGAAAATGAAATGGTATTAGTTACAATGTTTCCTCAGACCATCATGTCTTTTCTTTTTGATTAATGCAATCAAACGCATTAAAAATCATACTTGATTTTATGCAAGGGGGGTAACCATATTTCCCCTTTCTAAGAGGTCAACAAGGCCACACAAGCTCTAGTATGATCTAGATTTGTGAAACAATCAAGTAACTGTACTAATATGCATGCTAATTTAATTTCTTAAATTAATAAATTTGAGAGTTTGACAATTTCCTGTCAATTTACGATAATTTTAGTAGCCAGAAACATCAGAAAACAGTCACTCTACATTTAGCAATGGGTTCAAATGCAGTCAGAATTATTTGAAACTTAATTCAGTTTCATATAATCATTATACTCCTACGTGGAATTGTATAATAACGATGTTTTTCATCTAACACCGTTCACTACTATTGAGGCAATGGCAAAACTATGATTGTGTCAGAAAATGAAACTAAACCTAAATAATTCCTTAATACATAAAAAGTTTTTTTTTTCCTTAGTTATGTGTCCTGCTTTGTAGTTATTTCTCAAGAATAAGTGGTATATTGAGGTACACTTATCAGAATCTGTCATAAAACAATAACGCATAGAGATGACTAACCCAGACCAAAGTAGGCGCTGTACTTTCTCAAGTGGCGCCAAGTGACTGAACGTTTTCATATGAAACGTGAACTAAAGCCAAAGATGTAACCGTTTATTTAAAAGTCGTAGATCCATTATTCAAAATGTTTTATTCTCAAATGTATAACTACTGTTCAGCAAACCCAAGGCTTAAAACCCGTGGCCTCCGCGTCGTCTATGGGCTGGGTGAGCAATCGAAAGTTTACGTAAGTTACGTGAAAAAAAATCGATAAACTTCCACCTGCCACTGCAATAAGACTGAAATTACATTGTTCGTTTTTAATAATAAAGTTGTCTCTTTTGATATGAAGTTACTGGCGTGGTACCTTTGATAACATTGCTGTAGATTGTAGCCCGGAACTCTTCTTTGGCCCGCTGATCGAAGTCCTGCCCATGAATTATGCGCATTTGTTTGAGAAAAGTTGACTTGCCACTTTCGCCTGCTCCTAACAGCAAGATCTTCACCAGTTTCTTCACATAAGTCTTGTCTCGAGACAGGAGTTTGTCGATCTCCCTAGACTTTCTATTTTGATCAATTTCGCCGCTGGAGAGGAGACAATTGGGAATACAAACTATAGCAGTCCGGGAGGGCAGGAAATCCGCCATCTTTGTAGTAACGACTTCATGGATACATCACTCGCACTGCACGCGCGGCGCGTTCACGTATTCTTCACAAATGGGCGGATACCACGGGTGTGGTTTAATGTTTGGAAATTATTAAATACTTTGATTACTATTTATTGTTTATATTGATTTGCTGGGGGTCATTCTTAAGTGGTCTAAGTGTCTGTCTTATGTTTTTTTTTTGTGTAATAAAAATAATTATAAGGATTTTAGACTTTCATGCTGATAGTCTTGTGTGGAATCTATTTAACAAACAAAAGTATGTTCCCCAATGGCTTTTTCCGGGAAGTGACATCATTTGCGTTGGAAACATTGATCTACAATATTTATAGATCAGTGGTGGGAAAACATCAAAACATCAGCAAGTATGAGCAGTGGTTGTAATAAGTCACTAATGTAAAATCCCTGTGAACATTATACACATTTCAAAAGATACATGTACACACACACACACACACACTAAAATAATAATAAAAAATCAAACATTCTCAATTTAAAATAGGCCTAACTGCTTTCTATGAGAAATTTAAATATTTAGACTATGTGTAATCCAATTTATTCCTCTTATTAAAAGGAGTTAATAATTATGATTATTATCATGATCATTACTCAGTGTCACATGATCCTTTAGAAATAACTTTAATATGATCATTGGTGCACAGGAAACATTTCTTTTTTATTGTCAGTGTTGAAAACAGTTATGCATCTTAAACTATTATGGAAACTGCGATCTAATACTATAGTTGTGTTTGTGGACACATTAAATTGATCAAAAGTGACAATAAATACATGATGTTACAAAATAATTAATTTCAAATAAATGCTATTGAATTTCTATTCATCAAAAAAACCTGAAAAGTCAAATGTATCAGATTTATACAAAATATGACATTAATAAGAAGAACCTCTATTAATGACTGAGCACTTTTTAAAAATGTTTACTGAAAGATCATGTGACAAGGAAGACTAGAATAATGTTGCTGAAAATTCAGCTTTGAATCACAGGAATAAATTACACTTTGAAATATATTCCCATAGAAAATCCCTAATAATATCTCATAATATTACTTTTGTTATTGTATTTTTGAATAGATGCAGCCTATTTTAAAACATTAAAATCATTCATTTTAAACATTAAATAAAAAATCAAGCAAACCTTGGGCCTAATGTCTGTGTATTGTTACCGGCTAATTTTTAACTCTTTTTATTTCCATCCTGGAAAGGATCCTGTTAGTTTTTTTTTATTTTTTATTACCATTGTACAAGTAATAAAGTTATAATTGCTGTAATAAATTAATAAAGTTTTAGTGTCTTGAGACTGCCCATGCAGTGCTTATGTCTGATAGCCTACATCATTTGATAGAAATACACCCCTTTTCTAAAATCACAATTAAATTGAAACATATTTTAAGCACAAACGTTATTTTTTTCTTCGCAGTAAACACTTTTATAGATGATAGCCGCAATACATTTTTATAGACTTACAATATAACTATAGATCAAGCTCATACTCTTTTATTTTCGATTGCAGTTCATGTGCCCTTCATTTGGGAAAGAAAAACTAAACACAGCGCCATCTACCGGAGATAATGCGCTGCTGTAATCACCGACCGCTCTCTGCTCACAGGTTTACCTACACAAGCAGAGCTGTGACCTGATTGGCGCACAGAGCCCATCGTCTTTGTGTGCATCAGTGATGATTATAGATTAGACATTGGCAAAACGAGAGTGCGATTACCTGGCGAGGATTTCCCATTTCATTCGTCGACGGGCTGTGGCGTGAAGAAGCGAATATGACCATAAGGAATGTCCGGGACCACGGGCAGCGTTACAGACCGCGGATGGCATGCCTGAAGAAGGTGGGTTGAGAGATCTCCATCCATCCACAGCTCCTCATCACCATCTCTGTTATTTACATTCTCGCCCATGAGATAACAAATAAGGCTACTGTTGAGTTATACAGTTTTAAGGCGGAAATTCTAATGACATTTTCTTCTGGTCTTGCTGTTATTGAGCGGACCAATGTCGTTTTTAAATCCTCATTATTATTATTACCATAGAATACTATAGGTTGACCGCTTTAATGGAGGTTTCCGTCCATTCTGAATTTTCAAGTGTATTTTTCTATGCTGATAATAAACGTGTTGTTGTTTAAAATTAAATGAAGTGTATTCAAACACTGTCCTTGTTTTGATCACAGATGAACTTTTTAATTAGATTAACATAAAGGGGAAATTATATTGCCTGTCATATTTGTTTTGATGTTATTATTTTCTGGCCTTTTGCATTTTATTGTGCACTGTTTATCAATAAGGATTTTTTCTTACTATTATTTAATACTCCATGAATACTGATTTAAGTGTGTGTGTATGTGTATTCCCTAGATTTTTTAATGTTTTAAATATCAGACTTACTGCTCACTGCCAAATAAAATCACACTGCCAAAATTTTCACTGGCAAAATTGTACATTATATTATAACATGAAAAAATATGATCTTACATCATATTTCTAAAAAGTATATTATAAATTCCAATTTTAAGAATAAGTAATTTATTACAATAATTAAAATACAAATCCAACTTTTAATGAAACAGTTATGAAGAAAAAATGTAACCTATATTTAAATGCAGTTTAAAATGCAAATAAATATATGACATAACAAATAAAGCAAGCACATTTATTAATTGTTTGTTAGCAGCTTACTCTCAGATGAGGTCACTGTGTGTTAATGTTCTTAGTCCGGCTCTGCCATGATCCTCTAATATAATACAGCCAGCCCTTCTTCTATCACTGCGATACTTCAAACTGCATGTGCCTCCTACAGTGTGATCCACTAGACCATGTATTATTGGTGCATTACTTTGCTCTTTGCCAATGCACAGATAGTAACGACCCAATAACTCAGCCAAGAGCTTTCTGTGATCCAGACCAGGGTGCAGTGTGAGTTCACAAACAGTCTTCAAAAGCCAGAGACCCTGAAAAAGCAAGAAAAACTTCAAACAGCTGAGTCATAATCAATCACGCAGTATATTTCAAAGGGGTCGCGGCAGCCCCTTCAAACCATAAACCAGCAGGGATGACTATACTTCACCGTGGCATAATTTACTCAGATGCGCACACAGGCTTTCAACTCAAGTCAAATCAGCTTAATTTATATGACCGCTTAATATGATTCTACCTGTTTCAATGCACATTCATTTTAAATTCTAGAAAGACAACAGTGTCGTTATTCAGTCTGATTCAGTTCAGTTCAATAAGTGTGAACAGTTAATCAATTCTGAAACGAGTTCAGTTTAGCTATAAGAGGCTCATCATAAGACAACAGTTCAGTGTTAAATCAATTCGTCAATTATGAAACAAAGGCCGCACATACATTTTAAAGGTCTATATGGGAGTGACAACCACATTTAAATACAGGAGTGAATTCCCTAAATTATACAGAAAAGGGCTCAATTGTCAGAAAATGACCTGGTATCTAATATTATTGACTGAAGTGATATAAGAGTGACAAAAGGCTTGTTAAGATCAATTTTAACTAAACCTTATATATAAAAGGTTGCTTTGCAGAGCACACTCTTGAAATGTTACCATGTCCACTTATTATACGCAAAGCATTACTAAGCATCTTTGGGCTTGAAGAGACAGTTCACGCAAAAAAGAAAATTTACTCACTATTTTCTCACCCTTCAGTGATTACAAACCTTTACAAGTTTCTTTATTCTGTGGAGCACAAAAGAAGATATTCTGAAAAATGTTAAAAACCGGTAACCATTGACTTCCATAGTATTTGTTTTTCCTATGATGGAAGTCAATGGTTACCGGTTTTCAGCTTTCTTCAAAAAAATCTTCTTTTGTACTAGTGAACGGTGAGTAAATTATGACAGGGTTTTCAGTTTTGGGTAAACTATTCCTTTAAGTGGTCCAGTTTATGGAGTTAACTAAGTATATGGGTTGCGATACTTTGGTATATGCTTATTAATTTGTAAGATCACGTGTTTGGGTTGATGTGTTTTCACCAAGTAACATCTATGTTGATCCTGGAACAACATTCCAATCAGCCAATCAGATAAAATGGAGTTTACAGGTTATGTTAAGTTTAGGCTTATAGTTGGGGTTGAGTGCTTCTACATCATTGTTATCCAACTATAAATCCTCTCTGATTTTGGGAATAATTTACAGTTAGGGTTATGTTTAGGCGTAAGGATATCTTCAAACAGGAATGATGTTCCAGGTTCAACATAGATGTTAATCCAGATCGCATCATACTTGGAAAAAAAAATGCAACCACCTTTGTTCCCAGTGATTTCTTACGCCATGCTCAGAAAAAAAGAAACACAGCTCTGATACAAATGTATAAACAGTGCATCATTAATAACCATTTGTTGAGTTAAGTTCTGTATATTCTTCTCATATTGTTTGTAAGCGTGGTTATCACTACCTGCTTAATTTGGAATTATTCATTTGATAAATGTGGTTGTTCCTCATATATTTCTGAATTTTGTTTGTACAGAATAGGGTTGCATGATATTGGAAAAATCTAACATTGCAATATTTTGTTATTCTGCGATATATATTGTGATATGAATACAATTTCAACAGATGACTTGAATATCTCCCTTTGGAAAGAATTTATCATTTTAGATTGATTGGGCTGATTATGCATAAAATCTAATAAACAAATTAAAAGCATAGATAAATACAATAAAGAAAAGGTTACAATTGAAACAGTGTTTTATCGTTTTCCAAGTCTAACAGTATTAAGGTACAGTAATTGAATAATAAAAATAAAAATAATTCAATAAAATTAATCATTATTAAAGTTACTAACAGTACAATTTCTTATGGCTGAATGCTTTTAAAATCCTCATACAGTCACAGGCTTCAAAAACACTTGCAAATGATACATTTTAATACAGACTAATCATTGCAAATCCTGCGATGTGACTATTGCGAATGATCACATTGTGATGTCAATGCTGAAACGATACCAAACTTAATCAAAAAAGTCTGAAACCAAACTTTCAGACTGATTCGTCATCCAACTTGGTTTTGTTCTTATTTGATAGTGTCGATGCAGAAACATCAATAAACCAGTATTGTTAAAAATTAAGTGCCTAGACACTTATATGTCATCACAGATTTTGTATTACGTGACATTCTCCTTTCCATTCCATTCTCTATCCAATTCCTGTTTATTTATATAATTTTTTTTGTTTTGCATTTTAGGTGGAGTCTGTGGTGTTGGAGATGCAGGACCCCAAAACTGGTGTGAAATCTCAGACACAGAGGCTTGTTATCACCACCATCCCACATGCTATAACAGGTGAGAACATCAGAACAATGATGGCGAGGGATATATTTGTAGTACTTTCTTTTAACACAAAAAGAAAGAAGAACTCAGGAAAACACATAACAGTATGACACCAGACACCAGACCCAGAACAGAAGCACACCTACATAACAAATAGGGCTGCCTCCTAATAATTGACTAACTGTTAGTCAAAGGAGAGGCATGGTCGACCGAAATTGTATTAGTCACTTTGTCACAGATTGCTTTTCAGAAATCCACAGGACACTGTATCCTGTGGATTTCTAAAAAGCAATCTGTGACTAAATGAATCATGCTATCCATGACAGAGAGATTGTTAACCACTGGTCTATGTGGTAACAGTACGTTACATCAGGCAGGACATGTAATCGGTCTCTTATTATTCATCAACCTCAAAAAACAACATTGCATGGCCGCTCAATCTATTAATGCAGCAAAATGTATTTAATCATCTGTGTTGTTAAGCTGAACTCTAGTGCTGTGTTCACTGCATGACAAATTGGGGCAGGATGTTATGAGTTGCTCTTAAAAGAACACTAAATTTTTTTAAATAAAAATATGCCCATTTTACAAGTACCCTAAAGCTAAACAGATGAGTTTATCTTTTTTTTTTTTATCCATTCAGCCGGTCTGGCGGGAGCACTTTTAGCATAGCTTAGCATAATCCTTGAATTGGATTAGACCATTAGTGTCTTGCTCAAAAATGACCAAAGAGTTTCCATAATTTTTCTATTTAAAGCGTGACTCGTCTGTAGTTAAATCATGAACCAAGACTAAAGGTTGCAATTTTCAAGCATCAAATCAAGGAACTTTGCTGC
>CAIGQV010017602.1:2845640-2863728 GCA_903798115.1 Danio jaintianensis | reverse complement strand
TTTGTTCCTAAGCATATTGACCTAGAAAATAGCTATTTCATTTTTAGTCTTAGTAAACAATGTAACTACAGAAGAGTCAAGTGTTAAATAGGAAAATTATTGAAACTCTTTGGTAATTTTTGAGTGAGATGCTAGTTGTCCTATCCGATTCAATGATCTATGCTAAGCTAAAAATGTTCCCCCCAGACCCCGGATTACGGCTGAATAGATAAAAAATGGTAACTAAACTGTTTTTCAAATAATGTTGAGTGTTCATTTAAAGTACTCCGTCATTACTACAATAATACATCTTTCGAATCTCTAAATTCACACACAAATTTAAGAAAAAAAACAAGTGCACACAAAATAACAAAACATTGCTCTTTTGTAAACAGTAAAAAAGCAACAGGGTCTTCTTTCTGCCGTCTGTCTTTGTGAACTTGAGCACATCAAAAAACAACAAAAAAGAAACTCCTGGTATACTTGCCTTAGCAAAAACCAGTTCAAATGCAAAACAAATATTCTCAGATTGCTTAATCCATATGAAACATGCAGGTGATTCCACTACTGGGGACATGATGAGTCAGTGTCTTCAACTTATAAGACAATAAACAAAGAAAGCCCTAATTTATCAATAAGTTATTAAAATGTCAATGCAGCCTCACTATGGGTTTTCCCTTGCACATTCAGTCATTTCTTCTGCCAGGGTGATGTGACAAGCTTTATGTGTGCACTTGAGCGCTTATTAGTATACATAAGCAATTAAAGCCTTATTATTATTATTGAAATGGTTTATTTAACTAATGACCTAAAATGAATGGTAATGAATAGTGGTACTGTAGTACTGCTGGTGTAGTTATTCCAAAACAGTGCGCTTTTGCTACAATAAACATAATTAATTCCAACAATACTGCACTCAAAAAAATAACTTTTGCTGCTTATTTAAAATGAAAAACAACAAGTTTTTAAGTTTTTGTGTTGGAACAACTTAATTGTTTTATGTTCAATCCACTTAAATTTGTGAAAACGATTAAGTTAACTTTTGTTGTCCCATTTGTGTTGGGACAACATAAAGGAAGCCCAGCATTTTTTACAGTGTGTAATGTTAGTCTGTACCATCTTCATTACAGTTGTGATGTGGATTATTTTTAACTCTTTATCATTAATTTAATCGTGTTTGGTGTGAGTAGGCCATAATATAGTGTTACTCACAGTTTCTTTGTAATGCTTAAAAATAGTTTTTACACCATTTCTCCAGCGTACTAAAGAAGGAATCTTTACAAAAGAGAAAAATGTGAGATCTGAAAAGGCCATAGTGGGCTCACCTACTCATCTGTATTGATTTGTGCAGTTACTCCTGGTAGTTGTCAGTGCGGTCCATGCATTTGAGACTGCTTATGTGTCTCTGAGACTGAAGAATCTATTGCCATGACAACCTCTGAGCAGCTGCAATGACCCGCTCCTCCAAGCTGCATGGTTTCAGGACGAGAGCTCTTGTCTTCACTGTCTGCCTTAATGCCAACTATATACATATATATATACTGACAAGCATGGCAACATCTAAACAAGTTTCATTCAGGCAGAAGTGTTATTAATCATTAGGCTTTTGACCGTATCAGATTTTCTTGTTGCAATGATTTTTAAAGCTTTAAGATATTTACAATATAATCACTATATTTGTGGTCTATATTGACATAAACTTCAAAAAAGGTTTCTTTTACAGGTAAAACAAAAACAATTTTGTGTATTCATTATATATGAATCAAATATTTCAAACAAATTAAAGCTGTAGTTCACTTCAAGAATGAAAATTCTATCATCATTCACTCACCATAATTTTTCCCCAAACCTGTATGAGTTTCTTGCTTCTGTTGGACAGATCTTTGAAAAATGGAACAGTTGAGCCACAGTAGGGGAGAAATACTATGAAAGTCAATGTTGACAAGTCATTCTGGAAATGAAGTACAATTTAAAATTGCAAAAGGATTTTAGTACTATTAAATGACTACATTTATACAGAAGTTATTATTTAGTTAATGTAAGTTAAAAAATATAACTGAACTTCGTTAATTAATTAGCTCAATTCAGTGAAACAGTTGCAGCTTCTAATTTGAATGAGTTATTATTACACATTATTACACAACTTTAGAAATTAGCGTTACCTAAGACTACAAACACAGCTTAGCTTATCATTAGATTATTTGTCTTGTATTGTACATGATAAAAGTTGAATTTGTCATAAAAATTGGGAGCCTTTCCTGGCATATGTTGATTTTGATATTGCTTCTATTCTGACTAGAATGTCGTGGCTGGTTCTGTTGGTTGTTTTACACTTACTGTTAATACTTTAATATACTTTAATATCCATTTTCTCAGACTTACTGAACTCCCATGTACGTGCACCTGTAAGCGCTGTTTGTGTATGTGAGCTCAACTGTATTTTCTTGTTTTTGTGTTTTTATTTTTATTTATTCATTTATATTTTGGTTGTTTGTTTGGTTATTTGTTTAACTGTTGTTGTCATTGTATCATCACTATTTCGCAAGAATGTTATTTCTTCATAAAAGTAAAAACTTCATAAAACATATATATAAAAACCTAAAAAAAACAAAAAACAAACAAAACAAATGGAGCCTTATTGTAAAGTAGTAATGAACAATAGGCCTGTAAAGAATTTTAATATTTTCGATTAATATCTCAGGCCTGTCGTGTTCATTATCACGATATACTGTATTATTAAATATCGGCACAATTCTATTTATCACTAATAACCAACCTATATACCTCAAACTATTTACATTTTTATGGATTAAATCAGTTTGACATAGCTGTATTAGCTAAACCTAATTGGAGCCACTGATTAGTTACAGCATTTTTGATGTAAACAATATAATGGAAAGACACCTGAGGTTTTTGTTTAAAAATTGATTGAAATTATATGACCTGCTCCTCGGGCTAGCTGGCACTAATGAAGGCACTCAGATTCACCCCTGCAGGGATCTTCTCATTAGTCTGCCATCACAAGAACCTCAGCAGGACACACAGTGGTGCACCAAGTCATAGTGCGATACCTATTTTGAGAAACAACCTTTGTTTCGTGGCTAATATGCACCGTTTTTTTCCCTTTCATGCTTTTGATGAGTCTCAAAGGCCTGCTAAATTAATAAAGAACAAAAATAAATGTGTAAAATACTGTATATAAATATAAAAAATATATATTTAAATGATATCTCGGAATGTTTTATTTATATGCGTGTGTTACTGATTAATTGGAGACTTTTCTCAAGTGTTTTTTTCTGTGGTATTTTTATACTTTTGTGTGTGTGTCACGCAACAAAAAAAGTGTATGCGTATGAGTGCAAAATATTTATATAAGGTTTTAGGTTTCTTTATATCCTATTGCAGGAAATGTTGTTTATTTCAAGAAGAAAAAAAAATCATTAAGCTTTTTAGTTTAAGATAAAGCAAGAATTATAGGCAAAACATGCACTTGTCATTGGTGAAACTTGGTGAAAGAAAGTTTTTTCTTATGCTTAGAGGCAGAAATTAAAATAAAATTATACACACGCACACAGAGAAAGAGAGAGAGACACACACACACACACACACACACACACACACACACACAAAACACAGGAAAATAAAATCCCCTCTGTAAAAAACTTTTGCCCAATAAATTTTGAAAAGTAAGCATGAATTCTGAACTGGCTTTATTTTGAATAAATGAGTATACAAATGAGTAAATATTTGATTAGATAATGCTGCATTTCAATATTGGAATATTTAAACATAGCAATTCAGATGACTTGAAATTCAAAAAGGTTTTCTGTTCTCTAATGTAATCAGTCAACAGGGTAAGTATGGTTATAATCTATTAGTAAAAAAGAAGCACTATTCTGTTATTCACCTGTCCTAATAATAACTCTGCTTCTCTGTCCATATTCTCCAACATGGTGTGTGTGTCTGTGCTGAGACTCCTGGTGGGCGCATTCAATAAGAAGGCCAAGGCTTCCACCCACTTAACTGTCCTTTCATTGCTGTGAAACGTAATATAATGGTCACGTTTTTTTTTCCTTATATTGTTTTTTTAGGGGAAGATATTGTGGCATGGATTGCTAATCGATTCAAAGTAGATGTTCTAGGTAAGTCAAATACATTGTTTTTTGTGTGTTTAGTAAGAATTGTAAAAAGAAAAAAAAAGTTATCCACCTTTTTTCACAAGTGATTTGGAAAATGTATGTGTTTTAAATTATGGGTTTGCACTTTCAGTTTGGGGATGCTTCCATTCAAAATAGCTAAAATAATTTTAAATAATAAGGTTGTGCTAGAAATAATCCGTTTACATTTTGAAATATACATTATGAGCTATGTTTGACGTTGTGCTTTATTTTGATCTGTTATGAAAATAACTTTACGCTTGGTGTTTTAAAGAGATAGTTTTCTCAAAAATGAACATTTACTTACTATTTACTCTCGCTCAAGTGGTTTCAAACCTTCATGAGTTTCTTTCTTTTGTCGAACATAAAAGAAGATATTTTGAAAAATGCTGGACTTTCATACTAGGAAAAACAAATACTATGGAAGTCAATGGTTACAGGTTTCCAACATTTTTCAAAATATCTTCTTTTGTGTTTAACATAAAAAAGAAACTCATAAAGGTCTGAAACAACTAAAGGGTGAGTAAATGATTTTTGGGTGAACTAAGCTTTAATGTGACATTAGTGTCTCGAGCATATCTGTGGTCAAGACGTTTGAGTTCAGTGGGTTTTGTTGTTCTAGATTATTTTCTCTTTGTATTCCCTACAGTACAGTAATATTCAATATACATCCATAAAATTGCTGTGGAAAGACTTTTGAGTTTATTCATGCTCTGCTGAAAGTAATTTGTTCATTCTAATAAGTTGGCTTTAAATATTCAATTGATGAATGGTGAGGTGAATAATGGCAGCTTGTTGTACCCATTTTTTAAATATATATATTTCAGTGATGGTAACAGTTTAATGGAAGTCACTCACATAATTCATGCAAAGTTCATTTGGGTCTTGCTTAAATGCAGTAAGTAACCTTTCTTACAAATGTTTCTTAATGCTTAGAGGCCCGAGCTATGGGCACCATGATGGTGGCATTTGGATACATCTATCCACTACAAGACCATAAGAGACTTATCCTCAAACCAGACACATCCCTGTATCGCTTTCAGGTAACTTTTACAATGTAACCATATTATACACATACAGCCACTGTGTATAACATTACATATAGCATAACATTTTCAACATTAGTAATAATAAGAAATCAAAAATAAATTTCTTGAGAACCATATATTTTGCTAAACTTAATTTCAGGCCATCCAAGAAATTAACATGTCTTTATCTGAAATCGCGATCCTTGTTGATTCATAAAACACAAATCAACAATATATATGTCATGTTCTGGTGTTGAGAGCAGTGAATAACAGAGGTGGAGGACCCAATTGCAGCTTAACGTGAATTTATTTTAACAATTCAAGAGTATAAATAAAACAAAACAAAAGCAAGACAAGTAATGCTCAGACATCTCGAGGGTGACTAAATCTACAGACCACAACAGGCTAATACAAGAGGGTATATATAGTGACACAGACAATAGGATAATGAGCAGATTAATAACAAGGGGTGGAGGCAATAAACAACTAACAAGGGAAACTAAGGAAACTGGGGAAAGCTAAGATGATGGGGAGTGACATGAATAAACACGAGGGCAAAACTGAAATAAACACTAAAGCAAGACAAGGGCCCCGTTTCAGAAAGGAGGTTAAGTGAAAACTCAGAGTATGTTAACCCTGAAATGAGAGAAACTCTGAGTTTTCTGTTTCAAAATGGCAGGTTTGTCAAACTCGTGAAAGCAGGGTAAGTCAATCCTGTTTCTAAAAGAGAGGTGACTTTTACTCAGAGTCAGTTACCGTGGAGCAGGTTTTACTCTCTAAACTCTGAGTTTCTGTCGGTCTCCTCCCCTTTTTTAAAGACAAAGTGGTATTTCTCGCCTTAGCCGTACGTTTCCATCCACCTATTTTAATGCGCATTTTAAAGATGCGCATAAAAAAACGGAAATGGAAACGCCAAGATGCGCATAAATTTTGAAAATATGCATAAAAATGTATGCGCATAACTGAGTAGGATAAACTTTTTATTCGATAATAAAATATGCGCATAAACTACGATGGAAACACTTTTACCGAACAAATTCCAGTATGCGCATTAAAAAAGGTCATGCGATTTTGTTATAAGAGATCATATGATGATGAAAATGTGTGTGAATGGATAAACCAGCAGGCTAAACACACTGTAAAACATCTGAAATGTTGTTTTGGTCATTCTAAAACGCCTTAAACGTTTTAGTATTAGTGTTATTATATTAATAATTACCTCCAGAACTGTCAAGAGCGTCTGTTCTCCGCGTCTCATGGCTTCAAACGCTACCACGTGTTCACTGGATGTCGGCATTATCTTCTGTGGTGAAAGTCATTTATTTAATAAAGAAAAGATTCACGCAGCTTCTACTACCGCAGTAAATTCTGTTTTTACTGTTGATATTTGGTGCCAGTTAATCAGGAAGTGACAATTATATTTTAGTCACACAAAGAACAAAGTCACAAGAATGGCTTGTGCTTTTTTTAATTAGCTTTAATTAGCTTAAATTTACTGACCTTCGACAGGGACATGTACTATATTAATGGGATTATTCGTTCTAAAAACTATTTTTTAGTACTGCTTACATTCTAAATGTCATATCAACCTCTACCACTTGATCAATAAAAAAGGCACAAGTGCACTTTTAAATCTTTTAAAAACTCAATTTTAGAACCTTATCTTAAACTGATCAGTGTGTAAAAGTGGGAACCTTAAATTAATATCTGACCTGTAATATCTGCGCTCCATTGATAATGCCTTTTTATAGTCACTGTGTGCGTGCTTAACTCTGATGAGTCTACTCAAAGTTGATTGACCTAACTCAGATCAGCTATTCTGAAACCGAAAACTCTGAGTTTTTAATCTCTCGGTAAATCAACTCAGAGTTCAAGTTTAAACTCCGAGTTGGTTAAACCTCCTTACTGAAACAGGCCCAAGGACTGTAACAGTATACAGTCGTGGCCAAAAGTTTTGAGAATTACATAAATATTGGAAATTGGAAAAGTTGCTACTTAAGTTTTTATAATAGCAATTTGCATATACTCCTGAATGTTATGAAGAGTGATCAGATGAATTGTATAGTCCTTCTTTGCCATGAAAATTAACTTAATCCTGAAAAAAACTTTCCACTGCATTTCATTGCTGTCATTAAAGGACCTGCTGAGATCATTTCAGTAATCGTCTTGTTAACTCAGGTGAGAATGTTGACAGAGATCATTATGTCAGGCTGATTGGGTTAGAATGGCAGACTTGACATGTTAAAAGGAGAGTGATGCTTGAAATCATTGTTCTTCCATTGTTAACCATGGTGACCTGCAAAGAAACGCATGCAGCCATCATTGCGTTGCATAAAAATGGTCACAGGCAAGGATATTGTGGCTACTAAGATTGCACCTAAATCAACAATTTATAGGATCATCAAGAACTTCAAGGAAAGAGGTTCAATTCTTGTTAAAAAGGCTTCAGGGCATCCAAGAAAGTCCAGCAAGCGCCAGGATCGTCTCCTAAAGAGGATTCAGTTGCGGGATCGGAGTGCCACCAGTGCAGAGCTTGCTCAGGAATGGCAGCAGGCAGGTGTGAGCGCATCTGCACGCACAGTGAGGCGTAGACTTTTGGAAGATGGCCTGGTGTCAAGAAGGACAGCAAAGAAGCCACTTCTCTCCAAAAAAACCATCAGGGACAGATTGATCTTCTGCAAAAAGTATGGCGAATGGACTGCTGAGGACTGGGGCAAAGTCATATTCTCCGATGAAGCCCCTTTCCGATTGTTTAGGGCATCTGGAAAAAGGCTTGTCCGGAGAAGAAAAGGTGAGCGCTACCATCAGTCCTGTGTCATGCCAACAGTAAAGCATCCTGAGACCATTCATGTGTGGGGTTGCTTCTCATCCAAGGGAGTGGGCTCACTCACAAATTTGCACAAAAACACAGCCATGAATAAGGAATGGTACCAAAACACCCTCCGATTACGTCATAAGATGGCGCCGCAGATGGCCGCCTCGGTGTGGAGCTCTCCAGTTTTTGCACTGTTTTTGTTCGTTTGTCCTGTTTTATGTTCATCGTACGAGATCAGTTATTCCAGGGACGAGCTGCTGAACATTAGGCAATACACTCCAACTAATCACCAACCGGTTTTTGATTTCTCTGGCGTTTTGCTGAACATTGTTGTCGGCGGAGCAGCTGCACTAGGGAAACGCTACAGGACACGCAGGCGTGGGAAGCGAGCCGGCGCGCTCGTCAGGCTCAGACAGCGCGGCTTCAGAACGGCGCTGCCGAGCATCCATCTGGCGAATCTCCGCTCTCTTCCTAAAAAAATGGACGAACTACTTCTGCTCGCACGCAGAAACAAGAACTTTACCAACTGTGCTGCTCTGTGTTTCACGGAAACCTGGCTGAACGAAGCCATTCCGGACAGCGCGTTACACCTACCGGACTTTCAGCTGTACAGAGCGGACCGCGATACGGAGTCAACGGGCAAAACGCGCGGTGGTGGGACATGCTTTTACATCAACAGAAGGTGGTGTACGGATGTAACTGTGTTAAAGAAGATGTGCTGTCCTGACGTGGAAGTGCTTTTCATTAACTGTAAGCCGTTCTACTCGCCGCGGGAGTTTTCCTCGTTCATTCTCATCGGTATTTATATTCCACCGCAAGCACACGTGAGTACTGCACTGCAACAGCTGGCTGATCTGATCACAGAGACAGAACAACAACACCCGGACTCTGTTTTTATCATTCTCTGTGACTTTAATCAGGCGAAACTCACACATGAGATGCCTAAATTCAAACAGCACATTACATGCCCCACCAGAGACAATAATATTTTGGACCATTGCTACACCACAATAAAGGATGCATATCGTTCCGTCGCTAGAGCAGCTCTAGGACTCTCCGACCACTGCCTGGTTCATCTTATACCAACTTACAGACAAAAACTTAAAACTACTAAGCCAGTATTAAGGACTGTTAAGAGATGGACCAACGACACAGAACAGGCCTTACAAGGCTGTTTTGAATGCACTGACTGGAGTGTTTTTGAAGCTGCAGCCACCGACTTGGACGAACTCACAGATACCGTAACATCATACATCAGTTTCTGTGAGGAGCTATGCATCCCTACCAGGACCTACTTATCATTTAACAATGATAAACCATGGTTCACATCAAAACTTAGACAGCTTCGTCAGGCCAAAGAGGATGCCTACAGGAGTGGGGACAGGATCTTGTACAATCAGGCAAGGAACACACTGACAAAGGAGATTGGTGTGGCTAAGAAGAGCTATGCCAAAAAGCTGGAAAACCAGTTTTCTGCCAACGACCCGGCATCAGTGTGGAAAGGCCTGAAAGACATCACAAACTACAAGACACCATCCCCCAGCATTGATGGCAATAAACAACTTGCAAACGAGCTGAATAAGTTCTACTGTAGATTTGAGACACCCCACACCCACCCTGACGATCTCTCTACACAGCCATCAACACCTCCAGCCATCTCTCTTTCCCCCCCTGCACTTCAGATCAGTGAGGATAATGTGCGTCAGATCTTCAGGAAGCAGAAGAGAAGGAAAGCACCTGGCCCAGATGGTGTTTCACCAGCCTGTCTGAGAACCTGCGTTGACCAGCTGGCTCCCATTTTCTCACAGATCTTCAACAGATTACTGGAACAGCGCAAAGTTCCATCCTGCTTCAAATGCTCCACCATCATCCCAATCCAGAAGAAGCCAAAGATCACAGGACTCAATGACTACAGACCTGTTGCCTTAACATCTGTGGCCATGAAGTCATTTGAAAGACTGGTGCTAGCATATCTGAAGGACATCACTGGACCTTTGCTGGACCCCCTGCAGTTTGCCTATAGAGCAAACCGGTCTGTGGATGATGCAGTCAACATGGGACTGCATTATACCCTACAACATCTGGACAAACCAGGGAACTACGCAAGGATTCTGTTCGTGGACTTCAGTTCTGCCTTTAACACCATCGTCCCATCATTGCTCGAGTACAAACTGACCCAGCTCTCTGTTCCTAGCTCTGTCTGTCAATGGATCACCAGCTTTCTGACAGACAGACAACAGCTAGTCAGAATGGGCAAAATTACATCCGACAGCCGCACCATCAGCACCGGTGCCCCCCAGGGATGTGTTCTCTCCCCACTGCTCTTCTCCCTGTATACCAATGACTGCACTGCAAAAGACCCCTCCATTAAACTCTTGAAGTTTGCTGATGACACTACTGTTATCGGCCTCATCCGGAACGGTGATGAGTCTGCATACAGACAGGAGGTGGAGCGGCTGGCTCTATGGTGCAGATGCAACAACCTTGAGCTGAACACGCTCAAAACGGTGGAGATGATAGTGGACTTTAGGAGAAACCCCCCTGCACTTCCCCCACTCACCATCATGAACAGCACTGTGGCTGCAGTAGAGTCATTCAGGTTCCTGGGCACCACCATCTCTCAGGATCTGAAGTGGGACATTCACATAGACTCTATTGTGACGAAAGCCCAGCAGAGACTGTACTTCCTTCGTCAGCTGAGGAAGTTCAACCTGCCACAGGAGCTGCTCGTACAGTTCTACTCAGCTGTCATCCAATCCATCCTCTGCACTTCAATCACCGTCTGGTTCGGCTCAGCTGCCAAAACCGACCTCCGTAGGCTACAGCGAATAGTCCGGACTGCTGAACGAATCACTGCCACTACCCTTCCTACACTTCAAGAACTGTACTCTTCCAGAGTGAGTAAAAGGACTCGCAAAATCACTCTGGACCCTTCACACCCAGCACACTTTCTGTTTGAACTGTTACCGTCTGGCCGGCGCTACAGAACACCGAGCACAAAAACAGCCAGACACAGGAAAAGTTTCTTTCCTCAGGCCATCTACCTCATGAACAGTTAATTATTCCCCTACTGTGCAATAAACATGTGCAATACTTTTTCATACGCATTTGTACACAGCACCTTATAACAGTATACAATGCAATACTTTCTCCTACGCATTTGTACACAGCACCTTATAACAGTATACAATGCAATACTTTCTCCATACGCATTTATATACAGCACCTTATAACTTGTATATTTATAACAAATCTGTACAACAATTCATCATCCAGAGCTCTATTGTCTAACTGCATCTCTGTTTAATGTTAGTCGTATATTATTTTATTTTATTTTTCTATTTATTTTGTGTTGTCACTTGTCACTTTATGTACACTGGAAGCTTCTGTAGCCAAAACAAATTCCTTGTGTGTGTAAGCACACTTGGCAATAAAACCGATTCTGATTCTGATTCTCAACAGCAACTTCTTCCAACAATCCAACAACAGTTTGGTGAAGAACAATGCATTTTCCAGCACGATGGAGCACCGTGCTATAAGGCAAAGGTGATATCTAAGTGGCTAGGGGACCAAAACATTGAAATTTGGGTCCATGGCCTGGAAACTCCCCAGAACTTAATCCCATTGAGAACTTGTGGTCAATCCTCAAGAGGCGGGTGGACAAACAAAAACCCACTAATTCTGACAAACTCCAAGAAGTGATTATGAAAGAATGGGTTGCTATCAGTCAGGATTTGGCCCAGAAGTTGATTGAGAGCATGCCCAGTCGAATTGCAGAGGTCCTGAAAAAGAAGGGCCAACACTGCAAATACTGACTCTTTGCATAAATGTTATGTAATTGTCGATAAAAGCCTTTGAAATGTATGAAGTGCTTGTAATTATATTTCAGAACATCACAGAAACAACTGAAACAAAGATCTAAAAGCAGTTTAGCAGCAAACTTTGTGAAAACTAATATTTGTGTCATTCTCAAAACTTTTGACCACGACTGTACATACTGGGGCAATGCAAAATTAATACTCATGGCTCCTGTTGATACGTTGATGTCTTAAAGGGACAGTTCACCCAAAACTGAAAATTCTGTCATTATTTACTCGCCCTTTACTTGTTACAAACCTGTTTTTGTTTTTATGTTCTATTGAACATTTAGAAAAATGTTGGAAAACATAAACCGTTGACTTCCATATTTGTTTTTCCTACTATGGGAGTCGATGGTTACCAGTTTCTTACATTCTTCGAAATATCTTCTTTTGTATTTAACAGAAAAGGAAACTCATTAAGGTTTGGAATGACTAGGGTGATTAAATAGTGAGTAAATGTTCATTTTTGGGTGAACTATCCCTTTGAAGAAACAATAGAAAACCTGTTGAAGAGACTGAACATATATTTTATTGTATATGTGTGTGCTTTTTGGTAGTTTTTGAGGAAGTGCCATGTGTCCTTCATAAATCAAAACCCTTAAAAATCATAAAATCAAACAAAAAGTGCTCAGGGGTAGCTTAATTAATGTGTCGCTGCTCTTTGGGCAAGGGATTCATCAGAATGAACAGCAAAAATAAGTCCAAGGCACTCGAAAAATGTGAAAAAAAATATTAAAAAGCCTTTATTGACATGGCTATTCCTTGAGGTTTATTCCTTCAAGGAATAGCCATGTCAATAAAGGCTTTTTATTATTTTTTCCACATTTTTCGAATGCCTTTGACTTATTTTTCCCTTAAAAATCATATTTAACATAATACGTTTCCTGTGAGGGTTGGGTTTAGTATTAGGGTTAGGCAATAAAATAAATAAGCGTTTTTACAACATAAAATACATTACACCTATGGAGAGTCCCCATAAACCACCAAAACCAACGTGTGTGTGTGTACGTGTTTTTGTGACATGTCAGGACACAAATCTGTATAATGACATAGGTATGACACAGCTATTACAAATAGGAGGTGAAATATGAGGACACAGCTGACGTCCTCATTTTTCAAAAAGCTTATAAATGACACAGAATGAGTTTAATCAGAGAGTAAAGCTGTACACTGTTTCCTGTGATGGTTGGGTTTAGGGGTAGGATGGGGTTAGGGCAATACAAAATACGGTTTGTGCTGTATAAAATCAATGGAAACCTATGTAATGTACCCACTTTTCACAAAAACAAACGTGTGTGTGTGTGTGTGTGTGTGTGTGTGTGTGTGTGTGTGTGTGTGTGTGTGTGTGTGTGTGTGCGTGCGTGTGTGTGTGCGTGTGTGTGTGTTTGCGTGTGTGTGTGTGTGCGTAATTTAGATAAGGCCTTGCCATTTTTGCAGTTTACTTTGACGCACTCCATATGCTTTTGTACTAATCATTTACATTTCTTCCTCTAGACACCATATTTTTGGCCTGCACAGCAATGGCCGGTGGAAGACACAGACTATGGTGTGTAATCATGGTTCATTTTCCATGCGTGCTGATAGGTTGTCATAGCAATATTTCACAGTCAGATTATTCATTATGGTTTCAAACAGCTGTCTGGGATGAAGAATGTGATAAATTGCTTTCATGTTGAGTCACATCGCATCTTTCAATCGGCTTTTACTGGCAAGGTCAGATGTTTTCATGTGTATTTTCAGCAATATATTTGGCGAAAAGAAATATACGCAAGAAAGGGATGCTGGAGCTGTATGAACAGGTAACTTGATGTCAGAATAAAAATCAAAAAAGTCATCATTTCCTCACTCTCTTCATTCATTCATTTTCTTTTTGGCTTAGTCCCTTTATTAATCTGGGGTCGCCACAGCGGAATGAACCACCAACTTATCCAGCATATGTTTTACGCAGCAGATGCCCTTCCAGCCACAACCCATCACTGGGAAACATCCATACACACTCATTCACACACACTACGGACAATTTAGCTTACCCAATTCACCTATAGCGCATATCTTTGGACTTGTGGGGGAAACCAGAGCACCCGGAGGAAACCCACACGAACATGGGGAGAACATGCAAACTCCACAGAGAAATGTCAACTGACCCAGCTGAGGCTCGAACCAGCGACCTTCTTGCTGTGAGGCGATTGTGCTACCCACTGCGCCACCGCGTCGCCCTTCCTCACTCTCTTGTTGTTGCAAAATCATATAAATGTAGTTTATCATGAGAACACAAATGAAGATACCCATTCAATAAAACACTCATTAAGAGCTTAAAAAATAAGTCCAGAACATTTTAATGCAATTCTTCTAAAGAGAAAATGATGAACATATTTAATTTTTTGATGTACAAGAACAGATTTCAGGTTCATTCTTGCATGTCACATGGCATGTTAGATTTTTCTGTAAGAACCTGTGAGGTTTGTTCTTGTGGAAGGAATAGAATTTCTGATGAATGGTTATTTGTGAATAAAAACTAAATTATTGTCTCTTCAGAAGACTTGCTCATTCAAAAACATATAGAAGCATCAACGTTTTGGGAGAATAAACTTTCAATGAAGAATTGGCTTTTCATGAAATCTCTTGATTGCAGATTTAATTTTTAAAAATCTTAATTTGCATTCTGAATATGAATGGAAATGTCATGTGAGTGACTGATGACAGAATTTGCATTTTGGGATAACTACCTTTATGCTTTATTTCTCAGAAGGCTTTTATAATAAATAAAAACATTATTATACTAAAATAAAAACATTTTTTTTTGTAATTTACCTTTTTATCTGTGATAAATTGCATGACAAATTACTATACTTTGGAATTGAGAAGTTTAAAATTTGTTTGTTTTTCTTTCCAGGAAGAGTACAACAATCTTTACAAGTGGATGAATCACAAGTGGGATTTTATTGTAATGCAGGCCAAAGAGCAGTACAGGTAGAGGCCAGATATTGGAGTATGTTTATGATTAGACATGGGTCTTATTCACTAATAACTTAATGAATTCATACTTATGAATTATTGCAAAATGTTTTCATAAGGATTTCAACAGGTACACAAACTCATTCTTATACTAATTCTAATGTTATTGAATTAAGAGTATTTTAAATTATCATGCCCACATGTCAGTTTTTAGTGATTAAGTAACTGTGATTAAGTAATTCAGTAACTGTGTAGAAATATTCATACCTGCATGAATGTGCGCACACATCTGGGTATGATTTTTATTGGATGATGAGTGTTTTTCTTGATTTTATTTTCAAGCTATATTTTTGTATTTCAGTTTTTAACAAGGCCAATTGCTTATATTAGGGCAGGTAAGGAGAGGAAGAAACCAGACCGGGTGGTTTTTGACTGTCAGGAACGGGCCTACTGGGTTGTACATCGGCCACCGGTGAGTTATTTTTTAAACTAAAAACACTTGCTGGCCACTTTATTAGGTACACCTTGCCTTCTTTGGCTTTCATTCATTCGTTTTCCTTCAGCTTAGTCCCTTTATTCATCAAGGGTCGCCACAACGGAATGAATCACCTCTTTGGCTTTCAGAACCACCTTAATTCTTTGTGGCATAGATTTAACAAGGTGTTGGGAACTTGGAAATGTAAAATTGGTAAGCTTCTCAACCAAATCTCCCAGGCTCATTGGAAATATGTGCCCTGGGATACATTTTTGAGAACCAAGAAATATGTACCATGGGCTACGTGTTCTTGCAGTTTTTCTTTTCACAAATCCACTAGAGGCCGCTGTTTACATTTTTGACAATCTAAAATACATTAATAGGGCATGTTTTCTCATACGTGCCATTTCGCATAAATCCACCAGAGGCCACTGTGTACATTTCTTTGTCCATCTCATAGTCCTGGCACACGTTCGTGAGAGAGGTCGGTCGGCTTGTTGTCATGCATAATGTATCAGCTTGAAATCGACTGACACACCTGCCCCCTTCTCTAAACCAAACTGATAGTGTTTTCAAAAGCAAACTAGAAGAGAAAAGCAATCACAGCCATGCGCTTTTACCACGATATCACACTGCACTTTTTTAGGTTTCGTTTTACATGAAGCATCCTTCACTGGACTCGAACCCCAGTTTGCTCTGCCTCTGCCTACCAAGCCTGGCGCCAATCACAGTGAGCTACCAAGCAAACCAGTCAAACTGGTCAGCGGTACAGCCCCGTAGCAGTCGTTTGTTCTTGGTTTGCAGAAATGTATCCCTGGGCAAATTTTCCCAATGAGCCTGTGTTGAATATCAAAGGTGCTTTGTTGCGTTCAGATTTGGTGACTATTTGGAGGCCATTTGAGATTAGTTATTGACATGCTCAAGAAACAAGTTGAGATTTTGTGACATGCCCACTTGAAGTTAGAAGCCAACATAAGATGAGTACTACTCAATACTATGGTCATGAAGTGACGGACATGGTTAATAACAATACAGTACTTCTGTGGATTGAAGCTGCAGGTTGCTGTTTTTCATCACTGTGCTTTTCATCTGCTTCTGTAGCTCATCTGCTTTAAGGTGTGATTTGTTGATGTTGAGGGTTTTTTTTACTATGATGTTGAGTGTTCAGAGATTCTCTTCTGTAGACCTCAAAGGAATTATTTCAGTCAATGTTGTCTTTATATCTGCTTGAACCAGTCTGGCATATCAATATATCAGTTTTTTATATTATATTATTATAATATTTGCATAAACCAAGCATACAACCAAATATATAACATAAACTGACTGTTAACATTTATAAATATGTTGGTTGTAATGTTAGTGAGTGTGTGTGTGCATATCTTGTATTTCTTACATTGTGGGAACCAAATGTCCCCACAAATATAGCAATACCAGTATATTTTGACCTTGTGGGGGCATTTTGGTCACCAGGAGAAAACGGTTCATAAAGCACACACAATGAAGTATTTTGAAAATGTAAAAATGCAGTATGGAGTAGGAGGATGGAATATACAGTCTGTACAGTTTAAAAATCATTACTTCTATGGGAAGTCCCCATAAAGATAGCTGTACAAGTGTGTGTGCGCGCGCGCTTGTGAATGCTTATTGGTGTATAGAGGTAAGCAAACTTTCTCTGAATTTTCAGAGATATAAGAGGAAGGAAAAAAAGTGGGACCAATTAGTAATAATGATATTTACAACATTAGTAAGGATAAAAATAATGGTAGTAATAAAATAAAGGAAGAACAAAGAAGGGATCAAGCAAACAATTAAGTAATATTTATATACAGTCAAGCCTGAATTTATTCATACTCCAGGGGTATGAATAATTTCAGGCTTGACTGTATAATATAAATATATATATATAAATATAAATATAAAGCACACACAAACATATCACTTTAACCCACAGAACATCCACTCTTTCAGCATTTTGTTTGGCATGAAAATCCAAATAGATAAGCAGTTTCTAAAATACTCAGACCAGCCTATCTGGCACCAAAATTACTTAAATCACCTTTCTGATGCTTCAGCACATCTTCTTGACAACATTTACATGCCTAAATACATTGAGTTTCTGCCATGTGTGTCACGTTACTGGGAGATATTGCAGACAGGACAAGAGATAGGTAGGATCCATGTGCATTTAATGGTGAGTCATCTTACAAAAACAGGACATCAGGGAAAACAAACTAACAAAATAACAAAACTTGAACTAAGACAAACATAAGCAAAACAAACTATACAATACCACTAGGAACCGGACTAGGACATCAAAAAGACATTTAACGAACGAGCAAAACAAGACGGGTGCAGGGTATATTTAAAGTCCAACAAATCAGTGGTGAACGGGATGCAGCTGTGTGTGTGATGAGTGGAAGTGATGACCGGGTGTGTGTGACGGAATGCTGGGAAATGTAGTTGTAATGATATGTAGTTCACCAGCGATCTCTAGAGTCCCAGATCGCTGGTGATCATGACAGTACCCCCCTCCTAAGGAGCGGATTCCAGACGCGACAGAAACTTTCCGGAGGGAGGTGAAGCGGAGGTGGAACAGGGGGAGGGCATGGAGGGTCCAAAACAAAACACTAACACCAGACTGGAACATAACAGTGACTAGACAGGAACAGGAAATACAAAAAACTGTGGAACAAGGAACTGTGGCAGACCTGGAGCGTAGAACTCCGGCGGATCAGGAGCGTGAAGCTGTGGAGGACCTGGAGCATGGAATTCAGGCGGATCTGGAGCATGAAGCTGTGGAGGACCTGGAGCATGGA
>CAIGQV010017602.1:2790923-2822173 GCA_903798115.1 Danio jaintianensis | reverse complement strand
ATATATATATATATATTGAACAAATATATATATTTGTTCAACACTCTTAATTTGATTCATTTCATTTAAGAGCTGTGTGATGAGGTTTTACTGGCAATGTGTTTATTTATTTTTTCATAGCTGGCAAAATACAGTGTAATCTAATAGTTTTACCAAAGAAAGGGCACAGCTGCATTCTGTGGCTCTTGAAACTGTTCTCTAATGGTTAGGCTTACAGCTATAGGAAAAACATTTAAATAGTCTCTAAAGGCTTGTCATATATTAGGTAACCGCTCAACAGGACGTTATTTCTTCTTTCAACTCCACCTCTCTTCTCAGGGGACGTCGGGGTGGGATTGACGTATTGATAGACTCTGGATGCTCATGAGCTCATAATGAAGAATGCATTAGCTAACAAGATGGACGACGCTGTCTTACACAAAGCCAAAACTCAACCTTTTAGTTAGACATTGATTTTGGTTGCTCTTTAAGATCAGATAATTCAGATCTTGCCGTTAAATCAGCTGTCACCACCACACTGTTAATGTCAGTAGATGTGCTGCATTACCTCACAAATGGAGAATGGCATAATGTGCGCTTGTGAATGCCATCTCCACAGTTTCAGTCTGCTCAGAGTGACCATCACTGTGCTCCCAGTCAGATGATACTTTAAGTTCTTTTTAATGGCTCATCGGAAAATGCGTTTAATGCTCCATGTGGAGACTTTACAGCTACAGGGATTGTTCTAGATGTCTTTCGGGGATCGTGCCAGTCTTTTCTGAGTAATGCATTCTGCCCAACAGTTTGGATAAAGAGTGAAAAGGACAGTGAAAGCCAGAAAAAATAAAGATCCGAATCAACAACGTGGGGATGTGGACAGATGGACTGATTAAAAATTAAGCAACCATGTGTGTGCTTAGTGCACCCTCTTTATAGAGATAGATTGCTATAAAATAATATTATAACATTTTTGATTATTTTCTCACACGCTTTTGTCAATCCAAACAAATTTATCAATATAAACATGATATTGTGAAGAATTTGGCGGCAGCTCTTTTCATAAAGTTGCTATGAAAGAGGATTCAAGACTTTCATATTCAAGAAATATTGTAAAAATACGAATCATTTGTTGGATTTTAGGATTTGTGAAATAATGCAGTATAATAGTACAAAAAAAATTAAATAAAAGTACTGAATAAAAAATAAATTATAGTTTTGTGTGTAAAAAAGACACTTTTTAACATTAACTGATAAACATTTTAACATTTAAGATGCAAGAACTGCATCTTCGTTCATTCATTTTCTTTTCAGCTTAGTCCCTTTATTAATCAGGGGTCACCACAGTGAAATAAACCGCCAACTAATCCAGCATATGTTTTACACAGCAGATGCCCTTCCAGCTGCAACCCATCACTGGGAAACACCCATACACTCTCATTCACACACATACACTACGGACAATTTAGCTTACCCAATTTAGCTTACCCTATACCGCATGTCTTTGGACTGTGGGGGAAACCGGAGCACCCGGAGGAAACCCACGCGAACACAGGGAGAACATGCAAACTCCACAGAGAAATGCCAACTGACCCAGCCGAGGCTCGAACCAGCGACCTTCTTGCTGTGAGGGGATTGTTCTACCCACTACGCCACCGTGACGCCAGAACTGCATCTTTCACCACAGATTTTTTTTAGCATGATAAATGTCTACATTTACTGTCACATATGACTGATTCAATGCATCCTTGCCGAATAAAATCATTAACTGCTTTCAAAAAATAAAATCTAGCAATGTATTGTAAGGGACATTTTAGCAAAATTTATTTCAAAATAGTAATGTAATAACTACACTCTAATTGATAATTAAGTACATTGTTAGCCTTCATTTTAACTAATATGCAAAGGATAGCAGATTTGTAGAACTACCTATCCTTTATGGGCATTTGGATTCTGTATAATCCGTTTCTGCCAAACGTTTTCCACTCACAGATTCGATGGCCAAACAATCGCTCTTTGTTCTATTGACAAAGAAAAAAAAAAGGAAAAGCTAAAGCATTTTCCAGAAATCTTCTAAATGACTTGCTGCAGCAGGCTTTGAGTTCTCCATCTGATGTCGTTTGAAATGCTTGTGTAAATCGCTGCCTCCAGTCATATTAGAAGACACTGAGAATGTGTGAGTTGCAGTGTAAGTTGCAGAAAGCTTCACCTGCCTGAACTTGTAGTGGTTGTGCTGTACAGAACATGTAACACACCCACAGTGGTTTCACTGGTTTAAGTAAGCGGGTGTGTAATATAGGTTAATGGGACATGCAAGGCACAGTTTTATTTCCCTGTTGCTTAAAACATTTTCTCATGGAAATTAATTTCAGAATTGACTATCTGAAATCTGTTTTTACAAGATGTCAAATAGGTCATACAAGACTGATTTTTTTGCTTGAAGATGAAGATTCACCTGAGTGTGTGTTCTGCAAGCCTTTCCATTACATATTATATTTTTATATTTAAATTTTTTTTATTAAGTACTTTCTCTCAGGGAATTGTTTAATTCCATTTAGCCAAAAAAGGTTATAGAATTTTTAGCATATGTCAAATTTTAAAAAGTTTTGTATTCTTGCCATTTGTTTTCTCATTAGCCTAACCTTGATGTGGCATTAAAATTAGAGCTGTGGCAAAAAAAAAAAAAAATAATTCTGAGATTTTCCAAATTGATTTGATATTCTCTTTTGAATTGAATCAGAGCTTAGTTTTCAACAACAGATGGCACTGTATGCTTTGCAAACAACTATACTCTGCTTGCATCCACTTCCTTACAAAAACCACTTAAACCTAAAAAAAATTAAGTTAGAAAAGGTTTGAGTGAATTACAAGAGTGTTTACATAAGTTTTGTGGTATAAAAACCAACTTACTTACTGACTCAGTCGAACGAACAAATGCTCTGTCATGTGAAAGTTTGAGCGTACTCTTAAAAACTCAATAGCGATGCATTTTGAAAAGCTCAGAATTGATTTCCTGAACAGTTTTTCACCAAAGCTCTAATTAAAATAAACAATAAAATAACTAGTAAAATAATAAAAGAAAATGTTGTTTTAGCTGTGTGATGTCTTTATTTGTGTCCCTTCAAAATACAGTACTGCTCAGATTCATAGGCTCAGAAATAAACCGAGTATTCTAACGCCACAAAGCCTTTGATGCCCTTTATATCTTATGCTGTGTCTGCCTGTGGTGTTTTCCAGATTCTAATTCAGCCTCATCTCTGTAATTAACCCGTCACAGGTCTGACTGCTTCACCCATCTGTCACCCTGGCAGCACAGGAAGCTCAGCGTGTGGAGGAGCTCAGCCCTGGCAGCATGGTGTCTGCTGTGAGGAGCGGCCCCGTGCCCAGTCCTCAGAGCGAGGCCGTGACCAGTGAGATGCAGGAACTCTCTCTGCAGTCTGTCCCGAGCCTGCTGCCATTGAAGGAACGCAAGAATGGTGAGTTAATGGAACAGTAGCTTGTCCATTACTAAAATTCCTAAAGCTTGGTTTTCAAATGTGTCCACCTATGATGATTTGCATGAATTACGAGAGTAACGTAGATTTTTTAAAAACTGGGTATAGTGAGATGGTTTTATTCTCATCACAATTGATCCATCCATTGAGTTTTAAAGGTAAAAAAAAGTTAAAGTTTTTGACTCTTCTAAAGCATAATAATACCATAATATGTTTTCAGTTATTTAAGAAACATGCTCAATGAACAATCTTGTTTATCTGAACAATAATGCTAAAGTCAGCTATTAGTCTTTGTTAGTCTCCACCCACTGCCAGTTCACGCAGTTATATTTTGGCACCCCGAGTTGCCTTGTTGGAAAACACATCGTATTTCATTTCAGTCTTCAAGACTTTTTCAATATATGTGGCTTTGGCTGAAAATGCGACTTTGGCGTAAAAATGATGTCATCAGCTTACAGTCAAAGTCCCTTTCAAGGAAAGTCTGCTCACTTGTTGGCTATTTTTGCAATGCCCAAGATCAAAGTCCTTTCTAAATGAATGGGGAATCCTGAAATCTCCAAAACTGCTTGCTAAACTCTCAAGTAAATGACTTATTTCAAAAACTTACCTGGCCCATTATTGTTGTTGCTTAAGCCCTAATTAGGTTAAAATTTTACGATAATCTTACGACCAGCTACTGCGCAAAGTTACTATGACACCAAATTCTTTTTTGGCTGTTTAACAGACAAGTGAATCTCTGCAGACCCCTCACCTACAGAATCGGGTGGCTATAAAGACTGACGATTGGCTATTTCGACTGGAAGGCAGGACCTCCTTTGCTGTGGCGGCAATATTGAATGTTGCACTTTTCTCCATTCATAGTAGTGAACCATCTTTTTATATCTATAGCAGGGGTGTCAAACTCATTTTAGCTCAGGGGCCACATGGAGGAAAATCTATTCCCAAGTGGGCCAGACTGGTAAAATCATGGTATATATAACTTAAAAACAACAACTTCAGATTGTTTTCTTTGTTTTAATACGATCAACATGAAACAAAGCTGGAGCCTAAAGACAACACGATCTCACAGCAATTCGTAACTTTTTGATTTAGTGGCTAATTCATATGAATTCGTACGATCCCATTCGTACAATTTAGTACAATTGGCTTATCCACCATTGACGGTTGGGTTTAGGGGTGTGGTTGGGTGCCACGCCTCCTTTTTTTTATATCGTACATTTTCGTACGATTGAACTCATACGAATAAGCCACTAAAATGACCAAACATTAAATAGTTGCGTTTCCTTGTGAGAACACCTCAGTGTGGTATGGCAGGTCATAGATGTGGTCTTTTTCTCTGAGAAGGCTGTCACACTGACGCTGATTCAGGCTTCTGGATTGAATGAAATTAACAGTTTGCAATTGCATCCAGTGGACACAATTGGAACAGCAGTTTCTTTTATTTAAATTTGCATCTCTTTTGTATACTTTACAGAATCATCTAGCGGGCCGGATTAAACCCGTTTGCGGGCCTGATCCGGCCCGCGGGCCGTATGTTTGACACCCATGATCTATAGTCTTTGCTTAAGACTCGATTGTCAGGCAAGCTCCTTCCTGTTGGTGTCGTCAATCTGGCAACCAAAGGACTGGACACACAAACAGGTTGCCAGATTGACGAAACCAACAGGAAGGAGCTTGCCTGACAATCGAGTCTTAAGCAAAGACTATAGATATAGATATAAGACTAAAGATATAATAATAATATAATATAAAAATAATAGACATAATAATGCCTTATTTTTAATTTGTACTGCAATACCTAGTTCAACCACTAAATGGCAGTCCTACATATTGCACCTTTAAAAGGAAACAGAATTAATTAAATTACCTTAAACACACTGAATAACCCCAAAAACTCAAAATGAGTCTTTTCATAGCAATATTACAGAATGCAAAATGGGAATACAAAGAAAAAGAATCATGAGGAACAAAACAAAGTCAAACTCAAGAGCTTTGACCACAAATATGCTTGTGATACCAATGTCACATAGAACACCAAGCAAAATTTTTGTTTCAAAACAGAGACAATTCAAACAGAAAGCCAAATGTACCTCTCACTTCACAATATATTATTATTGTGTCAGTTGTGTGTCAGTTTTTGTAACTGCCTGCAGTTTCACTTTTGGAAATGTTTTGACTTTAAGGCGACTCTGGTTGACTGTGCTTGCGCTGACATCTTTAGGACCTTTTTGAAGCTTTGAGGACAACAGTGCATGTCTTTGTATGCTTTATTTTGTTGCATTTATTCTTAATTAGTTAAGAATTCAGAATTCGTTTAGATGGGATTTTGGCCTTTTTGCTAAAAATTGGTTTGTATTTATTTCCCTGTATAGTTTAATGAGAAGTTTGAAAATATCTTTATTAACTTCATTCTTTTATCTTTATTAATAAAGCTGCTGGTGCAATATAGCATTTTGGCTAATTCTTGCACATTGTGCATTTCTATATTTTTAATGGGCATTGTCCCTGTCAAATAAACATGAAAATAAAAAGACTCATTTCTAATGACAAATTTATTTTGTGTTTACCTTGATGTTTATTAATTTATTAATCTAATAATTTTTCCTTGAGCTGTATAAAATGTAGCCTAAATTAATCATATACATTTGCAGAATGGGCTTACAATAGAAGTACAATAGCAGAAAAAAACATGTTTAATGAAGATAAAGATCTGTGATTTACTAAAAATGTTAAATAAATGAAAGTTCATTGAAAAATACAATGTTGCTATTTAGTTTATTTTTCTGAAACCTTAATCCTGCAAAATGTACAACAGTGCCGCGTTTTCAATCGTGTGGTGCATATCCAAATTTAAAACCACTAAAGTGATCATTAAGATGATTTATATCATAATTCTAATCATAATAATTTTACTAAATATTTAAATTCCATCTTAAATTATATTCTACTCTAATCTGTTCTGGACTATTTCATTTGCCACTAGCTAATTTAATTAGAATATTGGTGGAATTTAGCGGTGCAGAGTTGTTGCACAGAAACAGGATGTTGAGCAGCAGAATGTGTTCATGAGGATGCAAGCATGAAATGCTTTTCCAATTATATTTAGGATACAGTAATGTAGGATAAAGTAATTACATTACTCCCAATGTTACAGTTTTGTATGTGCAGAAACATGCAAGTCTCAACAGCTTTACAAGAGAAGACAGAGAATGTGTTGCGCAGTTGCCTAATTATTTCAGCTGCTCTGTTTCCACTGAGGAACAGTCGAGATGGTGCATGTCAGGAGAAAGAAGAAACAGTGTTGTTTTTTTAGCCACTAATCACATCATTTACATTCAAAATGTGGTGGGTGTCAAAAAGACTTTTTTTGTAAGTGCGGGCCGTTAAATTTATTTTCCTCTGTTTACGACCTGTTAGTTTTTTTGTTTTGTTTTGTTTTGTTTTGGACTCTAAGGCTACGTTTACACCAATCCAGAATAATTTCAAATTTTTAAAAACACTCTAAATCCACACTATCATTTCCAATCGTTTTTCAAAAGTTGTCCAATTGCCAATTTTATAACTTCATAGTCAAGTGTTTGAAATAAATCATTTGGTCACACTTAACAATAAGGTTTGATTAGTTAATGTATTTACTAACATGAACTAATTATGAACAATACATGTACAGCATTAATTAATCATAGTTCAACATTTACTATAGAATTATTAAAATGAGAATTCATGCTTGTGTTAACATTAGTTAATGCACTGTGAGTTAACATGAACTAACAATGAACAACTTTATTTCCATTAAGTAACCTTAGCTAACATGAACAAATATTGTAGTTAATGTATTGTTTATTGTTTGTTCATGTTAGTAAATGCATTACCTAACATTAACTATTACAACTTTATTGTAAAGTGTTACCAATCATTCTGTGAGATGATTCCGTAGTTTTGTGTTTATTAGTCACAATGGATTCACCGAATTGCATTTGCAGTTTTTGCTCGAGAGTGCCCTTGGGCTTTCGGAGGAGATGTACTGCTGATCACAGAAATGTGTTTCCCTAACAACATTCCCAAGAAAATCACAGCTTTTGCTGATTTGCGATCTTCATTTCATTTCAATAAGTTGTGCAGCGCTTTGTGCACCTATCAAAAAATGTAAATACAAGTCTTGTTCACACAGAGCGCAAAGTCTATGATTGGTTGGCTTGGTAGTGGTGACGAGTGTGGGCAGGGCCTGCGAAGGAGCTCCGGATGGATGCTTTTGTTTTGTGTATACTTTGATAAAGCTAAATGTTTGCCGGTTCCTGTCTTTTTCTTCCTTGTATGAGTGTGAGTTTGAGCTACTTCTATAGTAGCTTTTCACGCATTTCCGGTGTAAACTCAAAATACCGGCAAAGAAACATGACACAGTGAGAAATAGAAACCAAAAGCTAGTGAGAAAATAGACTGCGAGATGTACCAAAACAACAGCTCTGAAAAGCAATCTTGAGCATGTACAAACGATTTTATGTTCCACCATTTTAGCTTAATTGTTCACGACACAAACTGCGTCATTGTTTTCAAAAGTCTTCATTTTCACAGTCCAGATTTATCCACTTTGGATTAGTTAACAAAATGGATAATTATCCATTTTGCATAATATATGTTTTTGTTGGTGAAAAACACTGTCTCAGTGTGGACAGAAGGCCAAAATGCAGAGAAAAATATGTTGTTTATTTTAAACGAAAATGTGATAGTTTGGACAATGTCTTAAATGTGGAAATTCTGAAGGACTATGCATTGTGCAGCTCTGATTGAGTTATGTAATGCACCGTTTTCTTTAAATAGCAGGATGAATGTTCAACTCTTGTGGGAGTAGTGCTCCAGTGAAGTGTACATTGATGAAAATAAAATGGGCTGTTAAATCTGTGTGTCACGCAGAAAGACCCTTCAAAGTCTGCCCATTCAGTCCTCTGATATACAGCAGACACTCGGTTTGACTTTGGGAAGCTAGACGATTTGGAGAAGTGAAGATTAAACAAGAGCCAGCAGGAAGAAGGGCAGATGCGCTGTGATTTTTCACTCCAGACATGTTACATGTTTATTCTGAATAATCTGTGGGATGTTGTTATTATTATGTAAGCTTGCTGGTAGGTAGGTGACTGGAGTGGTGGGATGTTGTTGTTGTTTTTTGTGTGTGTGACTCCAGAACTGCAGGAATGTCAATAAAGAGTTAAAGCATGTCATGTAAGAGCACTGCAGAAACTCATGGCCTGCAGTCACCACTCCCTTCTTTTAGTCTTCAGCCCCCCGAGCTGCGCTTCATTGATGGTGGTAGCAGACATGTTAACGCAGGACTTCTCCCTTTTCCTGCACAAAACAGAAGTGAGCAACCGTTATGGCTTTTGGAAAACAAGGATGGCTTTTGCATGCGTTTATTAGTTTGCAAGTTTATAGGGAATAGGGATGCACTGAATTGCATAGTCACAGAATATTTTCTGATTTAAATTTATTTTTAGGGGGGGGGGGTGGGGGGGAGAGCAGACACATATGAGGGGAGTTTACTGTTACCTTCAAATTAAAAAAGAAGATAACATTTTAAAACAATGATCTATTAGTTATGTATTTACTAACGTAAACAAACAATGAAAAATACATTACAGTATTTATTCATCTTTGTTACGTTTGTTAATGAAAGTAAAGTTGTTCATTGTTAGTTTTACTCACAATGCATTGACTAAGGTTAGCAAGCACGACTTTGAATTTTAGTGATGCATTAGTAAATGTTGAACTGTGAATTAATAATAATAATTTAATTAATAAATGCTGTACACGGTTGTTCAAACTTACTTCATGTTAGTAAATACATTAAGATGAACTAATTACTTAACAGAAAAATGCATTTGACAATCATGTGAAAAGATTCAGGTATTTTAAAGCCGCTCGTTAACTAATACTAAATCCTAAAACATACATAAAGCCAAAACAAACAAAAAACAAAATCGACATATATGTTTTACACGTGGAAAAACTATGAATATTATAGTTAATATGTATAACCTGTTTTATTTCTGATAGTTGACAGGAAAATGTTTGCCATTTGAAAAAAAGTAAACTAAAAATCATTAGAATAGAAATACTACATAGACAATAATACTAGATGAACCAGATGACTAAAACTTGACTTTCCTGGCCTACAGGGTTCCATTTTAACACTTACAAAGATTGTTCCTTCATGCTTGAGTGATATAGATGACTTTCTAACCTCCTTGCACAACTTTTAACCTCTTTGCAAAATAGAAAAAAGCGCTCTAAATTGTCTTAACATTGCCGTCTCTCCTATTGTGGTCTTTGCTCTTTTAATTCACTGATGTTAAATGCAGTGCAGTCTTTTGCTTTGGGTTATATTAAATTTATATGCAAGGTTGGTGATACTTGAAATACTTGAATTGCCCCTATAGTTTGATTATATTCTCTTGGAAAGCCACTATTAGCACATTTTTCAACATTGACGAGAATGAACAACGTGCGACAAGAGTAATCACCAAAAAGCTGCGTTTCAAGCGCATATGTTTTGGAAGAAGGAACCAAGGCCTCTCCTGAACACTTGATTGCATAACTTTTTGTATAGAGCAGAAATCCTGGCTCTCAGAAAGCAGGCGGTCGGGAGGATGACAGAGAGGGCTAAAGGTGATCTGGAATGTGTTTTGGCTCCAGTTTCTGGCTTGTAGTCGGCACACGTTTATGTCTGTAGTAAACGAATGACCTCAAATCAGGACACAAAGTTCCTTCCCCCCCTTCTCTTCTGGAATGAAAAAAAATATCTTCGAGGAGCGGGAAAAAGAAGGAGTTGCTCAACACAGCTGAAAGCGGAGTCTGAAAGCAGCACTTAACCAGTAATAAGGAAAAAAAGCGGCTCACAAATAGACACAAACAGTTGTATCAACACACCCTCGACTGTAAGGCGTGCACACACACGCCGGCGCTGAGTGGAGGAAGGTGAGGGCCACAGACACACCCTGCTGTTCTTGGATCAGCAGAAGGAGTTATCTCTGAGCAAAACAGCCTGGAGTTCAGTCTTTTCCGCTTCATCCAGTGCTTGTTCTGCTGCCTGCTCTGGAAATGGATTAATAAATTGTGGACGTGATTTGTATCCATATCCTTCTCTTGTGGAAGGATATGGCCATACATTCAGGTAGAGTACTTGCATTTTTGTTTATTAATTTTGTTTTTGTAGCATTAGATGTTTGCTGATGTGAATGAAGTCATGTTGAGGTGAGGTGTGGTATAACTGTGGTTGAGTTTGAGCTACTGAGCCTGCTGTTTGTGCTGTCCCGCACAGGATTTATTGCTGTTTGAACTGAAGTCTCGCTAAACCACAACATTTACTCACTCTTGAGCCAGAGCAGTCCACTCTCAGAGATTTTCTTTTTGCCATTGAAGATGTTAGACATTTTTGTGTGGATGGGAGATAACGGCTGTTGTGGAATGTGGCTGATTGTTTATTCCTTTGAATATTGATTGTATTCATTATTATTTATTATTATTATAAGTTTAATTTGAGCTCGACCCATAAGCGTAAAACAAAATTACTTTTTATTTTAAATACTCTTTTGCAGTTTACATTCTACAATTGTTTTCATTTGATTTAATTTGTTTGAATAACTTTTTTTTTCATTCATTTTAGCTAATCATTTCTATTTAATTGATAGTTTACCCAAAAATTAAAATTTACTCTTGACAAGTTTTTCTTTTTTGTTTTGTTGAACAAAAGAGAAGATATATTGAAGAAACACGAACTTCCGTAATATATCTTTTCTTCATACTATGGATATCTATGCATATTGTTTTTTAACATTCGTCAAAATATCTCAAAATATCTTTTGTTATTAACAGACAGTTGATCAAACAAAACAAAACACTGGTCAATGGTTAAATGATGAAGGAATTGTAATTTTTGGGTGAACTATCCCTGTATTCTCTTTTTTTATTGCTGTTTTTCAAGTTTTTTTATGTGCATTTGTCATTTTATAACGTTTTTTATTTGTTATTTTGAACATTTCTGTTTATTTATTTAATTAAAAATAAAAAATGTATATAAAATTTGTGCATTTCAGTATGAAGAATTGTTTAAATGAAATAGTAAACTTAAAATTATGCTTATTGTCTTAGGTTTTCATTTAAGATTTTACAATAAGTATTGATCAATAACTCAGAATTCACACTGCAAAGGTGGTGAAAAGGTGCTTCTAAGATGTCTTTACAAAACTTGGTTAAGACTGCTGTGCCCTTTTTTTCAGTTTGGCTGTAATGACACACAAAACCAGATTTATTTATGTCAGCTCTGATTCTAGTATCATAGAACTTTATATAGGAGAGACTGTGTAAATGCATTCATGCCACCTCCGAGATGCTTAAAACAGCAGCAGTTTTCAGGTTTATTTTATTCCCAAAATATGTTTTGCTAGTTTTACCTGACAACACTTCTGATTGTACACAGGACAGTAAGAGTGGGAAAAGGGTAATGGGATTGGGGCGTGACCCAGGTCAAACTTGAATGCCTTGTCCATGACAACCAAGTCCATGATCTTTTGTGCAAGAAACCGAGATTTCATATGTGACACACCCCTAAACACTTCAGAGTGTCAAAGCACACTTACTCGTACCACCTGCTTCGACTCTTTTGTCTTTTATTGCTTTCATGCTTAGAAGTGAAATTCTGATGCACTGTAGAAACCAATATGTGAAAAGCCCACTCTTGAATTGCTCCAGCTGGAAGGGGCGGGACGCTTCGGTGATGGATAGAAGTTATCCTTCTCTCTATGTTCTTAAAACCAGCTGTTTTCTCCCTCAGTGGGGAAAAGAACAAACTCCTTTTAGGACAGAACGTCTGAGTCAACAACAGGACAAGGAAACGTACAATGCCATTACTGTGCCATGTTTGATGCTGTGTTATAAATCAGCTCTTGGACGAGGAGGTTTGACAGAGTCCAGGCAGAAGTCAGTGGCTGATTATCTGTCAGATCCTCCTCCTCCAGATCGAGGTGCCTAGACGTGAGATATTAGATTAGACGCCAGCTATTTGGACTGTTTCGTATAGCTTCGGTACCAGTCACCATGACACGCTATCATTGATTTTTAAGTGTGACTGATTGAAGACCTCGGGTCGTTTTTCTGTCCCACTGCCACAATAAACATCAGCAATATTTCAGACAGTAAAATGCTTTTTTTGCACGTCATTTTTGCTTTCCTGAGCACATTTACTCTGCTGTGGGTTTTTGCGCTGACTGTCTCTGGGTTGCTCAGTGGTTTTCTATGTTATGTAACATTTTATGGACGCTTGCCAAGTTGAACTCCAGCATGCTTACACAGGCCCCGAACATAACAGGATGGGGGGGGGGGGGCTTTGCATTAACTCGACACAACCTACAGCTGGTTTTAATCCTGCAGCAGTCTCCAGGTTTATCTAGGCATCTTTTATGTTGCATACTAACAGGTCAGGCGAATCACAACATTAACAAACGCACCAGTCGCATTTTGGTGACAATGATCAAATGACAGCAAGGATGAACGGGTATTCCAGGAACAGGGAAACGTCCTAGAATTATCCTGCTTAGTTGTTATGAAAGAAGTATGCATACAGGCACAGACAGAACCTCTGGTAATAAAGTGGCCTTTATAAGATTACATCAGTTTAGAGCTTTGATTTATTTGATTTGTTTTAAGTGCACTATGCCAGAACCAATAATGGCCTCATGTCCCTGAGCTATGAAAAGTGCTTTGTCAGCTAGACATCCACAGTGCTGTTTGCTTATTTCAGTGAATCGTGTCTGCATACAGCAAAGCAAGCAAACAGACTGTATATCACAGATTTCACGGCACTGCATATCATATATACATTAATACTTATTTTGAGTATTTTTTACAATTTTATTTTGTAATTTAATAACTTTGGTAAAATAAAACCCATATAGCTAAACAAGAAATGTACCTCTACTTTTGATACAGTAATGTTCAAATTGACTGCATGCATTTTAGAATCCACAATTTTTTTATCCACTATCTACTATTTGCCTAGCAACATTCTTCTAACAAAAATGTAACTTTCTGTTATCAATAATAACATAGCTTTACCTCAGATGTTTTTCAAAACAATATTTTCATTGCGGTGAAAAAACTGACTTTTATAAAATATGATGACAAACATTCAAAGTTTAATTCTAAAATCTCAATGTAAGCTTTGCATGTAAATATGATGACAAAAATTCAGTATGGTCTTAAATGAACGGTCAGAATGACCATTCTAGTAGTTCCAATGTTAATCTTATGATCAATTGACTGCAGGTTAAATTGATAAAAACAGGAAAACTTTAACATTAATTGTTCTCATATAATATACTATTTTTAAACATCTAAAACATATATTTCTAAACTGTATTAAGAGTGGGGTTTGTTTATATTTTTCAAAGTTGATCATTTCCGACTGAAGAAAATTACATTTTTCGATGTACTTTTCAGAAGTTCCAGTGAATGTAAATTCCAGTGAAAATAACATGAACTGAAAAAAAAAAATGAAAGCCATCCATCGACACATGAAATTACTTTCAATAAAGCATTTTGGCAAATGTAAAATTGTAAATCAATTAAAACATCATTAGATGCTAGTGAAGCAACTCGCATAAAAAAAATACATCTTTTTAGTTCTATGCATCCTTAAACCATTAAATTAGTGGCTCAAACTGATCCTTGAATGTCAAAATTCCATTTCACAACACATCAGAGAGTCAAAACTTTGTAAGCATGTTCATAACCTTAAAAGAGAGGGGGAAAACCTTAAATTCAGTGATTCAGTTTTTTCCAGTTCATTTTTACCATTTATTTTGCCTTCACAGAAATACATTAGTAATATTAGTCGCAGTTTTGTTTAACAGACTTAAAATTAAAATAAAACAAATGAACTGATATTAATCTTACAGTTGTGTACCATTAATATTTAAGCTTCTGAACATAAACAGGCACACAATTGAACCCTCTTATCAACTACACTGTTTTCGTCTGTTAACTGTTTCATCAGCCATTGAGCAGTGCCAGCTTTATGGCTGAATTTATAACATCCACTGACTCATTCACATATCAGCAGTTGTAAATTAATTGCACATGATTATATAAAGAACATTTATCACAAAGCCAATTGTGTTCTGGTCATATCTCACATAGATAGCACTTTCAGAATTTGATCACTTTATTTTCTTTAATCTCACTAATTCCCTTCAAAAATAACAAAAACAGGATAATTTCATGCAAAGTAAGTGTTTATGTATTCCTGTTTGTCACACTTGTGTGGCACATTTAGAAAGGCTGCAGAAGATAATGACCAGTGTGACAACTTGGTGACTCTCCCTTAACAGGCAAACAAGTTGTGACAGGTCAGGTTTAAATACACAGTGATTTTTCAAGTTTGAAAGGATGTGCACCCATTGTTTCATCTCAGTTAGATGTCAAAGGTAATGTCACTACAAATCAGCAAACAGGCAGTCAAGAGAAAGCTCCAACAATACCATGCTGTTCTTTAAAAAAAATTTTTTTTAATTAATTTAACTTAATTTTGTCATTTATATTTTTCATTTTATTAATGTAATTATATTATTTACAGTATATTACAACAGTATAATAATATATTAAACATGTATTATGTTATTAATATAAGATTTTACATTTACAGTTACATTTACATTTAGTCATTTAGCAGACGCTAAGCGACTTACAATGAGGAGGCATTCAGCGATTCAACAAAAAAAAGCAATACACACAAGAAGGGCTATTTATACAAAGGATCTGGTAGCGCTCAGAGAATTAAGTGCTAGACTAAGGAGTTTAAGTAAAGTGTCCGGTGCATATAGAGAGAACTGTTTCTACAGGTGGCTTGTCAAACCCACTCACCTCTGTGAAGCACACTTCATAAATGCAAAATTTTTATTTAAATATATATAATGTTATATATAATACTAATTATCTTAATAAAGTAATATAACACATTATATCTTATCAATAATATAATACATGTAAAATATATTTTTTATTAACATTAACAGTAACAGTATGATGGTTAATGCACAGCACTGTGTTCATTTATACACGTTTTATTTTTTTTAACAGCACAATTCTTTTTTTTTTATACCCAGGGTGTCCAGTTTATTTTGAACTAATAGGTTTTGCTTTAAATGGGGGGAGCCCAGCACAAGTTTGTAGAAAAATGTTGTTGCTTGGAAGGAAACAAAAAAGCATTTGTTTTAGATTTAACAACAGGATAGTCCAACATGTGATAATGTCAAAATACAATAAAAAACAACAGTCATATTTTCAGAGATGTCAGAATGTAGGGCAGGAGGTAGAGAGGATTGGATGAAATAAGTACAGAAGATCGTTGTGTAACAAGGAGAACTTGGATGTGAACCTCTCTTTTTCACTCCTCTCTCTCTCTCCTCTCATAACCTCATTTGCTGAGCTCAATCTAATGTCCCTTCTACTCTTAGCAGCTTATATTTCTTGAGTCAAGCTGCTGGCCTGATTTTCAGAGTACAGTTTCTTATTTCTTTAGTTTTTCACTTTTATGAAATTTTGATGGTGGGCCCCAGCTTAAATTAATGAAAGGAGATTTGTTGTATAATCCAGTTTTGTGTGTCTGGCTCTCATGCGCTTATCATTTTGATGACTTTATGTGAATGGGATTCCTTTACGTCATTGTAGAAATGAACACAAGTCCACTAGGACCTATTTTTCAGGCTAGTGCTGAAAATAAAGTGACACTGATGTTGTTTTTTAGGAGGTGTTTGAAAACAGAAAGTAAAATATCCAGAAGAAAAGTGTGTTCTGATTTAGTCCAAACATCTAATGGTAAAAAGAACAGAATTTGGTAAAAGAAATTGGTAAAATGGTAAAAGAAAAGGAAAACACTGGGAATGTGATGTAATCAACCTCTCCATTTTGGAACTGGAAATGTGTATTATAAATATGATTAAAATAGATATTTTTTAAAATAATTAGTGGTCTTGTAGAAGAAAGCTTATTTTGTTAAAATTTTAAAAAAATTTTGTAAATAATACATAAAAGTAACATTTTGTCCTATTTTCAGTGGCTATTGACTTCAAATTGTATGTTTGTTATTACATGAAAAACAGGCAGAACAAATTAGAAGTTGACATTAGAGTATTGTTTATCAAACAATTTTCAAACAGTTAAATGTAGTACTGTGGGCTGCACGGTGGCGCAGTGGGTAGCACGTTCGCCTCACAGCAAGAAGGTCGCTGGTTCGAGCCTCGGCTAGGTCAGTTGGCGTTTCTGTGTGGAGTTTGCATGTTCTCCCCGTGTTGGCGTGGGTTTCCTCCGAGTGCTCCGGTTTCCCCCACAAGTCCAAAGACATGCGGTACAGGTGAATTGGGTGTGTGTATGTGTGTGAATGAGTGTGTATGGATGTTTCCCAGTGATGGGTTGCAGCTGGAAGGGCATCCGCTGCGTAAAAACAAATGCTGGATAAGTTGGCGGTTCATTCCGCTGTGGCGACCCCAGATTAATAAAGGGACTAAGCCGAAAAGAAAATGAATGAATGAATAAATAAATGTAGTACTATTAAGCCTTGTGCACACTGGGACGATTTTTGCTTGTTTGTCGAGATGTTTTTGGCATTCATACCCTTGCAGTTCCAGGCACGTGAACAAAAGTTCCGTTCTCATTGGTCAGCCAGTTTTTAACGTTCCACATCAAAATACAAAAATACAAGCTAGAGGCTTTTTTTGTTATTGAAAAATGATTATTTTAGACTTGATTTTAGGATGTTTTATGATGAGCATCTTTTGGCTCAGGAAATTCATGCTTCAGCCTACATTTTTGCCAAACAATACACTGCTCCAGGTACATTTTGGTGCACATTTCAGATGACAAGTTCACTAGAGGGCGCTAAATACATTTTTGCCAATCTGAAATGCGTTGTACGTTTCAGCTACACTTCCTTCTTGTACACATCCATGAGAAGACAGAACTTGTTGTACACAGCTAGAGAAACACTGAACTAAACTCTTCCCTAAACCCAACCAATGGTGTTTTCAAAAGCAAATGTATGAGAAAAGTACAGCTTTATCTTGATTTTACATTGCTTTTAAGTCTTTTGTGTAACCATGCTTCACTAGATTCGAACCTGGCACTCTGCATTACAAAGTGCAATGGATCTAACAACGGCAGAAAAGTTGTCTATATGGAGATAGAATGGTGAGGCAAACATATTCGATTACAAAATACAGACACTGTTAAGTTGTTTTGTTGTATTTAATTGGTGTTGTGCAAAGTACTGAAAGAAAAGAGTCATTTATTCATTGATGATGTGTGAAAAGGAACAAAAGTCGTTGCCGTCATACTGCCCAATAGCATTCATTTTACCTAGGAACTGCAGTCAAATGTATGTTAAAGTTCATTTTTGTGGTTTCACAAAAAGTAGGTTGAGGCACATATCTTTAATGAGCCTGTGGTGGAAAACACTGTTGTCATGAGCTGTTAATGTGAAAAGACCACAATGCTATGCATCAAATGACATATTAATACAATTACAGCACTCAACAACAATAATTCCGCTTAACCATATCACATTCTCAGGCATTATTAGAATTAATTAAATAAGTTATATGCCAATTGGTGGATACGACTGTTTCATGTACCCGTCCATTTCCATTTTGGAAGTGTGATTTTCATGCCCTGCTGGTTAATATAAAAGCGGATGTGGCAGATGTAAATTTTGGTGCTACACCCTAAGTTAATCCTAACCAATAATGGTCAACCTATAACGATTCTGATAGTCGTAACAGATCGTTTACATTGCTTGTAATAAAAGCTCTCTGGCATTACACATTTGGGTGTTTTCGATCTGCTGAACTTTGACTTTATTATCTATGTTGCATGTTTAATAAAGGTGGTGTTTTGTACTTTGTGTCGACTTCCTCTGTGGTCAGTCGACACTTTGCAGTGCTGGGCTCTTGTGCTCAATGACAGCACTGAGAATTCACACCTAGTGATGATGACAGCGATGAGCTCGTGGGCTAAAAGCAGACCCTGGTAATGTTTTTTTTGTCTCTGAGGAGGCTGTGTATAGTGGTTCTTCATTTCATGTTTAATTTCTAGCTGCCTGATTAACACATGCAGGCAGGAAAAGGATGGTTGTTGCAAAAGTAAATATTTCTCACGATGTCATTACAGATTACTATGTGAATCATTCAATAAAATGTATTCTTGTATAAAGCTATAAAAAGAATTTAGACTGCTTCAGAATGTTCTGTTTCTCTGGACTTTGGTTAGTTTTGATTTAGACTTTTAGGTTTGAGTGAAACATAATTTTTGTTTCATTCTGTCAACTGCATTTTCTCCACTAATTTATAACTAATTTATCAAGTTTTTGTTGTGAGAAATAGAGTGAGAAATGTGATTATATAAGAGTTATAGTATATAGTATATAGTATAGGTATAATCTCAGAATTGCAAGAAAACCTTTTTACATCTTTCAATTTAATATTTTTTTCAGAAGTTAGCTTAAATGATTCTGTTCACTTATGCTGGGTTCACACCAATTGTGAATTTAAGTATTCACGCGAGTAAATTAAAGAGCAAAAACATGAAAAGAGGCTTTTCAGCTGGGTGGTGTGAAAGATCCGCAATGTGTTTGCAGCAAAAGCAGCGAATTCGCCTCAATCGCGTCTTCCGTGCAAGTTCAAAATATCCAACTTGAGTGGAAAATCTGCAAGGTAAAAAACATTCCATGAGTAAACTAGAGCAAGTGACGCGATACTTTGTGTTTGGTGTAAACCCAGCATTATTGAAACTATGGAAGAAAGAATTGTGAGATATGAACTGAATTGAAAATCTGAATAAAATCTGAATTGTGTGTCATTGTGAGTTATCTTCTATCTAGTTTCAGGGCTTGCAAAATCTGGTACAATTGGGACAATTGTTTTTTCATTCGGGCTACCAAAATTTATTAACAGCATGCCTGGCAGACTATCTAGATACCCCGCTGGGCACGGTGTAGATAGATTTTGGTAGTCTGACTGAAAAAGCAATAACCCAGGGACTTCGGGCTACCAGATTTTGCGAGCCCTGAGTTTTATAACTCCACTGGCATTCATTGTAAAGAAGAAAAAAAACACTTTCTTCAAAATTCTTCAGAATGTTTTGTTTACAGACGAAAGTTATCCGGGTTTCAAAACAATTGTCATCCTACAGTATTTCTTTTTCTCTTTTGTGTGTGTTTGCTTGAAAATGTGTGTGAGTCATATTTGTAAGATCTGTAGTTCAGGGATGGCGAAGGGTAACTCAATCCAGTGCTTGCACAGGTGATACTGAGCCCAATATAGAGTCTTTTGGCCAGCTGGCCTTACTATTTAAAACTGAGAGAGGACCCGGGTGGGGGCACGAGGGGGTTCGCCAACAGGCGAAAATGTGCGCATATGTGAGCCTGTTGAGTCCTGACAGGCAAACTCCTGCACTTTATCTGCCAGAAAGAAAGGAAAGGTCAAAAGAGACCTACATTCTTCCTGTGACCTCCTTCCTTCCACTCTCTCTGCTTGTGTCATCGGGACTCCCAGGAGCCCAGCAGTGACACCATTTCGGAGAGTTTCATTACTTACCTCGTGAAATGTTAGCTATGTATTGGCTGTTAACATGTCGTGTAAGAGGGTTGATGTATTATTTTATTTACATTCATTTTTTTATTGTTAGTTTTTGAGTGAGAACCATCAACGAAAATCTATTAAATGAAAGTAAAATGAACGCTAACAATTGGAAGCACTGAAGCATATACATGTGTACTTTTTTATGAAATTATGAAATTAAACTTTTTTAAATTATGACAAATAATTTATTTTTCATTGATTTGTGGTTATTGTGTATTTAGTTTCCATCTAAACAGTAAATTCTTTTGCTCATATAATATAGAATGTGTTGTAATTCAATTTAATATGTCCTGGATGAATGCATTTTCATTCAGCATAGACACTTTAAATGACAAATTGATTTCTTTGCACATGTACATGTAGAGTTGCAGTCTATACTATAAACATATTAAAAGATAGCGTTTAAAAAAAAAAAGTTCTGTTCTTCTATTCATTGCTCATGCAGGTTTCCACAGAAATGTTGTTCAGCACCACAATTTTTGACATAGATAATTTAAAATGTTGCTTGAGCACCAGATCAGCATATTATTAAACCATTTTATGAAGGATCATGTAATGCTGAAGACGGGATTGATGATGCTGAAAGTACATCTTAAATTGAAAAACAAGCTGAATGAAATATTCACAACTACAATAACTCTGAAGGGTGATTGCATTGGTTTTTGAAGTGGTGTAAAAGAGCTGAGAGGGTGAATGGGGGTCTGCCAGATTGCGTGGAGTAAATGAGAGGCAACAGCTGAGCTAAAGCGAGCAGTCATTGGCACTCAGCGGATCCTCCTCTGTGTTTGAGGACGACAGACGATCTGTTCTCTCAATGTCTTCTGCTGAGTGCAGAGCAGGCTCTGTGTTCTGCCGTCCTCACCTATGCGAATTAGTCAAGTTTCTTCATTTTCTGCCTCTGCACGACGCAACAGTGGAGCCACTGCATTTACCTTTAACAACAAAAATATTGGATTGATTTTCTGAATGAGGAAGAAACCAAGTGGAAGCTGTACGTTCTCCCTTTCTGTGATTCAAAACACCGTAAGCACTGCACTTGTGGACTGACACACCTGTTCAGGAAATCTTTCACCATGCAATCTGTTTTCCTCACTTTTGGACCACCAGTGGAATATTAGTTTTAACTTTGAGACCTTTCCGAAGACTTTCAACACACTGGATCCAAACATGCTGGACACAAACCACTGCCTTCACATCAATGCTTCCTCATTTGAGGATCAGCTCATCCAAAATGCTGAAGATAAGATGTCTTTGAGTCTGGACTGTGACAGACATGCCTATCACAGCCTCAAAGAAGGTGGGCTTTATTGCTTTGTGCTTTTATAGAGTGTAAATAAAGCGCCCTCCATGTGTGCGCCCAACCTAATAAGCTGAATTTAGCTTTATTAGCGCTTATCCCGAGTGTTAACGCATCAAACCTGACTATTCTGGTGTCTTAGTGGTGAGATCACACCGCAGCTGCTCGGACCGAGCCAAGAGTGAGCACTGGTTGACCTGTAAAGCGTGCCAGGCGTAGGGGCTTTAAGGACAGCCATGTTTAATTAAGAGCACAGACACACAGGCTCTTGGATTAACTCAGTTGTCTGAGTTTTTCTTTTATTTCAACACCTGGATGTTGATGCCACCTTTTCCAGGTCTCCCACGGAATTTTCCAGACTGGCGAAGGAAAGATGGAGAGAGTGTTGGCATTTAGAAGTGTCTGATTGATTTACAGTATCAGGCCAGGTTCTCGGAGAGGTGCGACAGGGCTTGTGTTTCTTCTTCAGTGGGTGCAAAAATAGTGCCCTGCCGTGCCAAGGAGTGGGTGGTCAAAAGCAGCTGTTATAATGAAGTGGGAATAGGCGACTTTAGAATAAATACTGAAACTTTTAAGATAGATTTGCAAGTGAGAACCAAAGTGGGTGTTCTGGGATTTTTAAGGGAACTTGCAACAGCAAAAAAGGGGCCCAAATTTAAAAGCGCAGGACTCACATCCTTACAGCTGATCGCAAATGTCAACCATAGGTCACCTTACACTTTAAAAAAAATAACAATTGTTTCAAAGTTGAGGGATATCAGTGACGCAGTAAAAAGAACCATTTTATGTTTCCCCAAAAACCTGTCAGTGAAGCATTCGTGATAATACTTTCACTTTGCAGTAAAGGTCTCATTTGTTAGTTAAAATGAACAGTACAAGTTTGAGCGGTACATTTTTTGCCACATATGATAATCTCTATTAATGTTTGTTGGTAAACATTTGTTCATTGTTTTTATTTAACAAATGCATTAATAAAGTTGAAAGTAACATTATCTAGATTATTGGCTGTTGAAATGTTGTTAGTATGTTCATCGTTTTTGTGTTGTTTTTGTACATATATATTGTATATGTGTGTGTGTGTGTGTTCAAACTTCAAAGTGCATTAACTAATATTAACAAATGCAACTTTTTATTTAAAAAATGCATTAATAATGTTGAAATTAACATTGTGTATATTAATCTTAGCTGTAGAAGTGTTGTAGTTATTTTCTAATCTTAGCAAACAGAACTTTCTTGTACAGTTTAATAAGAAACTTTTTCCACCATAAAACTCAGAAGGTTCCATGTATGTTATAGGTTCGTAATGGAAATTGAATGTATGGTAGCTCTTGGCATTGGAGACTCAGACGTAGCTCTAGTTTGTTGATCCCCAGACGTTGTGGCTGTGAAGGTCAGAACAGCTGACGCGTGCACACAAAAGCAGTGCCATGTGGCTGATGATGTCATTGTGACAGGTGCCGGGACACCATCAACAGCCACTACCCTCCCAATGAGACATTTGACATAATGCCTCTGTAACGGCTTCGTTTCATAAAACAAAGCAATAATGACAAATCTCAAACATTACACACCACCCTCTTACAATCATTAAGCAACTCGCCCAATGTGTTGTGCCAGCATTCAAGTTCCTGATTTGGAGAACACTTGTTGCTCTTTTTTTAAATTCGGGAAAGTGGTTGAGTGCTGAAACAGGAAGTACGAAAACCACCCAAACAACCTTAATTTTAATAGTCCCTCCCCTCTGCATTCAGCCTTTAGTTCGTATGAAACTGATAGAGGGACCTTTCAAGCTCTTGTCCCGTCTGTGTTGAAGTCTGACTGTCCTGATGTGAGTCTGTCATTCTCTGTATCTCAATGCATTTTACTCTGTCTCCATGCAGTTCTTCAACTCAAACTACAACAGAGAAGGACACGAGAGGAGCTGGTCAGCCAAGGAATCATGCCTCGTAAGTCCAATTTTATTCCTCTAATTGTGTGAATTATGAATCATATGTTTTTGCAGCAAAGCAGATTGTGATGTTGGTTTATGAGGGTTGCGTATGTAGTTGAATGCATAAGTCATTCTTTAAAATACGCGTCTTTGAATTATATAATAAAATAAAATTAAAGTAATTTAATTTAGTTTAGAGAAATATAGCACAAAAATGCTAAACGCTAACTATTTCAGGTTATAAAACAAGCAATGTATTGTACTAAATTAAGAGAGTTTGTGGTTAACCCGATTAAGCACATTGTATCATATTTGACTTTCTAGGGCCTCTAATTATTTACATGATCAACTTAATTGAAAAGCATTTGTATATGATTCACTGCATGCCGTCAGTTGAAACTTTTAAACAAGTACAAGAACTTTTAGTAGCGTTCTGAAAAATGTCAGATATTTTACATGTCAGGCTTTACGGAGTTAAGCAAATTCTGAATTTGTTAAACTCCACCTATGGATATTCTGTTTCTGGTTGAACTTGATTAAATACGTAAATCAAACACATACAAACAAAACTATTTCACACTTCAGATGCCGCTTGCACTGATGTTTAGCATGCAACATTCACACATTATAAAGTGTGGCTTGAGTGTTTCTGGGGCATCTTTACTTAATGTTAGGCTGGTCTGTTGATGGACATTCAAAATAGGCTGGTCTGGTGATGCACATTCAAAAATGATGTGAAGACATAATGCAGATGCCAGGTTAAATTATGACCCGCTGATTTCAAAGTTTATGGTTGCATTAGCCATTGTTTCTGAGTGTGAAAAGTCACCTAAATACCCATTTAGCACTTGGAATGTACATTTGCCTGTATATTCAAGCTGGATTGAGCAACAAAATTCTTTGCTATTTGCAATACATTTTAGCCACAAATACATCCCCAATGACAAACCAGCTGATAAGTGGCAGTTGCAATAATTATTGGTATGTCAATAAGTTGCTGTTGTGGTGCAGTAAAGTATTACATGATGGTGTGAAGGATATTGCAACATCCCCAGCCACTCGTTCTGCATGCAATGGACTGAGAAATTTAATTTCTCTTCATTTAATTCATGCCGCAATCCACATCCATTTAAAAAAAAAAAAAAAAAAACTAAACATGCATTTTGCTGTTAGACTCCCTGATGGGACGGCCCTGTAGCATGTCCTCTGTGGAAGACTTGACTCTTGCTTGCCAACACACAGTCATTGTGAAAGAGCCTGTTGTGTTATCAGGTGGATCTACTTCCCCTATTGTTTCCACTTCCTTATTCTATGTTCTGCTCATCAAGTGAGAGGATTTGCAGTCCTCACACTGTGCTTGTCTGTGTGGTCTCAGTGGGAAGGAGGAAGTGCCCTATCTAGCTCTGCTCTTTAAAACCGACTGCCAAAAATGAACTGTTTTGTTAACTTCATGCAGTGCTAAACATTCATTGACAATAGCAGCCTTAACAAGACAATTAATCACTCTAAATTTTCATGTCAAAATCTGTCCGTTGCTGCACACGGAAATACTGCAGGGATACATTAAGGTTTCATAACTGTATAATGTAACTGTACGAGGGTGCTTAGGACATAAGGTGATGTAAGATAAAAAATCTAGATTAAAAAAGTAAAAAGAATATAGAAAGGTTTTACTTTTTTGTCTAGTGTAAAACATACGTCAAATTATGTAACTTTTTTTGTGTTTCACCTTGTGTTGTCATGATACCAAAATTTTGACTTTGATACCATACCCAAGTTAAATATCACGATACTGATACTAAATCGATACTACAGTCTTAGTCTTATCATTTTAGTCTCAGAAGCCAAAACTGGGTCATTTTACATTTGATTATACATTTTACACTGTATACTGCTAGACTTACTGTTTATACTGTTTATTTAGTTTGTATCTTTGCTGTACTGCTTTTATCAATGCTCGAAATTGGTTTAGTATATTTTATGCAGATGCACTTCCCTACAAAATCATCCCAATCAATCTAAAATGATGAATTCTTATCATATTGAGCCATTTATTTAATCTGGCAAAATTATATTCAATATCGCAATATGTATCGCAGAAAAATGTAATATTGCGATGTCATTTTTTTTTCAATATCGTGCAGCCCTAGACCACATATATCTTGGGAAATGTAAGGGTCAGTACTACACAGCTCAATATTTTTATGCCAAATTTTTAAAGTTTAAAAAAAGAATTCAGGCCTATGCCACTCTCACCCATATATTTGATTCTCTGTACAGCACTACTTTTTGATATAGTCAAGATTTTCTCACATTCAACCTGAAACATACAGCAAATACAATTTTATGACTGTATTTTGTGATTGTTCATGTTTTCCATGTTGTGAAAATCATAAAAGAATTTGATTGTAATTTTATTGAAGGCTATATTTGAAGTGTTCTACCATGTGCCAAGAGAAGTCTCATAAGTCACTTTGAATTAATTTTTTAACCAAAGAAAAACTCTTTTCTTTGATGCCTAATCTGAGCTTTCATGAGTCACTAAAAAGAAAAAAAGATATTCACCCCAATCTTTTGTACACTGTTGCAAATTTAATGTTGTGAGATTCTTCTGCAGAGACCAGCACTGGGCTCACCCTGGCTTGTGGTTTTACAAATTTAAGCAATTCGGTTACACAATCAGCCATTACATTACATTCTTACTGTATTATTTCTTTCACATTACAGTCCCGTTATATGTGCAGTATTCTGTTGTTTTTGTTTCCCTTTTATTTTCAGCACAATAAATATATACACATGTACACACACAGACACAATTTACTATTGTTTACTAATACACTTCTTTAGTCATCAACAGAAGAAAGAAACTCGTAAATGTTTGGAAACACTTTTGTGTGAACTATTCCATTAATACAGAAAAAAATCTGTTCATTAATATCTGATGAAATGTATTCATCATAGCAGGCAGAACGCAGGTGGACAGACACACCTGCTCTTAATACACAAAACTCCCTTTGTTCTTTCAGCAGGTGATTTGAGATTGATATATGGGGGATGTTCCTTTAAAAAAAAAAATTTTTTAAGTATGACCTTTCAGGATGACCTTTAATGACTAATTTTACATTCTGCTTTCATAGTTCCTCAATATCAGGTTTTCGTTAAGGGAACAAATATATGAGTATTAAAATACTTGGAAATCCAAGAGAAATCGTAGAAAAATATATTTGGTAGCTGTTTGAAGTGGATTGGTTCACACTGGAAATATTCTGGGGTTTTCATAGCATCTCACACAATTGACTTTGGCTTATACTTGGCTAATTAATCTTGGCTAATTAAAATAAACATTCCTGTGACTAAAGATCAGAAAATAACATCAGCTCTGTCTGTTTTTTTCAATGCACAGCATTGAAGAGTCCGGCTGCTTTCCACGAACAGAGGAAAAGTCTGGAGAGAGCACGTGTAAGTGACTTTATCTTTCTTTTAACTTGAAAACTAGGAATTAGCTTTTTTCCCCCCTCATTTTGATCCTTATTTTCTCTCCTACTGTCGTAGACTGAGGATTACCTGAAGAGGAAGATCAGGAGCCGGCCGGAGAGGTCAGAACTGGTCAGGATGCACATCCTAGAGGGTAAGTGTCTTGTCATAGTTTTAAATATGACAGTTAAAATATTTATTTTTACTATATTATATATTTACTATGTTATATATTTATTTTACTGTATAATTGTCACAGTTTTATTTAATTGTTGTCTAATTATCTGTTATTTTATACTGTTATTATCTAATCAATTCGAATGACTTTGGCTCCTGTTTCGGAGTGAGGACTCTTTCTATAACTTGTATATACTTTCGTATGTTTTCCATTCCAGTCACAACAGAAACAGCTAGTTCATCAGTATGCAAAACAAATATCAGTCAGTGATTTTTAAAAGACTTAAGGGGGTATTTATGTTGAAGGAAGGAATTATTTTGTTAATGATTACATTTTGTTTTACCCACAGAGACTTCAGCCGAGCCTTCACTGCAGGCCAAGCAGCTGAAGCTGAAAAGAGCCCGTTTGGCCGACGATCTCAATGATAAAATCTCCCATCGCCCTGGTCCCATCGAGCTCATCCACAAGAACATCCTGCCGGTGCACGCACTCATTGGTTAGTCTGAAGCCACTGTCAAATAACCAGGGTGCGACTTACAGAGGAGGTTGGGAAGTTTGACCTTTTCTAATTAACACTTAATCCCCCCTGAAGAATGTCAAAACTAGTAGTTTGGGGGCGTCTGCCCTTTAAATAGTGATAAAGAGTTAACTCTGATCTGTAGAAAATATAATAATAGAAAATATAAATGAGTGCTGGAAATCCTTGAGAATGCTTGAATTTTATTGTAGTGTTTTCAAGGTTTGAAAAGTGCTTAGATTTTAGATAAAGTATTTGAAACTGCTTGAAAATTAGTAATTGTGTATTTAATTGTGATGCTTTTGTAAAAATTTATCTGACTAAATAGGTAATAAAAATTCACTACTTTAAAATAAAATAAATCTCTTTGTTTTTGAACAAAATGAAAACTCTTGAGTCTGTGCTAGTGCCTGTAGCTTCTACCTGTCCTTTTTTTTTATCATCTGCATCCTTTGAAATTAAAACTAAAATAAATGTATAAGTATGCAAGTATGTCACACATGTAAAATGTGCTTGAAAAGGGCTTAAATTTGACATTTGAATAGTTTGATTGCAGTATTTACATGTCTGTACTGCAGTTCAATAATACGACTAAAATCGGCATACTCCACATGTCTTAATCCGATTTCTGTTTAGTTCGATTATGTCCTTAGTCGGATTAAATTAATCAAAAATCACTGTTAACATGGTAGACTCTTAATCAGAGTATTGTCTTAATCGGATAAAAATAGGATTATTGGCGTCAATGTAAACGTACTCATTGATTCATTCACTAGAACCACTTTTAATTTGTTTTTAAAGTTATAATTTTAAAGTTATAATTCTTGTCACGCTGCTGTCGTTCAAAAACATGGTTTAAACTGCACTATTTTCTCACTGATGAATGAGACTAATCTCCCTAGTTTTATCTCTTCTGGTCTTGGGTCTGTGGGCATTAATGTTCTTTGGAAGAGGCATGTCTATGGACAGTGATTATCTAAGGCGGGCAGGATCTTTAGCTTTAGCAACTGCTAGCCTCTGTAAAATTGCCTGCCTGACAATCTCCTATGACATATGCACATTGTGAATGTGATACATAATATAGGCAGCAAGAACTACTTCATTGTGTGGTTCCAATGGTTCCAAAAGTTGAATGGGCACTGTTCTAGACTAGCATGTGTGTCAGACCGTTGTTAAAAATGATCTATTCATAAGTGATGCCTGCACAAATCATACAACAAATCTCTTGTGTGTATTTTCAGGTACCGAGTCTCCGAAGGGTGAGAGCTCGTCACTGGACGAGGACAGCAGTGACGCTCTGTCTCCAGATCCCCAGTGCAGTCAGGACTCTCCACTGGGTCTCGGCCCTCAACACTCCCCCTCTAATATGCTGAACATGAACGGAGACCTCTCACCCACTCAGGTAGATTCCTGCTTTTTAGGATGAGATCAATGGTAAATAGCTTTTTGAGGTCAGCACTGCTATTTTGTTCAGAAAATACTATCGTCTTGTTACTCTCATTCAGACCTGAATTATTTATATATATATTTTTTACAGCTCTTTTTCCAATTTTTTGTCTCGAGTGCAAACTCACTTTGAATTGGCCTTTATTTTTAAATGATCTATAATTACATATTAGGATGCATTAAAGATCACAAACCATATTTAACCAGTGTATATACTGTAGTTCCTCACCCAGGCTCCTCCTCTCGTCACGTCTGACGCCTCTCCACCACAGAATCTAACCAGTGAAACTAACATGACAAACTCTTCCCGTCCACCATCAGGACATACAAAGGTAAAGTGTTAAATTCATTTGTCTGAACTGATGAAAAATTAAAGGTCACGCTCATTTTTCTTTTTGTTATCTCGTATATTCAGTCCAAGTCCAGCACAGATCGGACTTATCAACGATCAAAGAAACCCAAAGATAACAAGCCCAAAGTAAAGAAACTGAAATATCACCAGTATATCCCGCCTGACCAGAAGAACGACCGGGAGCCTCCTCCGCAGCTGGACTCCTCGTACGCCAAAATCCTCCACCAGCAGCAGCTTTTCCTTCAGCTTCAGATCATTAACCAGCAGCAGCAGCACTACAACTACCACACCATCTTACCCGCACCTCCGAAGTGAGTACAAGCACATGTGGATGTGGATTCATTTGAGTGTGCTGTGTATAATTGTGTAAAGAAATCTTGTATGCTCACCGAGGGTGCATTATTTGATCGATAATGCTTTCATCTGATAATTATAGTGTGAACATCTTTGCAATTTAAAATAGCTGTCTATTTTAATATACAGTAGTCAATATTTGAAGTGGATCAATAGTTTTGATCAAGGTTGTCCTGAAACTATTGAACAACACTCATTGTTGTCTTAAGACAATTTTGAAAAACTTCTTTGATCCACTTCAAATGTTGACTACTTTATTTTTTTATCAATGTTTTGGTGGAAACCGTGCATGTTTAGTGGTCTTTGATAGAAAGAAAACTGCATTTATTGAAATAGAAATAGTTTGAACATTAAATTAAATGTTCAATTAAATGTATTTACTGTTAGTTCTAATCAATTCACTTTGTTCTTGCCCAATATTAGTAGTAATTTAGATAAAAATCTCACTGACTCCAAACTTTTAAACAGAGGCATTTCTGATGGTTCTGAACCAATATAGGTCATGACCCCAAAAAAACATCTGTTTTGATTGTATCACAAAAATTTTTAGTGTAAATGAAAAAAATGATTAGTGTAACAAGCATAATTGGGATAACAAATCATACAGACAAATCTATGCAAGAGAAAATAAAATATTACGCAGATTGAATTGACATTAAATAGGTTACAATATTGTTGTAAAGAGAGAAGCCTAACTATTCTAAATACATAAATAAATCTGTTTTATTGCAGACTTCCTGCTGAAAAGCAGCAGCCATCCACAAATCCTGGTCCTGCCTCTTCCCAAACTATTTCCACCTCCTCTGCAGTCTCCTCCAATCAGAATGGACCCAGTCGTCAGAGCCAGCCTACAGTGGGAGGAGCTAAACCCAGCAGTTTGCCTGCAAACCTGGATGAATTTAAAGTAAGTAATAGTGACCGCTTAATTTTTCTGGCAATCTTGGATAAAGAATATAATTTTTTTTTTATCGAGTTCTAAGAGAAAATGATGGGGGGGGTTTTTCAAACTGATTTTTGGCAATTTCACTTCCAGGTTGCTGAACTTAAACATGAACTCAAATTAAGGGGTTTGACTGTATCGGGCACTAAGAACGATCTCATTGAACGGCTGAAGAACTACCAGGAGCAGAACGGTGGTTCATCATCAGCAGCAGGAGGAGGTACTGCTATGAAAACAGTGCCTGCTCAGTTACCACAGGTGTCACATCAACTCCCCAAAGACACAACTGTTCCAATTTCAGTCTTTCCTATAACGGCTACCACAAGGGTCCACAGCACAACACCACCTCAGATCATGCGCTTCAGCAGCACCAGCTCCTCTCCTCCTGTGTCTCCTACCCCGTCTGACCGCTCTCTGGCTGGACTGAGTCCAGATGAGGCCAGCTGCAACGGGGATGTGTTTGGAGAAATGGTAAGTCCGTGGTCAGAAAACATGGATGTACAAAGTATCAGTACCTTTTTTTTCTTTTATAGGTATTTTAAATATTTAATTCATTCATTAGTTCATGATATTTTTATCAAGTAAATAACACATTATCACTTATTTACCCTCA
>CAIGQV010017602.1:2773624-2785923 GCA_903798115.1 Danio jaintianensis | reverse complement strand
TGGAGTTTGTCAGAATTAGTGGGTTTTTGTTTGTCCACCCGCCTCTTCAGAATTGACTACAAGTTCTCAATGGGATTAAGATCTGGGGAGTTTCCAGGCCATGGACCCAAAATTTCAATGTTTTGGTCCCCGAGCCACTTAGATATCACTTTTGCCTTATGGCACGGTGCTTCATCGTGCTGGAAAATGCATTGTTCTTCACCAAACTGTTGTTGGATTGTTGGAAGAAGTTGCTGTTGGAGGGTGTTTTGATACCATTCTTTATTCATGGCTGTGCTTTTGGGCAAAATTGTGAGTGAGCCCACTCCATTGGATGAGAAGCAACCCCACACATGAATGGTCTCAGGATGCTTTACTGTTGGCATGACACAGGACTGATGGTAGCGCTAACCTTTTCTTCTCCAGACGACTTTCGGTTTCAATATGCAGTGAGAGGTCGCTTGTTGTCCTTGCTCCGACTTTTTCCTTGGTTTGTGTCATTTGCAGCAGTCATTTCTTATATTCGACACGATTTAAAGTGTCTTTAATGATCAGGGAGCGAAACGAATGCAGGAATGGGCAGAAATAAAAAAACTGGCAGCGCTACAGACCATGAAGCCCCAGGCCAAGACCTCGAGGCGTCCGATATGGCGGCAGCCCCTGTTCCTTTAACGGCTGAGGTACTCGTGTCAGAGCTTGAGAAGTCAAGGCGAAGTTTAACAGAGGAATTTACTGCTTTGCTGAACTCTTCCTTATCCCCCTTACAAACATCTTTGGATGGCATTCGCGGTACTTGGCTTCTCATACCGCCACTATTTCGGAGATGGAGACGGCCCTTACAGATCATAGCGGCAGGATTACCGAGTTGGAGAACGAAGTTACTTCCTTAAAAACCGAATTAACAGCGGCGTCGGATTTAATTGCTACGTTGGGGTCTGCTGTTGATGATTTGGTCTCTCGATCGAAGCGACAAAATCTACGAGTGGTCGGCTTTTCAGAGGGGATTGAGGTTAGAAATCCAAGAGAATTCATGACGGACTTTTTCTTTAACACCATGAAAGACGTCCTGTCAGCCCCGCCTGAAATTGATCGCGCTCATCGGAGTTTAGCACCCAAGCCCCGTCAAGGTAATAGACCGCGGCCATTCATTGTCAGATTTCACAGGTTTCTGGACAAAGATACCGTACTGCGATGGGCCAAGAAACACAAAGATATCTTCTATCAAGGGCACTCCATTAAGATCTACGAGGACTTTAGTGCGGGAGTCGCAAGGAAACGCGCTGCTTTCAACGAAGTTAAGTCAAAACTGTACAAGAAGGGAATACGATTCGGCATGATCTACCCAGCTCGTCTGCGCATCACTCACAATGGTGAGCATATCTTCGACACCCCGGAGGCGGCTGAAAGCTACTTTCAGGAACATATTCGAGATGGATAATGCCTTTGTCTTCAACACTGGGTAGCGATAATGAAAAGTTTTATAAACTGAGTTTCAATGCCCTATCCTGTATATGTTATATGCAGTGATTAGTGTGGTTCACAGTTAATTTCCTTTTTGCGCACTCTTATTTACAAGGACTTTCAACTTGCCATACGGTTTTTGTTTCCCTGACATTAATGGACAGTAATTTGTTTTATTAATTGTATTCATTCATTATTTCTTTTATTATTGGTACTGGTCATGATCGGAGTGGACTTTACTGCATGGTTTTCCGGCTGTGTAACGGTATATTCCTGCAACTCGTGCTGGTTCTAATGGCGAGTTTAGGATGTTTGTTTTTTTGTTCTGTTGGTTCTAGGGTTGTTATATGTTTGGAGGAGAATGTTTAGTCACATAATTGTACTTTGTTTTTTTGTCTTTTTTCTTTATTTTGCTGAGGTCCTTTTGCCTGATTGATTTAATTTTTTTGCACCATAGGAATGGCTGTTTTTAACACAAGACTAAGTGGTAGAGGGTTTTCGGTTAATTTGGTTAGCTGGAATGTTTGAGGTTTAGGAGGACCAATTAAACGTTCCAGAGTGTTTTCTCATCTTAAAAATTTAAATTCTGATATATTTTTTTTTTACAGGAAACACATCTGCGTGTTAAGGACCACATCAGATTAAGAAAACCATGGATAGGTCATGTGTTTCACTCTAACTTTAACAGTAGAGCCAGAGGTACTGCTATTGTTATGCATAAACGAGTTCATTTTTCTCCATCCCAGATTATTTCAGATCCTGAGGGTCGTTATGTTATTGTTGTTGGTAGTCTCTTTCATATGTCAGTGGTGTTGGTAACATTTATGCCCCAAACTGGGACAACCCTGCTTTTTTCACTTCACTTTTTTCATCTATTCCGAACTTGAACTCTCATTACCTTATACTGGGAGGCGATTTCAATTGTGTTATGGACCCAAGGTTTGATCGGTCGAATCCTAAATCTTTAGAGCAATCTGCTATGGCTAAGGCAGTGTCATCTTTCATGGATCAGGTTGGATGCATTGATCCATGGCGCTTTCTCAACCCATCAAGAAAAGATTTTTCCTTTTTTTCCAGTGTTCATCAATCTTATTCGCGCATTGACTATTTTTTCTTAGATAAAGCTCTCTTACCTTTAGTTAGTACTTCTGATTATTCTGCTGTAGTCATCTCTGATCATGCTCCACATTCACTTAACCTAAATCTTTCTTATTCTAGAGGCCGGGCAAATCAGTGGAGGTTTGATTCAGGATTACTATCAGACAAACAATTTTGTGAGTATATAAGTAATAATATAGATGTGTTTATTGAGACAAATAAATTAGAAGCAGTTTCCCCTTATTTACTATGGGAAACATTTAAAGTGGTAATCAGAGGTCACATTATTTCATACATTGGTTATAAGTACAAGCAAAGGAAACAAAAGTTAAAGGATCTGCTTGATTCCATAGTTGAGATCGATAGGCAGCTTCTTAATAATCCTACCTCTGAGTTACGTGCTAAGAAGTTGGAGTTAAAAACAGAATTTGATTTGCTTAGTACAAAGAATGCTGAATTTATGTTACGAAGAACTAAAGCTACTTATTATGAGTACGGAGACAAAGCTGGTCGGTTATTAGCATCCCAGCTTAAGGGACAAGCTGCCTCTGGTCTAATTACTCAGGTGTATGACTCCTCTGGCTTATTAAATAAGAACCCTTCTGACATTAATGACATTTTCCTCTCTTACTATTATACAGTCTTTACAAATCAGAAGCTCCTGAAGATGAATCCACTATGCATAGTTTTTTAGACAGTCTAGATATTCCTTGCATTGATACAGATGTGGCAGTGGATCTTGACAAGCCCCTAGAATTGAGTGAGATTCTGAAAGGACTTCAGATTATGCAAAATGGTAAGGCGGCAGGTCCAGACGGTTTCCCGATTTATTTCTACAAAAGGTTTGGGAAACAGCTGGCACCTTTATTGTTAGACATGTATAAGGATTCTTTAGCAAATGGTTCTCTTCCTTTAACTTTGACTCAGGCTTCTATTTCACTTATACTCAAACGTGACAAGAACCCAGAGGATTGTGGGAGTTGGAGGCCTATAAGTCTGTTAAATTCTGATGTAAAATTATTAGCTAAGGTGCTGGCTTCCCGTCTGGATCCCTGTCTTCCAAAAATAATTTCTGAAGAACAGACTGGTTTTATTAGAGGTCGACAATTATCATCAAATATTCGACGGCTTTTAAATATAATTTTTTCCCCATCCCTCTCTTCAACTAGTGAAATAGTCATCGCATTAGATGCGGAAAAGGCCTTCGATCGTGTCAAATGGAACTATATTCCACTTATAAATAAACTATATTTATTCACTATATTAGGCAGATTTGGTTTTTTTTCATGGATACGTCTTCTGTACACTGATCCAGTTGCCAGTGTGAGAACAAACTTTTTGTGTTCTCAATATTTCCCCCTTACAAGAGGCACTCGTCAAAGCTGTCCCCTTTCTCCACTCTTATTTGCTTTAGCAATAGAACCTCTTTCCATAGCTTTGAGAAATTCCCCGCTTTTTTCAGGTATTGTTAGGGGAGGGATAGAACATTGTGTTTCTCTTAATGCTGATGACCTCTTGCTTTATGTTTCGAACCCTGCTCTCTCAGTCTCAGATCTTTTGCTTGTGCTTAACACCTTTGGATCTTTTTCTGGATATAAGCTTAATATAAGTAAAAGTATTTGCTTTCCAGTAAACGGCTTAGCTAAACAAATTCCAGCTAAGATATTGCCATTTAATTTTTCCTACACAAAGTTTCGTTACTTGGGAGTAAATATTTTGCATTCCTTCGATCTATTATATCAGCATAATTTTTCTACATTACTCACTCAAGTTAAATCAGATTTGCAACGCAGGGATAAGTTACCTCTTACTCTATTTGGTAGAATTCAGTCAATTAAAATGAATATTTTGCCAAGGTTTTTGTTCTTTTTTCAGACCCTTCCAGTGTTTTTACCAAAATCTTTTTTCAAGCAGTTGGATAGAGCTATTGCTTCATATATATGGCAGGGAAGGCCCCCTCGGTTAAGCAAGCCATATCTTCAGAGACACAAAAAAGATGGGGGTCTTGGACTGCCCAACTTTTTAATTTATTACTGGGCAGCAAATATCAGCAAAGTTCATAGCTGGTACAATTTTCCTCAAATGGATTGGTGTAGATTAATAGCACAGTCTTGCTCGACATCTTCACTGTCGGCCTTAGTGTGTACCCCTTTGTCCAGTCGCCCTTCTAAGTATACTACAAACCCAGTTGTTTGTTCTCCTCTCAGGATTTGGAGGCAGTTCAGACAACATTTCAAACTTGCTGCTGCTTCTGTCTATGGCCCTATTTGTAATAGTCATCTATTTCCTCCTTCAACACTAGATTCTTCTTATGTTTTATGGAAAAATAGAGGCCTCTTACATTTTTCAGATTTATTTATTGATGGAGTTTTTGCTAGTTTTTCTGTTCTTGTAGAGAAATTTAATATTCCACAGTCTAATTTGTTTAGTTTTTTTCAAGTACGTAATTTTGTCCATTCCCATTGTCTTTCATTTCCTAACCTGTCACAGCCTTCTTTATATGAGAGGTGCTTAATTCAGAATCAATCTGATTCTTCCCTATACTTTGCCCTCTCTTTCTCGGTTTAAGCATCAATGGGAGAAAGAACTTGGACTTGGTTTGGATCAGGAATGGTGGGAAATGGCTGCAGAGAGGGTTAATTCCTCTTCTTCCTGTGCCAGACTGAGTCTGATTCAATTTAAGGTTCTACATAGAATTCGTCTAACGAATGTCAAATTAAGTAAGCAAGCTATTTCCAGGCGTGGATGTTTGTTGCAATAGGTGCTCTCTGGCTCCTGCTGATCATACCCACATGTTTTTTTCTTGCCCAAAGTTGGAGAATTTTTGGAGTTCTTTCTTTGATACTTTTTCTACAATTTTCATCATTTCTCTTGAACCATGCCCTTTGGTGTAACGGCTGTGTTGGATAACCTTTCAAATAAGAATGCTAATGTTCTAGCCTTTGCATCACTGATAGCCCGGAGACGGATTTTATTACATTGGAAGTCTTCTAAACCTCCTCCCACTGTCTCATGGTTAGAAGATTTGATGTCGTTTCTATATATTGAAAAAATTAAGTTTACATTAAGAGGTTCCACTGAAAAATTTTATAAAAACTGGGATCCTCTTATTAATTTTGTCAAGAATACAATTCATCTCTTCTCTGATTTATGTTTTGTTTTTTTGTTTTTTTCAGCAAAGATCTTTGTCCTTTTTATTAGTGTGTGTGTCATTTATATTGTATGTATATTTATTTAGTTGCTTTGACAATTCATGTAGGTGCTATTGTTGTTGTGTACGTTTTTTTATTCTCCTCCGTGGGGGTGGGATGGGGGACTGAGGGTTTTTGAATGTTCTTGTTTACCCTTAGTTATTGTTAAAAAAAAAAAGTGTAATTTATTGATATTGTGGTATTTCTTTTTTTTTTTTGCAGACTCCACAAAAAAAGATTAATAAAAAAAATTCTTCTCCAGACAAGCCTTTTTCCAGATGCCCCAAACAATCGGAAAGGGGCTTCATCTGAGAATATGACTTTGCCCCAGTCCTCAGCAGTCCATTCGCCATACTTTTTGCAGAAGATCAATCTGTCCCTGATGTTTTTTTTGGAGAGAAGTGGCTTCTTTGCTGCCCTTCTTGACACCAGGCCATCTTCCAAAAGTCTTCGCCTCACTGTGCGTGCAGATGCGCTCACACCTGCCTGCTGCCATTCCTGAGCAAGCTCTGCACTGGTGGCACTCCGATCCCGCAGCTGAATCCTCTTTAGGAGACGATCCTAATGCTTGCTGGACTTTCTTGGACACCCTGAAGCCTTCTTAACAAGAATTGAACCTCTTTCCTTGAAGTTCTTGATGATCCTATAAATTGTTGTTTAGGTGCAATCTTAGTAGCCACAATATCCTTGCCTGTGAAGCCATTTTTATGCAATGCAATGATGGCTGCATGCGTTTCTTTGCAGGTCACCATGGTTAACAATGGAAGAACAATGATTTCAAGCATCACCCTCCTTTTAACATGTCAAGTCTGCCATTCTAACCCAATCAGCCTGACATAATGATCTCCAGCCTTGTGCTCGTCAACATTCTCACCTGAGTTAACAAGATGATTACTGAAATGATCTCAGCAGGTCCTTTAATGACAGCAATGAAACGCAGTGGAAAGTTAATTTTCATGGCAAAGGACTATGCAATTCATCTGATCACTCTTCATAACATTCTGGAGTATATGCAAATTGCTATTATAAAAACTTAAGCAGCAACTTTTCCAATTTCCAATATGTATGTAATTCTCAAAACTTTTGGCCACGACTGTAGATTCATCTTAACAAAATTAGTCTTTCAAAAGATACATTACTTTAAAATAGACTTTTTTGATACACAATTTGATATACAGCAAAATCCTCAGAGTAAAATTAACTTCTCCCACTGGTCCTAGTCCCACAAAGAGAGTTAAAAATAACACTGGAGCAGAGTTAAAGTGCTGATTAAACATAAAGGATGAACTCCTGCTGTTAACAAGCAGAATCACTGAAGAAAAACTACAACGGACTTCAATCATAACCTTAGGTCCTGCTGTCCACACAAACATTGGGTATTTTCAAAACAGCAGCTTTTTCTACATGGTTTGGCTGTTCGTCCACACAAAAATGCAGTATCAGTATCACTGAAACCCACATTTTGAAAATTCATGTCAGGGAGAAGATTTACAAAAGCACCAGGGTCTGTGTTTTTAGAAAATAGAGGATTTTTTTCTTTTTCGTTTACATAAATACATGTGTATGTGTGGAGATGGCCTTAGATGAACTCAACTAAAAACTCAAATCTCTCAATCTCAGCTCATCAGGAACTTTAAACAATTCCTCAAACAGCATCAGCAGCTTCACTTATTACTAACCTGTTTTACTTTATTTCTGTCAGATGTTTCAAAAGTCCTTAGTGAGATTTACTGAAAATGCTTATTTTGTTAGACGTCACCATTTGTGGAGAGCAGAATTTACTTTACTTGGGCTCTTTGACTTGATTTTTGTATGTTATTTGTTTCATTGCTCTTGAGGATATTGTAATTAATAACACGTGTATGATAATATAATACTAAATATAAGGTGGTAATAGTGTTGTTACACTCTGCTGTGTCATTATCGGTGACCAACAGAGGGCGCTAGAGTTCTACAGCCCAGATGATTGAAAAGTGCTGGAATTATAAGCGGTGCTTTGCGTGGAAAGTGACATAAGCTGCGGTTTTCTTCTTTCATCTCGTGAATTCCAGCTGCCTGGTAAGTAAAGTAGTTCGTAAGAAATGGCCTATTTATAAACCAAAATACACAGCATTTCGACGTTTGAGAACTTTTATTCTGAAAAGTGACATACATTTGAGGTACAAATCCACATGTGAAAACCATAGACTGGTGAAAACTCATTTTACGTCAAATTCATCTAACGTTTATTGATGTTGTTTACAATGTCAGACATTTCTTTTTGTTGTTTTATTACCTTTTATTTAGTCAAAATGTGAATATAAAATATATATTTTTTTACCCCCAAAATAAATGTCAGGAATTTTTCCAGTTCTTCCAATTGTTGCCAAAAGCCCTTATACAACTAGTTCATTAATATCACAGTTTTTACACAATACTGCAGGCATTATCAACGTACAAACACTCGAATTTAAGACATCTTTAAACATTTCTGAATACAGCGTCTGTGTAATTATTAAATGAGATTCTTATATAATTAATAAATGATACAATTCATGTACTTGAACACAGAAATATAATTAATATGCACAATATAAATATAATAAAAACAGAAAAGTTGTCAAGTTCATAGGAATATCTGGGTTGAATAAAAGCAAAGCACAACGCAGTACAGGAATAAATAGGAAGCACATTTTGTATGCACATTTTTAATACTACGAACATTTAAGAAATATCACACTAGCAAGTGTGCTGTTGGTCTGAAGGTATGCACAAGGCCTCACAACTGTGCTGATATTCAGTGTCACAGCATATATGTAAGTGTTATATTGATTTTATGCAACAGTTAGATAAACAAGTAACAGTATATACTGTGTGTGTGAAGTGGTGTAACAATGATTTCCCCTTCAAAGCATTTTAGATTTCCCAATCCTGCTACCCATTGTATCTGAGTCTCCTGATCCTACAGCAGATGGTTTGATTAACTTGGAACAGTTAGCTTGAAAACAGAAGTGCCAGACTTTTCCCCATTAGACTTCAGTTTTTAAGTTTGATCTATTGGAATACATTGTTTCTGACATAAAATGTCTGGAAACTCACTCTCCATTGATCCAAGTAAAAGGAAAGACAGACAGGTAAAAGGTAAACAATGCAACGAGAGACCTTGTGAGATCTTGATGTCAAGGATGATCAATTTGCTAGAGCTGATATTTTTGCCATTGCATAGGTTGTTTTACAAGAATTATGTGCTTTATTCCCAGCTTCAAGGTCCAGATTATTGCACAAAGCTGCTGTTGTGATTTCTTCAGCCTCACATCATGAGGAAATCAGCATTGGTCAACAATTTGTGAAGCTTGACAGCTAGGACACATGCTTAGTCTTGACAAACAGAGGAGATCAGACTGTTAAGCAAACAAGAGTTTTAAAAAAAGTTGTATGTTTGATGTCCTCTCCATAAGTGATTTAAATGGAGAACCACTGAAACTCATAAAACAAGACATATATTTTCACAGAAGTACATCAAGGAAGGATCTGAAAGCCACGTGGGCAGCAATTTATGACATGTAGTGCAGTTGTGCTTTAGGTGACCTCCAGTGAGTCCCAGTTTGCAGTATTTTCCCAATCCTATGCCACTTTGCCACCTGTCATTTCTTGTCCCAACACAAATGTAAAAAGAAATACATCAGGACAGTTTATAGCTTTTTAAGAATGTCTTTTTTGTCACATCTCATAGTGCTTTATCAGATTTATCGTCAAATTTGCATCCTATTGTAAGGGATTGTAGATGATTGTAACCCACATCGGATTATTATGCCATGTAGGTTTTCCTCATTCCCTTAAAACAAATGAGTTATTTAATGGGGACTTTCTCAAAATGAGACTGCCCAAACCAGAGTGGAAGACCATGAAATTAGTTTTTCGCCCCAAAAACCTCAACACTCTTAGCAAAGCTTGAATCCTAGTGTGAGACTAGATGTCTAGGTGTTGCGTTTTGCCTCTTCGTTCTTCACATAATTGATCCTGAGGTTGTGTTTACATAAAGATGGCCAGGATAATTAGATTTAGGCTGACGTGTTGATGGTGTTGTCCCATTTGAGTTAATGTGGCCTCGGGTGCCATTCCTGCATTCCGGTCTGAAAGCTCACCTCATTGTTGTCAGCGACAAAAAAAGCCTGAGATGAACCCAGAAAAATGGGACACAGAAAAAAACAAGAAACCTAGACAAAAGGGGTTTAGCAGGGAAAGAAAGAATGACCACACAGGCTGAACATGGTAATGTTAGTGCATACAGTTATCTGAGTCCTCAGACTGTGACCTCTGTCTTGCTGTTGGTCTGGTAGGCCTTAATTTTGGGATAAGGCTGATACAGAGGTTGTCCTCCATAGCCCATGGTAGGCTGGGAGAGGAAATCTGGTAGTGTTTCTATGCTGTACTGTCTTCTGCTGCTGTAGGTCTGTCGTCGAGGCGGGTGCCCTGGATGTGAGGTCTGCCGGTGGACGTGTCTTTGTCCAGAATCCCAAGCTTTGAAGGCCGAGCTGGACAGTTGAGGGTGGGTGATGGTTTTTGGGATGCGGGTCCTCTCCAGATGGTTGGTTGGGATCGAGATGGACAGAGGGGAGTGAATGTCATGGGAAGGGAGGACCTGGTGAAGGTAGGACTTGTCTTTCGGGTACATTGGCATTGGCTGGAAAGCTACAGGAGGGGAATGATGCTGGGAGAAATCCATCAGTGGATAACTCTTGTAGTAGCTCCGGCTTGCAGTGTCGGCTGTTAGGGAGGAAAAGAAAGTTATGGAGACAAACAAAAGTTTACATGCATATTTCAACTATATTCTAATTGAAACCCCACTGGATTTGTGTAGTAAATGTTTTCTGAGCAATTGGTAAAGCTTTGACTGGCATATAAAGTGTTATGGTGGAAGGTGAAAGTTTTGTGAGCAAGTTTGTTAAAAAGTGTGAAAAATAAATGTCTTGAAGGGACACTGAAAAAGCTAATTTATTCCTTACCATCTGCCTTTAGGGCCATCATTTCGTATTTTAAGGATTGAATTAGGGCTGCACAATATATCTTTTCAGCATCAATATCGCAATGTATGCATCGGCAATAGTCACATCGCAGGATCTGCAATGTCATGTTGGGATTATAATTAACCAGGAAGTTCTCGATTTTTTAATTGGATGTGTTTTGTAAGGCCTGCGATTTAAAAGCAAATTTAAAAAACAATTGGGCACAAGAAATTGTAACGTTTGCCGTTTTTACATAGATTAATTGTGTTTCTAAAATGAAGACTAAACCGTGTTATTTTAGATTTGATCATTTAATTTCTGTCCCTCAATATTGTTCGTGTCCACCTAAAACCATAAAGAGCTGTTTATTTCATTTCATTTTCTTTTCTTTGTTCTGTTGTTTTCGTCTGTGCTTTTAATTTAAGTTTTTATATTTTTGGAGATTTTATTTAAACCCTACAAAATCTAATTTAATTGTTAACAAACAGTTACTTAAGTCATATTGTGAAATTATATTCATATTACAATATATATCACAGAAATGCTAAATATCACAATGTCAGTTTTTTCCAATATCGTGGAGCCCTAGATTGAATAGATGTTGCTTGTCACCTCTCTTACTGAACATGTGCACAACCTCAAGGCCAATTGTAGCATGATTGTATACATACTGCATTATCTATGTCTGTTAGTACGATTTAAAGAGATTCACCCACAAATGAAAATGTACTTACCCTCACTCAAACCTTTATGAGTCTTTTTTTCTGTTGAACACAAAATAAAATATTTTGAAGAAAGCCATTGACTTCCATTGTAAGAATAACAAATAACAAAGAATAACAAATACTAAGGATATCAGCGGTTACCGGTTTCCAGCTTTCTTCAAAATATCTTTTGAGTTCAACAGAAGAAAGAAAGTCAAACAGGTTTGTAACAAGTAAAGGGTGAGTAAATGATGACAGAATTGTCATTTTTGGGTGAACTATCCCTTTAAGAGAAATCAGACTGGTGAGATTTCAATTAAATCAAACCATTAAGGTGTCTTTTTAAAAACACATACTATTCTTTTGTCACAATAGGCTGTTAAAGCTAATGTGCACATAATCTACATAAATATTATCACTTTTAAATAAATTGTATCAAATTCTGTGCATTGTTTTATATCAAATAGCATATAACGTGCACCATCTTAAATCTGTCTACTGCACCCATGAGCTACTTGTATCGAATTTCAGTCATGTTTTGGTGAAGCGCATGAAACAGCAGTGTGTATATTCCTGTTGAGATGTCTACTGCGAGCTTGTCCATTTTATTAAACACTGAATTTATGTTGGCTGAAATGTTTAAAGGTCATGCCTCGGACAAGAGTTATCTCTCTTCTCACGGTATTTACCTGCGAGCTGCTAGCTCTGTCTCGCCACATTAATGTCTGCAAGCTGCACTTGTTCTGCTTGTTCTTGTATTGAAGTATATTATAGAAGGTGTGCAGTATATATGTCAGGGGACATGTCCTAAATGGGCTTACAAGAAGCCTGAATCACACACACACACACACACACACACACACACACACACACACACACAC
>CAIGQV010017602.1:2752728-2773614 GCA_903798115.1 Danio jaintianensis | reverse complement strand
ACACACACACACACACACACACACACACACACACACACACACACACAAAGCATTGTTTAGGTCAATTCCAGTATCAAATTTATAAAACTGATGTCTGATGGCATTCTTTCAAGTAACATTGTCATCAAGTTATATGCCAAGCCTCTTTTCTCAGTCATTACTTTCTTTTTGCTACAAGGTGATTCAAGTAGATGACATCTGAAAATCCTTGAGTTTCTTCCAAAGGGTGAATTGTCAGTGTGCATCATCATCATCATCATCAGCATCATTACACTGAGTTCATATCAGATCGTCCTGGCATCGGATCTTTGTATGGTAATATTCAGACACAGACGCGTTCGTATGTGAAGGTAGCTAATAGTGTATGCGTCATTATGTCACTGAATCATTGTGATCTAGACACTATTGGCTTAACGGGTTCCCAGAATGTAGGGCAGGCTAATGCTTCTGCCTGAAAGTAAATGGACAACAAAAGCACCTCTCAAGCCCACGGCTCGCTTTTTTCAAATGAGTCATTTTTTGCCAAAATACAAGTAGGGCTGTTTATTGTTTTATTGTTTATTGTATTGTTTGAATTAGAACAATAACTGTAGTTTGAGAATTCAAACACAGAGCCTATTTTATTTATTTAATGCCAGTTTCATATTTAGAGGTCATGTGTGGAAAAAGTCCCATTATTTAAAAGCTCTGCTAATTTGCTCTTTAGCATTTGTAGCTTAAGATTAATGGTTTGGTTACATCACATTAATATCAAATTTGAAGAACTTACAGCCCATAAATATTTGTCTGTTAGGTCAAAAGATGGTTTTAAATGCTCAAGATCATTAAAGTTGGATAGATTCTGACTGGCTTTAAAAGTTTCTATCATTGATGATCAGCTGGGGAAAAAAATGAAAGTGATTCCTACAACATTGTGCTTTTATATTGTTAGCTGTGAACTCTTTTTAAAACATATTTATAGTTATCCTATCGGGTGGAGTCCCGGCTGGGCCAGTTGGCATTTCTGTGTGGAGTTTGCATGTTCTCCCCATGTTTGTGTGGGTTTCCTCCGGGTGCTCCGATTTCCCCCAGTCCAAAGACATGCGCTATTAGGTGAATTGGATGAACTAAAGTGGCCGTAGTGTAGGTGTGAATGTGAAAGTGTATGGGTGTTTCCCAGTACTGGGTTGCGGCTGGAAGGGCATCCGCTGCATAAAACATATGCTGGAATAGATGGCGGTTCATTCCGCTGTGGCGACCCCTGATAAATAAGAGACTAAGCTGAAAGAAAATGAATGAATGAGTTATCCTATCAGTAGCGTGCTTCACATTACAGATTTGCTCAAAACTTCTGCAATGTCTTCTAAATGTTTAATATATTTATTTCCTCTCACAATGAGTAATTTCAAAAATCATGAAGACAAGGTAAATTCATGTATTTCACAGAGAGCGCACAGGCCATTAGTTTTTATCAAATGAGATGTAGGTGTGTTATGTAAATATGAATGGCAAGGAAAGACCCTTTTGAAAGATACTTGTGAGTGGCCGCCTGTATAAGGTGTTTTTGGGAGGTTATATTATGTGATCTCGCAAAGGAAGTGTGCATTCTGAATTTTTATGGGAACAGATCAATCTTTTTTGAGTTGTGCAATGAAAAAGGGCCTCTAATAGTGTCTGCTGCATCAAGTAGTAAACAGGTGAGCGGTGCAACTGGTTGAAGGCTCTCTCACACGCTCGTCCAAGCGGTAAGTTCAAGTTCAGTGCATTCACCAATGTAACAAAAGTCAAGTATAAACAGTGGGTAAACAGGTGAGCAGTGCAACTGGTTGAAGGCTCGCTCACACACTCGTCCAAGCAGTAAGTTTAAGTTCAATCCAATCACCAATGTAACAAAAGTCACTTCCCTTAATCGGTCGTTTGCATCCACAGATACAGAAAGCAAGCCTCAAGAAACACAGGAGAGATCGGAGCAACAGGGAGAAGATCCAGGAAGCGGAGACCATCCAACTTCGATTCCAGCCGGTGAGTAACTGAATGAGGTGAGTATATATAGGGAGTGGGTGATTGCAGGTGCAGGTGTGGGTGATTAGAACTCTGGTGATTGTTCACGGGTGTGGTGACAGGGACTGAGGGAACGTGCAGAGGGTGTGACAGTACCCCCCCCCCCTCCCCCTCCATGGGTGACTCCTGGCACCCTAGATCGGCATCGGGGGCGACCTCGGCCTCGGGGAACTGGGCGATCCGGGTGTTGTCGATAGAATTCCTCGAGGAGAGTAGGATCCATGTGTCCTCACGGGGAGTCCATGACCTCTCCTCGGGGCCGAATCCTTCCCAGTCTACGAGGTATTAGAGTCGGCCGTTCCATCGCCGGGAGTCGAGAATCTCCTGGACCCGATAGACGTGCTCTCCGAGGATCACAGGTTGTTCTGGAGGGGGAGGCGGTTCCGGTTCTGTGGATGGAGGAGAAACGGGGTTAGTGTATGGTTTGAGTAGGGCTACGTGGAAGGTGGAGGAGATACTGGAGCGTGGAGGTAGGTTGAGACGGTAAGTGACTGGGTTTATCTGGGAGTGAATAGTGAACGGCCCTATGTAGCGGGGACTCAGCTTTTTGCAGGGCAGTCGTAGGCGAATATTTTTAGTGGATAGCCATACCTTTTCTCCCGGGTGATACATGGGGTTAGGTAACCTGCGTCGGTTTGCGGCCTCTGTATGCCTCCGCACTGCCCGCTGGAGATGGACGTGTGCTGAGTCCCACACCCTCTCACTTTCCTGGAACCAGTGATCTACTGCCGGGACCTCAGAGGACTCAGCAGTCCAGGGGAAGAGTGATGGTTGGTATCCTAGAACACATTGAAAAGGGGTTAGTCCTGTGGAGGTTTGTCGGAGGGAGTTTTGGGCATATTCGGCCCATGATAGATACTGGCTTCAGGTGTTCTGTTGTTGAGAGCAGTATGTCCGGAAATACCGGGAGATTTCTTGGATCTTGCGTTCGGTCTGGCCATTGGTTTGAGGGTGGTATCCGCAGGAGAGGCTGATGGTGGTACCCAGGAGTTGAAAGAAGGCCCGCCAGACCCTGGAAATGAATTGTGGTCCTCTGTCGGACACTATATCCTCAGGGAGTCCGTAATTCCGAAATACGTTGTGGAAGAGTGCTTCGGCTGTTTCGAGAGCTGTGGGAAGACTTTTGAGAGGGATAAGTTTGCAGGCTTTAGAAAAGCGATCCACAACAACAAGGACAGTAGTGTAACCTTTTGAGGGAGGTAAGTCCGTGGCGAAGTCTATTCCAAGGTGTGTCCAGGGCCGGCGGGGAATGGGTAAGCGTTGTAGTTTACCTTCGGGTAGTCGATGAGGAGTGGTGGTGATAGCGCAGACTGAACACCCCCGGACATACTGGGAAACATCCTTGGCCATTCCCGGCCACCAATATTTTCCTTGAAGTAGCGAGAGAGTTCGCCTGCTGCCGGGGTGTCCTGAGCTGAGGGACGTGTGTGCACTATCCAAGAGAGCGAGACGGTGACTGGTGGGCACGTGGGTGAGGCCCTGGGGAAGTTGGGTGCAGGCTCCCTGGGTGCTCCTTCGAGCCAGTGCCGCCACTCCTCAAGGGCAAGTTTGATGGCCAACAGTTCGCGGTCACCGATCCCATAATTCTGATCCGTGGGGCTTAATTTCTTTGAATAGTACGCACACGGGTGGAGAGCTCGAGGTTCACCAGACCATTGGGAGAGGATGGCACCTACTCCCACATCTGCCGCATCGACTTCTACAACGAAGGGTCGTGTAGGGTCAGGGTGTTTGAGGATGGGTGCCGAGGTGAACTTCTCCCTGAGCGAGCAAAAGGCGTGACGAGCATCGGGGTTCCAGGAGAGGGTTCGTCGTCTACCTTTAAGGTGGGAGGTTAAAGGGGCAGAGAGGAGACTGTAATTCTTGATAAATCGACGGTAGAAGTTAGCAAAACCAAGGAATCTTTGTAATTCTCTTACCGTCTGAGGCTCGCCCCACTTAGCCACACCATCCACTTTACCAGTCTCCATCTGGACCCCCTCAGCTGAGATCACGTATCCGAGAAAGGAGATGGTGGGTCGGTGGAATTAACATTTCTCCTCCTTAAGATAGAGTTGGTGTTTTCTTAGGCGGTGTAGGACTTGGCGCACATGAGTATGGTGGTCTTGCATGTTGCGGGAGTAAATCAGGATATCGTCAATGTAGACGATGACGAAGTGGTGGAGGAGGTCCCGGAAGATTTCGTTCATGAAGTTTTGGAAGATTGAGATTGACGTAGGGCATCACCTGGTACTCATAGTGGCCAGTAGGGGTGATAAGGGCGGTCTTCCACTCATCACCTTCTCGGATACGGATCAAATTGTAGGCGATGCGGAGGTCCAGTTTGTTGAATACCCGTGCCTTGCGGAGCTCTTCCAAGGCAGCGGGGACGAGTGGCAGTGGATAGGCAAACTTCACCGTGGCGTCGTTCAGCACCCGATAATCGATACACGGTCGTAGTCCTCCATCCTTTTTAGAAACGAAGAAGAAACTCGATGCGGCAGGTGACGTGGAGGGTATGATGAACCCCTGGCGTAGGGCTTCCTGAATGTACTCCTCCATAGCCTCGTGCTCAGGACGGGAAAGGGGGTAGATCCTTCCGTGCGGTAATTTGGCATTTGGCAGCAGATCGATACTACAGTCGCAGGGCCGGTGAGGGGGTACCTGAGTGGCACGTGTTTTACTGAAAACATCGAGGAAGGAGTGATAGATAGTCGGGATGGTGACAGGGGAGTCATTGGCCGGGCTTTCCATGGTGGTGGTGTGGAGAGGGAGAGATTTTCGGGTAGGTGTTGACTTGGGTATGGAGGGATGGCGGATGTGGTTGTTGGACGTGGGGCTCCACGCAAGGATTTCCCCTGTGCTCCAATCGATGGAGGGTTGATGTTGCACGAGCCAGGGTCTACCCAGGATAACGTCCATGTTCGCCCGTGGGAGGACCAGCAGGACGATTTTTCCTGAATGGTTCGGAGTAGTGAGGAGAGTGATTTCTTTGGTCCGTCAGGAGATCTTACCATCTCCCAATGATGAGTTCTGGATGGTGATGATCTGGTACCGGGTTTCGTTGTTTACTGTGGGTATGTGATGCTTGGTGACTAAGTGGGACGAGATGAAATTTCCTGCCGCTCCAGAGTCCACCAGGACATGTATGGGGAGAGTGCGAGAAGTAATTATCAGTGAAGCTTGAATATGGGGTATGTGGGAAGGAGGAGGTCCGTGATCATCGATTCATTAACAACTGAAGGAGGTGAAGGAGTTCTGTGAGGGGGTGTATAGGTAGCGGACAAGGAGGCGGAACAGGCAGAAAGATGTTGGAAGACATTCGTAGCCTTTTTAATAAAAGTTTCTAGGTTTGCTCTGTCATCGTAGATCACCATGTCTCTGCGGATGTTAGGCTTTAGTCCCTTGCGGTAGGCTGCGAGGAGTGCAACCTGATTCCAACCGCTGTTGGCGGCGAGTTATCTGAAGCGTAAAGTGTATTTGTGAATGGAGGTGTTGCCCTGACTGAGTGTGATTAGTTCGTCATGTACTGAGAGGGGGGTAAGTGCCACACTGAACACCTCTTTGAAATGATTTACGAAGGCTTGATGAGACGACATCGCTGGGCTTTTGGCATTCCAGAGTGCATCCGCCCACTGGAGTGCCCTTCCTGTGAGGAGTGAAATCATGAATGCTATCTTTGAAATTTCATTCGGGAATAGCTGAGCATTAGCCTCAATGTAGAGGGAGCATTGCAGGAGGAAACCAGCGCAGCTGCTGGGTTCGCCGGCGTAATTAATAGGACGAGAGAGGGGCGTATTCGAGATCGAAGGGGGGTTAGCGTTGGCACCCAGGGGTGCGGAAGGAAGGGCTTGCCGGAAAACGTTTGCCGGAGAGATCCCGGAAGTAACAGCGTTAGCTTCCATCGGGTAACAGGGAGTGTTTGCAGGGCTGGAATCCCGTCACGGTCACACACAAAGGAGAGAAGGCAGGGATTACTTCGTGAGTATTTATTGTGGAGCAAGTATCAATAGTGGGTAAACAGGTGAGTGGTACAACTGGTTGAGGGAGTGGGTGATTGCAGGTGCAGGTGTGGGTGATTAGAACTTTGGTGATTGTTCACGGGTGTGGTGTGTGGTGGATGGTGACTGTGAGTGGTGACTGGGACTGAGGGAACTTGCAGAGGGTGTGACAATAATCAGCTAAAGATTGATCTTTTTTGTCAAAAGACCTTCTGTTTCTAACACTCTATTCTGTTTTCTACTTTATTTATTTTATGAAAAGAAAAACTTGCTCTGACTTTGATGCTAACACTCTTATCTGTTTTATTCTGTCTACTTTTCATATATATATATATATATATATATATATATATATATAATAAAAATAACTTTGATCCTCTAACACTAACAATCTCTTTTCTATTAAATTTTTCCTTTAAAAACCCCTAAATCTGACCCTCTAACAAAAACAATTTCTGTTCTATATTCCTTTATACTCTTATTTACATATTGTTGTTCTTTTGTTGCTTTGATTGCTTTTTTGGAAGTATGAGGGCATTTGTAAGTCGCTCTGGATAAAAGCATGTGACAAATAATTGAATGTAAATGTAAATGCATGTATGAATTGCAGATGTGGTACGTTTACCAAAAAAAGAAAGTAGATTTATTGCAATATAATGGGTTTTGTGTGTGAAGGTCACTACCGATTGCCTTCCAAAGATAAATATTCTGCATCTAATGATGTCAATAGAAAGCATTAGTCTGAATGAGATGTAACGTAAGCAAGAATGTAAGAAATGTTTTTTTTTACCTGACAGAACTTCACTTTCTTTGCCATTATAAAGTTCTGTTGAAACTAAAAATCCAGTGTTGCAGCAGATGACCAACACCTTTTGTGCAGTGGTGATTCTGTGTGTAAATCTGACCAAACAGTTGAATGTTTTCAGTCCAAATGTGTAGCCAGTGGCAGTGGGATGTTAAATTGAGTAGCAGAGGTGACACAGAGTAACCTTGTGGTGTCCCGACTGTGTCCTCTCAGACCAGAGGGCTTCCCTGATTCTGTCAGTCACATTTAGGGACTGTTGTTTATGCTGTCCAGCAGAGCATGAAATAATTCAACATCTGTGAATGAAGAGTGTTTTTTGCATAGTAGCATGTCAGTGCCCTTACCAACTGCTTTCAGAGAGTTGTATTTGTTGAGCGCCAGGCCTGGTATGCTGAGGTTGCTTTGAGGATGAGAGAGTCCAGCCGGTGCACCAAAAGAGAAACCAGCGTTGTTTAAATGGTACTGCTCTGAAAAAAAGTAAAAGAATATTTTAAAAACAGAGGGGAACAATAATATTTCATAAGTTTCTTTAAATATTTATTTTGATAATGATGAGAGGTTTCAACATAGAGTTGGCTAAAATATGGACAAACCCAAGTGTTGGGTTATTGGTTTGACCCAATTTGTAACCCAAAACTTCGGTTTGTCCATATTTTCCATTTGTAAAGTACTGTATATGCACTGTAAAAAATAATGATAAAAGGTCAAGTGTCACGACTACTTTCCACAAAGGCATGAAACACGGGAGTCAGAACACGTAGATTTATTTACAAACAGAACACTCACAACTGGGACACTCAGGAAGACGACTCACAGGGATGACGATCATGGGATGAAGACAACATGACATGACGTACACTCAATACCGGAACGTGGACTGAACAAAACACAGGACTTAAATACACAGCACATAATGGAACTAATTGGACACAGGTGGAACTGATGAACATAGGAAATGGCAGCTCAGCTTGAAGCTCAAGACAACAAATATTTTTATATTGCTTCAACTTATTTTAATAACTACATTTTTTAAGTTATACAAAGTTTAACTTAATATGTTTAGTCAGTTTGAATGATGAAGTTGAGATGACTAGAAAAGTTAATTTGATTCAACAAAAAAAAATTAAGGCAGCAGAAATTTTATTACATTGTGTCTCTAGAATACATTTTTTAGTGTGTTCAAATGAATGAAATAACATACATTTACTGAAAGGGACAGTATAGTGATTAGACTAATGCTTTAGGAAAACACATTTATTTCAAACTGTGATCAAAACTGGACAAGACCTACATGTGCATTAAATGATTTTATTGCACACCTTCAAGCCAATCAGAATCAAGAATTTTAACAGACCGTATAATAACAAACGTTATATAACAGCAGTATTCATTTATTCTTTGGCTTAGTCCCTTATTTATCAGGGGGTTGCCACAGTGGAATGAACTGCCAACTATTCATGTTTTACACAGCGGACGCCCTTCCAGCCGCAACCCAGCACTGGAAAACACCCACACTCTCTCACATTCACACACACACTCATACACTACAGCCAATTTTTGTTTACCCAATTCACCTATAGCACTTTGCAGTATAGACATACTTAGCAGTATGTCTTACAGTAATACAGTATGCAATTCAATAATAAAAATATTAGAAATGTTAAATCACAATTACTTTGTTACTTAATTATAGAAAATGGTAAACAGTTGGAACTGTGAGATAAAAAAACGGCAGCTACAGTTATTTATTTTATTTCATGGCAAAATGGCAAAATCAGTGGCAAAAGATCAAAAGAAAATCGGCACACTGCCACTTTAGCTCTGAAATTGTTTGTATTGCAACAATGTTTCAACCTACATGGTCTTCATCAGGTTAAACAAAACAATTAGAGAATGGCAAAATCAAACATACTTTTTTTTTTTTACTTGATCATCAAAAAAAAAAAGAAAAAAAAATACAAATTTTCACAATTTTCAAACACTTATGATAATAAAAATTGTTTCTTCAGCATATTAGAATGTTTTTTTAATTCTGTAATGCAGGGGTCTCAAACTGCCAGCCCACGGGTCATTTACAGCCGTTTAGATTGAATAAATGAAATACAGCCTGCCGATCAAAAGAAATGTGTGTGTGTGTGTATATATAGTACTGTTGAGGGCAAAATGAATAGCCCTCCTGTGAAATATTTATTCTTTTTTAAATATTTATCAATTGATATTTAAAATTTGTTTTATTTTGGCTGGAATAAAAGCAGTTTTTAATTTTTAAAACCATTTTAAGGTCAATATTATTAGCCCCCTTAAGCAATATTTTTTCAATTGGCTACAGAACAAACCATTCTTATAAAATGAAATGCCTAATTACCCTAACTTGTTTTGTTAACCTAGTTAAGCCTTTAAATGCCACTTTACGCTGAATAATAGCATCTTGAAAAAATATCTAGTAAAATATTATGTGCTATCATCATGGTAAAGATAAAAGAAGTCAGTTATTATTAAAACTGGTCAGAAATGTGTTGAAAAAATCTGTTAAACAGAACTTGGGGAAAAATATAAAAGAATTAAAATTGAACAGTAGAGATAATCATTCTCACTTCAACTGTATATAGCTAAATAAATTACAATATATTGGAAATGATTTGAGTCACTTTGTGAAACTGCAGTATAGAGACCTATTTAAGTTCACTCTATATGTAACGACCCTATATTGACCATTGAGATGTAGTTCAGATGTCCAGCCTGAATGACCCATTTTTCCTTGTAAACTGTGGGTGATGCCACAGGAAGGACATTGATGTAATTAACGAATGTTAGATGTTGCTTTCCTTCTTTCCAGTTTGTTCCATTACTCATTAGCCCCATTTCATTTAACATGAGTGGTGTGTTGAGAGATGCAGACAGCTGTTGTTTTAGGGTAAACCTGTGTTAAACATTCTGAAATCAGTCTGGCATTTCTTGGTAGTGGTTAGCAGTGTTTTAATCCTTTAAATGAATGTTGGATTAAAAGCCAAGAGCATAACCTTCAGTGCATTAATCCAAACAAGTAAGTCTAGTCCCTAAAAAGTTATGAGAGTATGATGGTGCTTTAAACGCATGTCTGGATAATTCTTCATGCGATTATCATTGGTTGAACCAACCTTGATTTCAAGTATTACTGTGTAAAACTATGTTTTTCAGTCCACAGTCTTTTATGTTGTTAAGGAAAGTATTGCCTTTTAACCTGGGTTGGTTATATATATTTATATGTTAATATACATTTTTATTATTCATTATTTCAAATATATATTCAGATGGGCGTCACGGTGGCGCAGTGAGTAGCACAATCGCCTCACAGCAAGAAGGTCGCTGGTTCGAGCCTCGGCTGGGTCAGTTGGCATTTCTGTGTGGAGTTTGCATGTTCTCCCCGTGTTCGCATGGGTTTCCTCCGTGTGCTCCGGGTTCCCCCACAAGTCCAAAGACATGCGCTATAGGTGAATTGGGTAAGCTAAAATTGTCCGTAGTGTATGTGTGTGAATGAGAGTGTGTGTGTGTTTCCCAGTGATGGGTTGCAGCTGGAAGGGCATCCGCTGCGTAAAACATGTGCTGGATAAGTTGGTGGTTCATTCCACTGTGGCGACCCCAGATTAATAAAGGGACTAAGCCGAAAAAGAAAATGAATGAATGAATGAATATATTCAGATTATACAAAAACTTGGCAAAATTATTTTTACTAAAATATATATTTTTTATATTTATTATTTAATTTAAATAACGGATACTTTAGATCGACATAATTTTAGTAAAAGGTATTTAATTTTGTTGAAAATAGATTGTATTTCAACCTAACCCAAAAATGATGTATTTCAGACATATTCCAATATTTTTTGGTATATGAATGTTGAAATACAATCCACTTTCAATTCAAAAATATATTTTATTAAGCTTCAAAGTTACTAAATATATTTATTCATATGTTTGAAATATATATTTTTTATTGTTTGAGGAAAATGTAGTTCTCTGAGGATATTCACCTCAGTACAACTTCAGAAATGCTGTTAAGCACCATTTACGATCTCTGTGCCCTCTTGACACTTTCAGCCGTGCTTGATAATGATGAAGAGTAAAGGGAGAAGTTAATGAAGGGGGTTTGTCAGGGTAAAGTATTTCTCTGGGTGCAAGGCTTAACATCACAAAGAGAAATCAAACCAGACTGTTGGTAAGATTAAGTAAATGTGATCTAATTGTAAGAGAGGGATAGAAAAGAGAGGGTGATGTCCTCTGTGCACGTTAATATCTTCATTAGGTATTTCTGACTAGAGTCTTTGAAGTCAAAACTATCTTAAGGAAGACCAGAGGGGGAATAAAAGCTTTTGATGCATTATGTAATTTTTTTAGGGCTGGATATTAATAAAGTCATGCATATTTCTAATGCATTTGATGAATAGTTTTCAGATTCTGAAAGGTCCTAAAGCACTGTATTATTGTCTTACATTATGTGACTATATATACTTTTTTGAGTATAGTGACTAATTTTAAATCTAAGGTGTTATGAACATTTACAGTAGTTGCTACAGAACAAATAGTTGCAAAAAATAATAACCATACATAGCCCACATATAGTATAGTTAACTAAAACACCATATAAGTAAATTCTGAATTAAAAAAAAAAAAAGTTTATTATTATTCAACATAATATTCATAAATATGCTTGGATTAAATATAGGATATTTCTTAGACAGTATATGTGAATCTTTCAGGTGAACTTTAGTAGTTCTAGTCTTGGTCTTAGCCCCTCAACATCTTGATCTTGGTCAAGGTGGTCTTGAGTACAACACTAAAAAATATCGATTTTTTACTGAAATGTACCTAAAATGGGAACTTATGGGTTTTATAGCATCACTGTGAAAAACATTTTAGATTATTCCTTAATTGTTTAATTTAATTAGTTTGTGTTTATTTCTGTTTTTGCAACATTTTTGTTTCTTTAAAAGACAAGGTACATTTCAGTAATTTTGCAAGAATAATCTCCCTTGGTTAAAATACCTCAACTCCTTAAGTAACAGGCATTAAGTCTAAACCTGGTAAGTTAATACCAGGTATCACAGTTTGCAAGCCAGCATGTGTCTTTTTTTGTGAGCACATGTACTATGGCATGACAGTGTCGTACACAAAGACGAACAGTCCAATTTTAGACGTCCCCTTATGTAGTCCACTCTTTAATTCTCAGCCTTCGGCATTTTGAGCTTTGTTTTTATACGCCACTGCACACACACCCCTCACACTACAGCATCACAGACGTCTCCATTGCTTCAGGGCTAAGAACATACACAGCAGGCCCTGATAGTGGGAGATGGTGGCACTCCATTGGGGAACAGGAACAATGTCGCACAAATACACAGATGCCACCCTGTCCCATATTAGTGCATCTCTGCTGAACATTCTCAATTCCCCATTCAATTTGCATTGCCATCCTCAAATATGACTGGCAGGATGTTTACTGTACCTTGAAGCTCATATGGGAATGAGAAGTCAATTTTGGAAATTTTTGGGCTCTCAATTTGTTGAGAGTTGTACCAGCTTTTGTACCAGCTTTCTATCTCCATCCCTGAAGCCAAAAATAAAAAATAAAGCTGAATGGCAGCTAACTTTAAACCCATCAGCAATTTGCTACATAATATTACCAGTCTTAACATTGATGCTTTTAGAAAAATATTAAATAGTTATGAGAGATGGACTGGCTATAGGCTGCACTGAAACTTTTTTGTTTATTAAATATTTATGTTTTTGTATAATATATTTGTCTGTATATTTACTATATACTGTTTTAAAGGGGATGTATCATGCTCATTTTGCCCAATCCCATATTAATTTTGAGTACCTATAGAGTAGTCCCACATTTATCTTTTCTCTAAAAAGTCTTACATTTTTTAATACTTTTTTGAACAAATTTACAGCTTTCTGATTCTCCCTGGGAAAAAAACATGTGCCTGGAGGCGTGTACAAGCATGCAAGCTTCTGTTTAGTGACTGACTAAATCCTGTTATTTTAATGTAAATAAAACAGAGAAACAACTTTGTTATCATTAGCATGCCTGTGAGACATACAATCACAGCAGTGGGATCAGACTAGGCTGGTTCCTGAAGCAAACGATCACACCAGTATGAATAGAGTGTTCAGTGCATCATTGATCAGCTACTAAATTCAAATCTGCCCTCCCGCAATGGCTGGTGCTGAGCCAGAGAAAGATGAGTGCAGTGATTGTTAAAAATCAAAACTTATCAGTGCTTTCAATTTAATAATGTTTGCTTAGGTTGCAGACGTTTTAAAACACAGATTTACAAAGGAATTGTTCTTTGTAAAATGCAAGCTGATGTCTATAGAGGATAGAAATAATAATAATTTTACACATACTCTTACAGTGTGTTATTCTCAACAGTCACACATTGTTTAGGTAACTAGAAAGTTTACTCTGTTCTTCTCCCAGTTAAACAGCCGCTCACTTCATGTAGTTTAGGAGAAGGTGATGAATTGACGCGTTGTAAATTCAGCAGCTCTTATCTTCAGTGCAGTGCATGGGCATGTCATACACCAGACCCGTCGCCATCAGCTTTCTATCACATCCAAAAGCACATTTTTTGGGACTCATTCTGAGCCATATACTGTGTAGCTCTGTTGTGGGGTAATAGGTGCGCTCTCACGCTCATGTCTGTCAAGCACGCGCTTTTCTGGGAGAAGCAACCATAAATGGATTTCCACCCTTGGTACCACCCTTGGACCCATGCTTGGAAAAAAAAATTGCAACTAGTCCTGAAAAAAACTTGTTATGGCCCGGAAGAAAAAAGTTTCATACAAATAGATTTTTTAACATACTTGATTTACAACATAGTGCTATTGGTGCTACAATATGCGCTTCTCTTTCCAATCAGTGTGTCAGTGTAATATTCCCAGTTTAACCCTAAATGGATAAAAGTCATTTTATTTTAAGTCAGTTATTTTGAAACCTGGATTTATAAATCACCTTCCCATTGCAAGACCTAAAACAGCACAAGTTTAATCTTCAGACAATTACTATGCCCACAGAAAGTATGCAGTGAGATGTGTACAGTCACATCGCTAAAGCCTCTAAGCACTGTGGAGCAAAACTTAAATCCTCCTCATAAAGAGGAGAGAAAGTGTGCCGTTAAGCCTGGCACAGACTCTGGATATCAGCATAAACCCCACATCAGCTGTCGGTCTGAAGCCCGCTGCGTCTCACGCCTGTGTAAATCCACAGAGTGAAATCACAGATGAGACGACCTCACTTGCGTTTATAGTTGAGTAAGAAAAGGAGGTTACAGATGTATGTTTTTGAGGAGAAATGAAAATTATGGGGGAGAAAAATAAAGGATAAAAAGAGGACGTGCAAAAATAAGCAGAGGGGATACATTTTATGTTGACATTTTATCAAACCCCAAAAGTGGCAAGCAATGTACAGAAGAAGCTCTAGTCATAATGATGTGCTTCATGGGGCCAATGTTATAAGAGTAAATCTGAAAAAAAAAAAGTCTGAAAATATTTACGGTTATTAAATAGTTCTCATTTAAATATCTGAACATTGTATTGCAGCCAAATCATTTTGCCACATGGCATTTTGGCAGAACTGGTTGACATGGCTGAAACACAATGTATTTACTCTCCCTCAAGTGGTTCCAAACCTTTATAAGTAACTTTCTTCTGTTAAAAAAAAAAAAGAGCTTTTGAAGAAAGGTGAAAGCCTGTAGCCATTGACTTTAATAATATTTGTTTTTCCTACTATGGAAGTCAGTGGTTACAGGTTTTCAGCTTTCTTCAAAATATCTTTTGTGTTCAACAGTAGTAAGAAACTTATAAAGGTAAATATATGACAGAATTCTTTATTTTTGTTTGAACTATACCTTTAAGTAAGGGGCTGGTCTAAGTATTAAAAAAACATACTACCATTTCTTGGGTTTACAGAAAATGATCCAAAGATCATAAAATATCTAGTGAGTGGCAGTTCTCTGGGTGAAAATATCTTGTTGGTGTATGCCCAGAGGGCAGAGAATAGGCAAAATGCTTCAAGCTAATAGAAAGGCAGCAGTAATGCAAATAACTGCTCATTACAACAGAGATGTATAAAAGAGCATTTCTGGACACACAACACATCCAGCCTTGAAACAGATTAGCTACAGCAGCAGAAGAACTGTCAGCTAAAGGTGGGGACACACCAATCTGACAGTCAGTCATCGGGCAACGTTGGGCCATCTGTGACCATTTGTCAGGCTAGTGTGTTTTACACATCACCAGACGCCAATGGGAATTTGCCTGATTCAGCATGAATTGGTGTCAGTCATCGGTGAATGCTCTGATTTGCTGATCAGAGTGTGGAAACAAAAACTGAAGTGACGTAACTGAGAAAATGACAAAAGTCAAGATTGAACACAAAAGCCGGCGGTCATTTTGTCACGTTTCTTAAATATTTACAAACCATATGGATTGTAAGACATATTTGCACTATAGCGAATCACTCTGTGGTGAGCGTGAAATACTGTGAAAATAATATGTACCGACATAGTACAGACATAAATACAAAAATAAGTACATGAATAAATAACCATAGCATTTAGATCTTGAAATAACTAGCAAACATAGTTTAAACATGAACATTAGAACTGTGACTTAGTGCCATCTAATAACATCAGTCACCATGTGCTTTAAGTAATGTTAATGAGCTAAATGTATATTATTAGATCATAAACATTTGTTTTGAAGTGCAGTGCACTATTCTGAATGTCTGTGATATTTAAATGTTTCTGTCATGTCGTGTCTGGAATCTTGTGGCATCAGGCTTTGTTAGGACAAGGTGTCAGAGAGCACTGATATATGTCAAAGAGCACTGATATATGGACTATATAACCTAGTAGCATTTTGCATATTTTTTATTTATGAATTGTCCAGTATCTTCTTTCATTCTTTTACAGATCAATCAAAGTGATTAAGGTTTGGAACAATTTGCGGGTGAGCAAATGATGAATTAATTTTTGCATGGATTAATTCCTTTTTGTTGAGTTGTCCCTGTAGGATTTGTTACAGGATTCAAGCCTATAATCGTTTAGTACTACTTACTGAATTCTTGTAGACTCATGCACTTATCTAATTTACTTGTTATAATAATTTATTTATTTGTTGTTATCTGTGTTAAAAGAACAGAATGAAGTGAGCAGCTGTGAGTCAGTGATTTAGAGTGTTTGTTGTCATGCAATACTCTTGGGAAGCAAGAGCCCCTTGAGAAACTGTGTGAGCACACATGTAAGGTGATGCGGAATCCGTTGCAGTTTTTTGTTTGTACTGTATGTGGGGCAAACCATTGAGTAAGTGATCTCACCACTGCGGCTGCGAAGCATCCTGGCAGAGATGCCGTTTGCTCCAATAGATGAGCTGCTGCTCAGAGGTCCATCCACAGCACTACCCTCTCCACCTGGCTGCTTCAGCAACTCCTGCAAAGTCCTTTAAGGAGACAAAAGTAATGATTATCCCAACTGAAAACTTCACCAATACTGTCCAAAACTTCACATTCCTTCAATAATTTCTGTTAAAACAGAAGTAACTCTGTTACACCATCCATGGTAAAAGGAGTTTTTGTCCTAACCTTCCGCGACAGCGATGTGCAAAATGTCTATTTTAGAAATGGTTTCTATTTCTGCGACATTGCAGTTGAGCAACAGCATAAACTACTATGACAAAGGTTATATTCAGTGTTAAATGCTACTAATGTGAGTTTGGATACCATGTTATGTGACATTTATTGCCATACTGAAAGCGAAAGAATATCTCAAAAATAATATATCTTAAAATAACTAGCAAAGTGTAGTTTGAAAATTAACATTACAACTGTGGCTCAGTGCAAACCAACAAATTTCAGTCACTCCTCATGTAATTTTAATAATGTTAAAGAGGTTTAATAAGTCGCATCTGGTGCTGATAGCCAAATTGCTTGCCGCTGGAATCTTGTCATGTTGCTAGGGTAAGGATTTGTAGCTGCCGCCATGTATATGTATTATTAGTCAGAGCTGTATCACTGTGCAGCCCAATACTAGAAGTTCCCCTTCATACGGGAACTTCAACGTGCGTCTGTAGAACAGACTATGGGAGTGCGTCAGACGACCAATCACTCTGAAGAGTAAGAAAACGGGCCAATGAAATGCCAAATTGCATTGGCAGAGCTCTGCTCCACAGCTGGCAGCAATGAGCTATCAGTGCTATATAAGCTGCACGCTGTGGAGTGAGCCTCAGAATTTATTTGCTTCAGACCCTCTCACAAGACTGAAGACCTACTCTGCCAACCTGACTGTTGAAGTTTCAGTGTTTATCACCAGTGCGGGAGAAGACGCAACAGCGGCGTTTGATCTGGGTTTTACGTCCCCTGGGCATTTCACTGGTGTACTAAAAGAGCAGTTTCACACTAAAAGAGCAGAATTCCCTAAGAGAGCACACGGTCGAACAACGCGTCTTTTTAAAGATGTCGTTCCGACCGTGCATTTCTGGATGCGGTGGTTTCCTCTCCTTTCCTGGTTTTCCCGGATGACAGGCACGAGCATTGCGTCACATGTCTGGGGGTCCGGCATGTTGATGCGGTGCTCAAGGACAGTTGCTGCCCTCACTGCGAGGGCTTAACTATTGCACAGCTAAGGTCGCGGCGCAGCCTTGCATTCATCTTCGATGAAGATCCGGACGCTCTGCCACCCTCCGGGGTGGTCAGTGCGGCCTCGGATCTGGAATCGGACATGTTAGCCGTGTTATTCCGGGCTGCTTCGGCCGTGGGTCTGGAGATGGCTTGTCCCCCAGCACCACGGCCGAACCGCTTAGATGGGTGTTACGTGGGGGCTAGAAGGGCAAGACCCTCCAAACCCCCCGTCCCTTTCTTCCCGGAAGTACACAGTGAGCTCACGCAGGCATGGTGGGCACCTTTCTCTGCCCGGCCCTCGTGCGCTCCCGCTCTCACCACCCTTGATAGTGGAGCAGCCAGGGGTTATGAGGTGATTCCCCAGGTGTAGCACGCTATCGCGGTCAATCTTTGCCCGCGGGGTGCCTCCACCTGGAGAGGTCCACCCAGACTCCCTTCCAAAGCGTGTAGGTTATCTGAGTCTCTCACGGCCAGAGCCTACACTGCTGCGGGACAGGCTGCATCCGCTCTGCACGCTATGGCCACCTATCAACGCTACCAAGCTGAGAAGTTGGCTGAGCTGCAGGAGGGTGGTTCTTCCCCGGGCTTAATGCATGAGCTCCGCACGGCAACCGATTATGCTCTCATGACCACCAAATCGGCTGCTCGTGCCCTGGGGAAGACGATGGCCACATTAGTGGTCCAGGAACGCCACCTCTGGCTAAACCTGGCCGATATGAGAGATGTTGACAAAGTTCGCTTTCTTAACGCTCCCATATCCCAGGCTGGCCTGTTCGGCGACACCGTCAGGGACTTTACCCAGGAGTTCTCGGCGGTGAAGGAGCAGTCCCAGGCGATGGGGGAGGTCATCTATCAGCGGGCTCGGAAAACTGCTCTCCCCGCTGCCCCATCCACCTCAGCTGCCCCTCGCCGAGGGCGTCCACCTGCGGCTCCAAAACCTGCTCCGCTCCCGCTGCCCGCTCCACTGGCTAAGCGGCAACGCCGAGCCTCCCACGGGATCGTGGCGCCACCGCCCCAGGGCGTCGTTAAGTCCGGTAAACGGACCGCGAAGCGTCCCTGAGACGGGCCATCCGGAGAAGAGGGAACCTGCTCTTTCCTCGGTGGAGGGCCGAGGACACCTACAGTCAGCAAAGACTTTAAAAACACCACTGCTGGCCTCCGGGCCAGCGGTACCCAAATTGTCAAAAAAAGAGCAAATTTTCCTCTCTCCGGATGTGCAAACCCGAGCCCTGCCAGTCTGGGACGCTCCGCCTTCCAGCTCGCAGCGCCGGGCCCCTTCGCCACAGGCTCACGGAGTGCAAGAGGACGGGCTCCTTTCTCTCACTCCAGCCTCATCGCGGGATCCAGGGAGGAAGGTAAGAGACTCTCTCTTATTTTCAGCTCTTCCTCGGGCCGCTCTGCTTCCCGGGGTGAGCACTCCCCTCCCGAGCTGCCCCTCCGTTGGCATGTCATTGATCAGTCCGATGGTGCCATTAGCGCGGGCTCTGCCAGCCTGGTTAGCGCTGCCCAGTCCGTCGCGGTGGCTCATGCGGACGATCAGACTCGGCTATGCGATTCAATTCGCTATCCGCCCTCCCAGGTTCACGGGTGTTCATACTACGAGGGTTTCCCCCGAGAGCGCCCCTGTCTTGCGAGAGGAGATTGCTGTCCTCCTGGCGAAGGATGCAATCGAGCAGGTCCCTCCAGCCGAGATGAAATGTGGGTTTTACAGCCCGTACTTCATTGTGCTGAAAAAGAGCGGAGGGTTAAGACCAATCCTAGATCTGCGCAGACTGAACTGTCATTTACACAAAATGGCGTTCAGGATGCTCACGCAGAAGAGCATACTCCAGTGCATCCGTCCTCGGGATTGGTTTGCAGCTATAGACCTGAAGGACGCGTATTTTCATGTCTCCATTCTTCCACGCCATCGTCCATTTCTCCGGTTTGCGTTCAAAGGACGAGCATGGCAGTACAAAGTCCTCCCCTTCGGGCTCTATCTGTCTCCGCGGGTTTTCACCAAGCTCGCGGAGGGTGCCATAGCGCCGCTTCGGCTTGCGGGCATCCGCATTCTCAATTATCCCGACGACTGGCTGATTCTAGCCTCGTCTCGTGATCAATTGATTATGCACAGGGACAGGGTGCTTCGGCACCTCGACCAGTTGGGGCTTCGGGTCAACCGAGAAAAGAGCAAACTTTGCCCAGTGCAGAGGATCTCTTTTCTCAGGCTAGAGCTGGACTCGATCGCTATGGTAGCACGCCTCTCGGAGGAGCGCGCCAGGCTAGTGCTTTCCTGTCTGAGCACGCTCGACAGGAACATAGTGGTTCCACTGAAATATTTTCAGAGGCTCCTGGGGCATATGGCATCCGCAGCCACTGTTACCACGCTCGGTTTGCTTCATATGAGACCACTTCAGCGCTGGCTTCACGATCGAGTTCCCAGACGGGCATGGCGCGCGGGCGCGCACCGGGTGCTTATCACTCCGCTGTGTCGCCGCACCTTCAGTCCCTGGACAGATCTTGCTTTTCTACGGGCCGTGGTGCTCCTAGGGCAAGTATCCAGGCATGTTGTCGTATCGACAGATGCCTCCAGCATGGGCTGGGGGGCCGTGTGCAACGAGCACGCGGGTTCGTGGTTCGGACCCCGTCTGCGTTGGCATATCAACTGCCTAGAGCTGTTGGCAGTGTTTCTTGCTCTCCGCCGCTTTTTACCGGTGTTAAAGCAGAAGCATGTGCTAGTCAGGATGGACAGTATGGCAACGGTAGCTTATATCAACCATATGGGAGGTATACGTTCTCGTCGCATGTCTCAGCTCGCTCGCCGTCTGCTCCTCTGGAGTCATACGCAGCTGAGTTCGCTGCGTGCCATTCATATCCTGGGCGAGCTCAACCGTGCAGCCGATGTGCTCTCACGGCAGCAAACGCTCCGAGGAGAATGGAGACTCCACCCCGGTACGGTCCAGCTGATATGGGAGCGATTCGGGAAAGCCCAGGTCGACCTGTTTGCTTCTCTCGAAAACACCCATTGCCAGTTGTTTTATTCCCTGACCGAGGCCCCCCTCGGCACGGATGCGCTGGCTCACAGCTGGCCACCAGGTATGCGCAAATATGCGTTTCCCCCAGTGAGCCTAATCGCACAGACTCTGTGCAAAGTCAGGGAGGACGAGGAGCAGGTCTTGTTTGTTGCGCCTCTCTGGCCCAACCGGACCTGGGTTCCCGAACTCACACTCCTCGCGACGGCCCCTCCCTGGCGCATTCCCCTGAGGGAGGACCTCCTCTCCCAGGGACAGGGCACCCATTGGCACCCGTGCCCAGATCTCTGGAACCTCCACGTGTGGTCCATAGACGGAGCGCGAAGACTTAGGTGACTTACCGGCGGCGGTGGTTAACACCATCACTCAGGCTAGAGCACCCTCTACGAG
>CAIGQV010017602.1:2723002-2752718 GCA_903798115.1 Danio jaintianensis | reverse complement strand
GCGGCGGTGGTTAACACCATCACTCAGGCTAGAGCACCCTCTACGAGGCATGCCTACGCCCTGAAGTGGAGTCTATTCACTGAGTGGTGCGCTTCTCACCGAGAAGACCCCCGGACTTGCCGGATTAGCGTTGTGTTATCCTTCCTTCAGGATAAGCTGGAGCGTAGGCTGTCACCCTCGACACTGAAGGTTTATGTGGCTGCCATCTCCGCTCATCATGATGCGGTGGATGGCAACACGCTCGGGAAGCATAACCTAATCATCCGATTCCTCAGAGGCGCGCGGCGATTAAATCCATCCCGCCCCCCTCTCATGCCCTCTTGGGATCTCTCTGTAGTCCTGGCGGGTCTGCAGAGAGATCCATTCGAGCCACTCGATTCGGTATCGTTAAAACTTCTGTCAATGAAGACAGCTCTGCTGATCGCGTTGGCATCGTTCAAGAGAGTCGGGGATTTGGAGGCATTTTCGGTCAGCGAATTGTGCCTAGAATTCTGACCGGCTTACTCTCATGTTATCCTGAGACCCCGGCCCGGCTATGTGCCCAAGGTTCCTACCACCCCATTTAGAGATCAGGTGGTGAACCTGCAAGCGCTGCCTTCGGAGAAGGCAGACCCAGCCCACTCACTGCTTTGTCCCGTTCGCGCTTTGCGCCTTTACGTGGAACGAACGCAAAACTTAAGATCTTGTGAACAGCTCTTTATCTGTTATGGTGGTCAGCAGAAGGGAAGTGCCGTATCAAAACAGAGGTTGGCCCACTGGATAGTTGATGCCATCGCCCTTGCTTACCAATGCCAGGGCGAGCCGCGTCCCGCAAACGTGAGAGCACACTCTACTAGAAGTGTCGCCTCCTCCTGGGCGTTAGCACGCGGCGCCTCTCTCACAGATATCTGTAGAGCTGCGGGCTGGGCGACACCTAACACATTCGCGAGATTCTATAATCTTCGAGTGGAGCCGGTTTCCACCCGATTACTGGGTAACCCCAGTCAATCGGAGGGAAACTAAGCTCGGTGTTAACAAACGCTTGCCGCGCCATGCTCCCTAACCCGGAGATACGTGCCCAGTTTTTATTCTACTAGTAAGTTTCCCACTTGGCGAACCCTAGAGAATTCCTCCGAGGCCCCCAGCACCCGACTCAGCGGAGGAGTCGGGCTCTTGGCTCAGTGTGATGTCTGTATGCCCAATTGGTCTACCCACATGCTGAGGTTCGGTGCCAGCTTGGCGCGGTCTCCCCCCTGGGGTGACCCCATATGCTTATTTCAGCCACGGAGTGTTCCCCCTTACCAGGCGGACCCGTGTCTTCCCTACCCGCTAACCAGCTTATCATATGTAGTACTCCCCCTCATCAGGGCTAGTCCATATGCTCTATTACCATCAAGTCTCCCCTCTTGGGTAGCAGGTGGCTCCGCAGCGTCCTCCCCCTTCGGGGACTGGCACGCTTTCCCATTGTACTGTCGTAATTCTAAAATCCCTAGTCTATATTAGCTAGGTAAAAGCACATTTACGACCCCCGATCTAAATTATATTATTCCCATGTAATGTAATTAAGGGCCTAAGGGACGTTGGAAGGTTGCGCTCCTGGTGATGCTTGTGCGCTCACGCTATGCTTGGCAAACTTCACATCAGGAGTGTGACGGGCTTAGCTGCAGTGGCGTTTTCCATACAGTCTCCCATAGTCTGTTCTACAGACGCACGTTGAAGTTCCCGTATGAAGGGGAACGTCCTGGTTACGTCCGTAACCCACGTTCCCCGAATAAGGGAACGGAGACGTGCGTCTCCACTGCCACAGCAGCTGAGTCTCCAGCTGATTAGCTGAGTGATCGGCTCTTCAGCAGGCAAATTCTGAGGCTCACTCCACAGCGTGCAGCTTATATAGCGCTGATAGCTCATTGCTGCCAGCTGTGGAGCAGAGCTCTGCCAATGCAATTTGGCATTTCATTGGCCCGTTTTCTTACTCTTCAGAGTGATTGGTCGTCTGACGCACTCCCATAGTCTGTTCTACAGACGCACGTCTCCGTTCCCTTATTTGGGGAACGTGGGTTACGGACGTAACCAGGACGTTAAGCAGGGTTGAGCCTAGCAAGTACCTGAATGGGAGACCTCCTGGGCAAAATTAGGTTGTGCTAGAACTAGTGTTAGTGAGTGGTGGTGGTGGTGCTTACCCTGTGGTCTGTGTGGGTCGTACTGTCACTGATGGGGACACTAAAATGTAAGAACTACTGTCCTTTGGTCCTGACTCTCTAAACTTTATGGCACTTTTTGTAAAGTGAAGGTCCTGGTCAAATTTCCTCTATTGGCTCTTACCAATTATGGTCTCCTAATAACCCCATTCTGCAATTGGCTCTGTCTGCCCTCTCCAAAGGCTGGACACATCATATTGGTGGATGCTGAACACTGGTGGTGGTGAGGTGATATGATTTTAAAGTGCTTTGGGTGTTCATCAATACACAGTATCACACGCTATATAAATGCCTCATTCGTTCATCAGCAATGTGGAGCTATAAGCCCTGAGGCTAACAATCGTCATATTGTCATATTTTATCAATACAGTCATCTGACACTGTCTGGCAGTCAGCAGACTGTTTGTGTATCAACCAGTCAATTTTTTCACACTCAATATGTTCTCTGTACACACTTTATATCCATTACACTAATCACATGAAACAATATTTGTGTCTAAGCAGTTAACAACTCTTGGCATCCATGTTGGCCTTGAGTTCACAAACTCTTGGGTGCCTTGTTCTTCAAATCCTTGCCAATCCATTATTGCTCTTTTTCCTACGGCCTCTACTTGTATCCCTGGTGAGGTCTCGAATTCTGTCCAACACCCTTTAACCAACAAGGGACTGTGATGAGATCTAATGTGATTGGCCGGCAGATGCCAATGGCAGTAGGCCGCCACAGCCAAAGAAAACACATCAGAAAGTCATGAGAATATAGTCATCCCGGTGATGACATATTCCTGGGAGAACAGAAGAGGCATTCGTAGAGGATAAAGAAAACAGACAGCAATATAATTGGATGGAAGTAGCCATCCATGCGCCTTTTGCATTTGTAACACACCCTTGTGTTTTTGGAAAACCCTAGAGGAGAGTCGAACTCACCTGAAATTAGATGGTAAACATCATCTGTTTGTCTTGGATCTCTCGGGGGAGCTCTTCCCTATTGGTCAATGGGCTGGACATTTCTGAACAGCTCCCAGTATAAAGATATGGGTGCCTGAGCATTTTTTTGTCTTTTGACAAGTTTACTTAGACTCAGAAACAGTCTAAATGGAAATGACCGAACATGATTTGTGAATGTGTGTCATTGAATCTCAATATGGCAGCTGTTGGCAGGGGCGTTGTAAGTGGGGGTATAAGAGGACAGAGTGCATAGAGCTGGAGGCTTGGAGGGGCCCATAATGTGATATTTCCCGAATGCAATTTTCACTGAGTGGGCTCAGAGCAGAAACCTGTGCAGAGTGCTCAGTATTCCTCTTTTAGTCTTTTAGAATCACATGTTTACCTGGTATTAAGATGATTTTTTGACAGTCCGATCACAAATGAACAACATTAAATAAATGTGCAAAAGAGCATGACCACTTCCAGAGGTAGCTACTCTTCTGCTTCTAACCAAACAAATGATCCTATGGACATTTTGTGAAAAAGTGCAAAAATAAAGAATTCATACTTCACCGCATTGGATAAACACATGGATTATGATTGAAATTGTAGTTTCCCTCCACATTCGTATTATTTTTTTGCATTCATGCTCACTCATAAGCTGCATAACATGGGTTTGTTCATTCAGAAGTACTCCGCAAAAACTATGCAGAGTATGATAAAATAAGCAGGAAGTGTCTCAACTAGTTCTGAACAACAGTAACAACAAGAGAAGCATTTGAACACATTTACAGGTGTAAATATTAAGGAAATGTAATAAATTTTTGTTTTGGAAAATATTTATTTATTTTTTAGTTAAAGGGGATAACCCATTACGAAGTAAGTTCCATTACTACTACTACTACCACTCATTATAATAATAAACATAATAGCAAAAATAACAGTAATTTTTAAATAATTATTTGCATGTTAGGGCGGCACGGTGGCTCAGTGTTCGCGTGGGTTTCCTCTGGGTGCTCCGGTTTCTCCCACAGTCCAAAGACATGTGCTATAGGTGAATTGGGTAAACAAAATTAGCCTTAGTGTATGAGTGCTTGTGTGAATGCGAGAGTGTATGGGTGTTTCCCAGTACTGGGTTGCAGCTGGAAAGGCTTCTGCTACGTAAAACATAAGCTGGAATAGTTGGCGGTTCAATCTGCTGTGGTGACCCCTGATAAATAAGGGACTAAGCCGAAGGAAAATTAATGAATAAATTAATGTATTTTCATGTTTTTTAAATAAAGTATAATTGTTAATTAGGGCTGCAGTGGGTAGCACGTTCGCCTCACAGCAAGAAGGTCGCTGGTTCGAGCCTCGACTGGGTCAGTTGGCGTTTCTGTGTGGAGTTTCCATGTTCTCCCCGTGTTCGCGTGGGTTTCCTCCGGGTGCTCCGGTTTCCCCCACAAGTCCAAAGACATGCAGTGTAGGTGAATTGGGTAGGCTAAATTGTCAGTAGTGTATGTGTGTGAATGAGTATGTATGGATGTTTCCCAGTGATGGGTTGCAGCTGGAAGGGCATCCGCTGCGTAAAACATATGCTGGATAAGTTGCCGGTTCATTCCGCTGTGGCGACCCCAGATTAATAAAGGGACTAAGCCGAAAAGAAAATTAATGAATGAATAATTGTTAATTAAACATTGTTAATGTTAATTAAATATAAAATATTATTGAAACAATCTTGACTAACAGTTGTGGAAATTTTGGTTTGTATCCAATTCAAATAATCCAATTCAAATAATAACAACAGCAACAACAATAATAATAAATGGTACTTGTAATTTTTGCCAAGATATTATGCTGCCATTTTTTAATCTTTACATATTCAAGTATACAGAAACTGTATTAAATGCCTGCTGCCTATATAGCTGAAAGGTATTTTTTATGTATTGCATAAGTATAAGTTACCAAGTGGGTCAAGTGAACTTATTTTAAAGGGACCTTGGTTTGTTTGCCTGTTAATACACCTTATCATTTTTCTTACATTACAGCCTCGTTTATCAATCGAAAATGATTATGTTAATTCCAGCTGTTTGTTTACCAACCAGTGCTTTTATCTTGTCACAATGCTAACAATTTCAAGTCAACATGATTGTCCTCATTGAGGTTGACTTTGTAGATGTGTCATGCTTATTCTCAGACAGCTGAAGTCATTGACTCCAGCTTTGCTAGAAGTCCTGCTGGGCGAACACTCTTTGCCTCAGTGCGTAGAGACTCAATCATGACTCCTGATTCCATGATGTCTCATTCTGTAGTTGTGGAGAACAACGCACATTTACTTCACCCACAACACACACTAAAACATTTAGGGAAAAAATAGAGCCCTGTGTCTAGGAGAGAGTGTATGAGATCTGATAACAAGGGCATGCTGGGATGAGTCTTTCCTGAGGGGCTAAGATATACAGTGTTCTGGTAGCCAGGCATCCTGGGTCAGAAACAATGCCATCTGACATGATTGTTTGATCACAGTAGAGCCAATTTGTATCCTCTTCTGTCTCTTTTCATCACCACATCATTTTCCTTTATTTGTAAAGCTATATGGTGCATTTATTTCTAACAAACTGCCTCAGGATTGGATTGTCTCCACAAGCCCAAATGTGTGTGTGGATGACTCTGAGCTCCTATATATTAGTATGTTTCTCTTCTTGTGGGAAAAGTTTAAGCATTGGTTCTTTGTATGACTTTCTCATCACCACATGCTTATGGTTGTGATTTTGTCTGTGTAACAAAGGATATGATTATTCATTCATTCATTTTCATTTCGGCTTAGTCCCTTTATTAATCTGGGGTCGCCACAGCGGAATGAACCGCCAACTTATCCAGCATATGTTTTACACAGCGGATGCCCTTCCAGCTGCAACCCATCTCCGGGAAACATCCATACACACTCATTCACACGCATACACTACGGACAATTTTTTAGCTTACCCAATTCACCTATAGCGCATGTCTTTGGACTTGTGGGGGAAACCGGAGCACCCGGAGGAAACCCACGCGAACACAGGGGGGGGGGGGGGATATGATTATATGATATGATATTAGTACTTCAAAACACTGGTGTATTATTACAGTTTTATCCTAAAATGTTGATTTCTTTTTTTTTGTATTTGTATTATTATTATGGGGCGACACGTGGTTAGCACTGTCGCATCACAGCAAGAAGGTCGCTGGTTCAAGCCCCGGCTGGTCAGTTGGCGTTTCTGTGTGGAGTTTGCATGTTCTCCCCTTGTTCGTGTGGGTTTCCTCCGGGTGCTTCGGTTTCCCCCACAGTACAAAGACATGCGCTATAGGGGAATTGAATAAACTAAATTTGTCGTAGTGTATGAGTGTGTGTGTGGATGAGTATGTATGGATGTTTCCCAGTACTGGGTTGCAGCTGGAAGGGCATCCGCTGTGTAAAACATATGTTGGATAAGTTGGCGGTTCATTCCTCTGCGGCGACCCCAGGTTAATAAAGGCACTAAGCCGAAAAGAAAATGAATGAATGAATGAATGAAAAAAAACTAAAACTATTACTATTTACTGTGCTTACTATGTTTAGGTGTATGTATGTATATATATATATATATATATATATATATATATATTCTTTTTAATGTAAACATTATAAATGCTTTGGCAATACATTTGTAACATTTGTCATGCCAATCAAGGAATTATTAAATTGAATTGAATTGAACACTATAAATTAATGAAATGTGGTAGTTTATCGTTAAAATGAGAAATGTCTTTTTCACCACTGCTGCCACTTTTTTTACCGTAAATTGTAAGCATTTTTTTTGCAGTATACATATGAAACGCATTTGAAACACATGAAATGCGCAGTTTGGGAGCAGTGATCACCTTTTAATTAGCCACACGCTCATGTTGTTTTTCATCACTATCCTCCAATCAGAGTGAAAGGGGGCGAGGCATATACCACAATGAGCAACTGTCACAACATTTCTTTAAATTAAAACAAACTAAGTTGTACAATGACATAAACAAGCACACATTCAAGTCCGAAACCTTCTATGCAAAATCAGTTACTAGTAAAGACCAAAGTATACTTCACATTTATACATACAAGAAGGTCCGCATACAGTAAGCATGATGTACGCACAACTCGCACATGCACTTCATTTGATTTTGCCTTTTGTAGTTTGTCCAAAGGGTGTCAACCATCGTTTCATAGAAAAAAAGAAACAGAAGAGACAAAACAAGAACAACAACATACTTCTGAATACTACAACACAAAAACGGCATTCACAGTGCTCATGTAAAGAGATTAAAAATAGTTTAAACGAGTACAAAGACATTCTTATCACTCATAAGTTTTCATAACATTTAGTGACAAAGTGCTTTCTAAAGTCTGTTTAAAGAGCACATATTGGTGGTTTTACTTTAAAAAAGCATCATACTGCAATATGTGTAACTAAAGTATTAAACTGTTATTTGTTATTTCACGGTAGATGTCAGTACAAAACAATGGGCGTCTAATGAGGTTCACTCATTTAATATAGATCTGATAGCTAGCTATAGACCTAACACAAATTACAGAACCGTGTCGTTTTGAGTCATAGGTATAATTATGTAAGGTTGTCTCATTTAATTGTAATAATCATTACATAATTTATTGCAGTAATATAACCAGTTGGAACACAGTCATCCCAATGAGAGCCTGTACAGGCGGCGCTGTCACATTTCCTCTGTGCGTTCAAGTTTTATGTGGAAGGATTCTGGATCTTTGGGTCTGTGTTCAGCGATTTTATCAGTAATTATTCGTAGGCTGCCACATCTAATTATAATGCAGGAGGAACATCTTCGCCTTACTTAATGCTGTGTAGAACTGAATTACTCTTTTAATGTGTAACCAGCAGATAACTAATTAGTCTAATTCACATTGTGTCATCCCACTAGCTTCTCATGCCATTTACTGAATTTGCAGTTTTATGGGAAATCATTTACATACTATTAGTATGATACTTGGACTTGAACTACATTATTTGAAGCAAATGCTAAAACATGTTTTCTCTCTTTTTCAGATGACTTTCTAAGTTTCAAAAGTTTTATGTATCACAATTCTGATTTTTTTAGAATCCTGACTATTTTCTTAGAATTCAGTTTTTATATCTCTAGTATCTCACACATCAGAATTTTTTCTCATCAGTTAACATTATTACTGCAATTTGATTTTTATACTGACTCTGTTTCAAATTTTAATGAAAACTTTATTGTGAAAAAACGTTAATCATTTTTCATGATGTATTTAACTTTTTTCTTGCAATTCTAAGAAAAATGCCACAATTCAAAGAATGATAATTAAAAAAAAAAAATTTAAAAACAAAAAGCATGTTACAACATTAAAACTAACAATAAATATTATTGTAAATATTACTATTATTATTATTATTAATAAATGTAACATGAAATCGTATATAAAATAAAATCTAAATAAATACTCACGATAGGGCTCGTGGTATGGGCAAAATTTTATTTCACGGTATGAGAAAGTTTGTCATGGTAAGAAAATCTTTCACGATATAGTTTTTTTTAATAAAGGTAGTAATTGCAGAAAATGTACAAAAGTACTTTACATAATAAATAAGCATGAATATTTCAGAAAGAAAATGACTTGAACTTATTTGATTATTTTGTATTTTATTTTAACCTTATAAATATAGTAAACAAAATATGATGAATGACAAATTCCACTGTATGTCACATATCAGTTTTATGGACAGACTGTATTATTGTAAACATTTCTCAAGTAACATCTTCTCACAGATATAAAATATATCCCAAGTAACAGGAAAATAAAACTTATATAGATATGTCACTGTGGGTAGCGCTGTCACCTCACAGCAAGAAGGTCGCTGGTTCGAGTTGGCATTTCTGTGTGGAGTTTGCATGTTCTCCCCGTGTTCGCGTGGGTTTCCTCCGGGTGCTCCGGTTTCCCCCACAAGTCCAAAGACATGCGCTATAGGTGAATTGGGTAAGCTAAATTGTCAGTAGTGTTTGTGTGTGAATAAGAGTGTATGGGTGTTTCCCAGTGATGGGTTGCAGCTGGAAGGGCATCCGCTGCGTAAAACATATGCTGGATAAGTTGGCAGTTCATTCTGCTGTGGCGACCCCAGATTAATAAAGGGACTAAGCCAAAAAGAAAATGAATGAATGAATAAATATGTAAACACTTTAAAGGGGTGGTCCACAGTGGGTTTTTTTAAGGTTTGATTGTGTTTATGGGGTGCAAAACAATGTGTGTTCGTGATTCATTTGTAAAAAAATCACATTATTTGTTTACATATCTTACCTTCATTTTATACAGCTACTGAGCTAACATGGAAACGACCATCATATTTCCTGGTTCCTCCTATAAGGCCCGCCCTCAAAGGGCTCTGATTAGTCAGCTAACCTAATGTGTTGTGATTGGAGGATCGGCTTCACTACACCAGGAAACATCATGCCTCTCTTGCATGCTGTCTGTCAGACTGTAAATAATGTCAGTGAAGCCGTATCAGTTTGAGCCTAAGTCAGACAGAAAATGAAGAGGACAAAGCTGAACCCATGCAAACGCGACCCTTGCAAGATGTTTCTAAATGGTATGGGTTTTTTTTTGTTCGTTGGTAAGAGGAGGAATGTGGTCAAGACATCAGCATTTCATTTGAGCATCTCATAGTAGTGTATATAGGAAATGATACATTATAAGATGGCTGTAAAGTCTCAGTTTCTAATAGATAGCAGGTAAAACGGTCTAGGGGGGGTTTTCGGCACAATGTGGGGGGAAATTGGCACAATGTTGGCAGACATGAGCTAAATTGCTAATAATAATTGCTAGTGACAAACCACGTTTCTCGTAGTTTATATCCTTGTTTACGTCCTTACTACAACATTGCCTACAATGAACGCTAGAAACTATGCATGTAAGATATCAATTTTAACAAAAAGAAGTACTTCCAGGTTGTGGCTCACAATCCACAGCTTCTTCTTTTATCATAGGTACTGCTTCTTCTTTGAGGATAAGTTTTTGGCTGAATCCAGCACTTAACTGTGACCAATTGTGGAAGCTGTCCTTTGTAAAATGCTTTGCACAGAGAGCTATATCTTTTTTATAATATTCTGGAACATAATTAAAAATGAATTTTAACCACTTCTCTCTTTGTGTCAGGTCCCTTGGTAGGCCAAATAGTGAAACAGATGCATGGAAATAGCAGCGTTTGGATGGCATTTTCCTTTCTCTACTAACGCGTCTGTGGCCACGCCCCTTTGCTGCACGAGGTGTATGCGCGATGAATGCGCGTAACCTGGAACGTTTGTGATCTTATTAGCCCGGATGTATTTTTTTTGTAGTCCACAAATTCGTTCGCTGTAGGCTTTGCTAAGCTAACTCTGTAAAAGCCAATGTCTTCCTTTGCATTAAACTTTGAGCTTCATACATTCAGAGATGTTGTTTATGTCCACACAGCAACATTACACATCAACTGAAGTTTAAAATATGATATCATACTGGACCGCCCCTTAAAGGAAATATCAAACAGTTTTTTCCTAAAAAAAAATACAAAATATAAACAATTACAATTCTTGTATGAATATTAAAACTAAGTGATCACTTCTTGTTGAAAATATAAAGCAATTGGCAACACTGACAGTCTCGGCATGGAGCATCTTTCTCAGCCTCATGCCCGCTGCACATGAGTTGGCCACCCCCACTTATTTACATTTCGCAGTATACAGGAAATAAAAACAATCTTTTACGGTACACATTTCATTCCGCGATAACGATATATATCACCCAGCCCTAACTCACGACTTACTGTAAATATTTTTAAGTATTTATACCTGTTGTGCAGTAGTTCTATCCTGCCGCTTACCCTTTTGTGATTCGCTCTATCTCTCTTTTTCCTCACAGTTACAATAAAGTAGGCTTAGATTGTCTGGTATTTTCTCTTATTCCACACAACTATAGATCGCATAAAACACACATTACCCGACCTTTGTCTACACTGTTAGACTTTGCCACAATTTTACAGTTATTTACTGCAAGAACGCCCAGTAAAATACCACATACGTTCTTTACAGTTCACAACTGTAAAATCCACTGCATTGTGGGTCATTTTAAAACTTTTACAGTAACTTACTGCATATTACGAATTTGCAGTATTCTACTGTAATCAAAGTAATCAAGTACTGCTAATGTACTGTAGTTAAAGACAAGACTGAGACAGTTAATGAAAAAATTATTAATTATGTATCACAAAATGTATTTAAAATAGATTGATGAAAGAAAATTACTTTTGTAAACTATTTAAAATGGATATAATGGCAATGAATAATAAAAATACTGTTGTACATGATCTCGTCGCTTGTTTGGAATTAATTAAATTCAATGGTTTATACTAAAAATAAAGGTTTTGTACTGCTAGTGTAAAATGTACAGTAAATAAATTACAGTAGAAGTACTGTAAAAATTGCCATAATGTAAAATATTTATTTTACCATAAAAAAAAGTTGTGGTAAGGCTATTTTACTGTAAAATGAAGTTGCGGTAGGGCCCTGCTACTGTAAAACACATTTTACATACTGTAAAGAGACAGTTGTGGTAAATTGCTGGCAACAGTGCTACCAGTAAGTTATCGCAAAAATACAATAAAATGTCTTATAATATTTATTGCAAGAGCCCAAATTAGCATTATTAAATCTTGAAGTCAAGTACAGCATCTTACACAAATCAAATGGCAATTCCAGGGCCAGAGAAAACCCAAAGAGAATAGTAGTAATAATGTAGTTTTGTCTGTTAGCCTCAGAGGACCAGGAGGGCCTTGAGTCCCGCTGATGGGGGGCCAGGAGGACGCAAATGTCAGCGCACACCCACTAAGACTCAACCATGCGGGAGAGATGTCTCCAGAATTACAAAGACACACACATCAACGCACAAACACACATACACGTCAACACACAAACACACCGCGTGCAGTCATGAGCAACCACTTCTCATTCACATCAAATCAGTTCAGACAGTTCAGAGCCACAGGAAAGACACAGGTTAAAATCTGACAAACACGCTCAGAAATTTGGAGGAGAAGCAGACGAGGAGCTTTCCTTCTTACTCGTCTTTCTCTGTTTACCTGTTTCAGAAAGTAAACCTTCATTTACTCGCGATAGCACTGCTGAATTCTCTTTATGTCTTTCTTTAGGTGTCTACAGCAAGGATATTAAAGACAGGGACAGGATAGTTGGATATTTTCAATGGCAGTGGTCACCAAGTTAATAATAAAAACGTATAAAAAGTATATATAAAAAATGTGAAATATACACTTATTATATTTTGAGATTTTTCTATACTGGATTATTGTAGTTAACTGAAACCATAAAACTAAAATAATTTTTGATACTTTATATTAAATATAAGAAATATAGAAAACTTCAACTTAAATAAAAATATTTAACTAAAAGTAATAAATGACAAAAACAAATTATGAAAAAAATATCTAATAATGAAAACTAATTGAAAATGTATATTATCAGATATATAAATATTGAAACTTCAGTAGTTACTTAAAGATGCTAAAATAACTTTAATTTCTTACAGTGATTTTTGATCATTTAAAAAACTTTTTACATTAAAATCAGCACTTTTCATGATTTCCTTACAAAGAAACATTCATGCAACAAGAATGGAAAAGATGAATGTCGGAGCAGCAAGGACAAAAAAACTCTACAAAATAATATAAAAGAAATTTGAATTTACGTCTCACTTTTACAGCACATTTTTTTCAAAATTGTAATTTTTCCACAACCTCCGGAATCCCTAAAGGGCCTGCAAGTAGACCCAGATTCATTTTTAAATAAACTGATCTTGACAGTGAGTGATTAATGGGAAAATACATTTGGGTTTTGATAATGTATTTTCCACAGGAATAAGAATATGATATTTGATTGACGAGGTTGAATGAATAATGGCTGAATTGTCAGTTTTGAACTGCAAAACATGTCTTGATTTTAATGTGAATTGCGCTTTCTTATATAGTATTTACACACTTTCTTTAAAAATCCTCTTCAATTATCACAAAAAATATATTTTTGGGTGATTAATTACCTTCAAATTCCTGTGCCCCCTATGCTGAAGATCTCTGCCCAGCATGCTGATTCTTTTCTTTAACTCTGGATGGGATATTGTATATGGCACACAATCTTGCCTTTGGCCTCATGCTGTTTAAGATGTGATCTTAATCATGGATTTCAGTATCACTGCTGGATTCCACAGTGCGTTATGTCTCACATTATCATGATGACTCACATTATGTGTTTTCAGTCTATACCGTTTCAGCATTTTATGCTCTTCATTGTTCAGCAGTGTCACACATGCTAAGGAATAGAAGTAATTCCTGTGCCTATATGAGAATACGTTGACCAAAGTGTGGATGAATCGCACAAGTTTAGCCTGATAGATAAAACATGTTCTCCTTTTTAATGTTTAACTGAGGTTAGAGCTTTCTGGAGGTTATAATACACTAGCCCATTTAGAAATATGATACATAGTAAATATGCAAATGACGTACATGGCATACAAGTTCATTTTCATACATTGTTTTTCATTTTTCAACCGTTATAATTTCCAAATCTGTACGTATATGTTCAAATATGTTAGCTATAATTATATAAGTATAGCCATGGATAAACATATATAACATATATTTGAACATATTTTAAATTCCATTGGTTGAAAAAAATATATGAATGTGGCCATGTTTGCAATATTTTGAAATATATGTTGCATATATGATATTTATATATGAAAAATCCAGATATGTACCTGTGTGCCATGTATGTAATTTGCATCTATTTCCATTTCCAAAAAAATATATGAAAGTGACCATTTTTTAAATATTTCAAAATGTGTTGCATATGACATACATTTTATATATCGAAAATGTCACATATGTAATTTGCATATATTGCAATTGATTATATTTTTGTGTGGAAATATTAACATTCGAAAATATAAGTGCCCTTGTTATGCTTTTTCATATTTAAAAGGTCTGCAAAGTTTAAAAGATCAAAATTCACGACACTTAAAAAACTCCTCAAAAAACAGATAAAACCAGATTCCATCGGCTGCCCTTGAACAACTTCTATTTTTGTATTTTCTATTTTGATCACTGTAATTGATTTGTGTTGTTGACATTATGAATCAAATTATTTTATAAAATAATAAAAGATAAAGATATTTAAAAGTATTTCAACTTTTACATGCAGCGCCACTCATCAATGTCAATTCCAAAGCAGTGGGCCAATCAGAAGAACTCAGAGGTTTTGTTTACAGTAGCAAGTTGGCATAGATATATACACTAGATATCGCATACGGACCCTGAGCATGCGTCAATAGCGCCGCCACATTTGTACAGTGCTCCCAGGATAAATGTCATTCAACAGCCCTAGTCAAGAAAATGTGCCTTTGTGAAGATGCTGGACTTTAGAGCTGCTTACGGGTGTAGTAACGAGCAAACAAAGAAAACAAAGCACAAAGGCAGAACATTTCATAGGTAAGATTTCGTTTTTTACGTTTTTGTATGTTACAAACTTTTGTGCTCAACAAGTAACGTTATTGATGATAACACAGTCTCTTACTGCACTGATCATAAGGCAAAGTAGCATCAACTTGCACTGAATTCTAGGCTTATGCTAGTTTTGTTGAATAAAATCAGCAAACAATGAAAAAGAAATATGACAACAAGGCGCTGCGGTGCTAGAAACTTGTATTATTGTCGGCTAAGTGAACGAGTCGTTCATAACGGAGATTCATTCACAAACGAATCGCTCCCTCCGTTAGCATGAGAAGTGAAAGCAGGAGAGGGGCTGTGTTTCAGGACACGGATTAGATTTAACAGGGAGGGAGGATAATACATTTCCATGCACACAAACACACACTCTTTATCGACAATGCCTGTGCGGTCACTTATCCATCGATGTAGAAAAGTGATGTAAAATTATAATTTTCGTAATTTAAAAAAATATTTGCATACTGACCACCGGGGAAAACTCCCGATCATAGATATATGTATATATGTGTATATCTCTGGCTCTAGATGGCCACAGTCCTCCACTGCACCTTGGTCCCGCATTCATTTCAAAGGAGCGCTACCCTGTACTAAAATGGCGGCTCTATTGACGCATTCCTTCCAATAGACAACATCAGGGATGTGACATCTAATGTAAATATCTATGGCAAGTTGGCATGACAACTATTTTATTTGACAGCAACATGGGAGAAGAGATGCTTTTTAAAAACTATGCATCTCACATTTTTAAATGCAAAGACACATTCTGTGTGAATGGCCTTGGCCACTAACATCTCATAATGTACCACAAAAGTAAAAACTAACCACTTAGTTGCTTCCTGCTTAAGTTTTAATTAGAGTTTCAGGTGGATCAACTAGTTAATATTTCATCATTGGACTTGGGCTGAAACTGATAAAGCAGTCAAAAATTCAGATATGGTTTCCTTAATTCTCTAAAGCGGTGGACCAATCACAACAGACTGGGCCACCTGACCAATCAGAGCAGAGTAAACTTAAGTAAAAATTAAAATGCATTTATTTGAGTGTGGATAGATGTACACCTATAGGAGACCAACAGAGCAATATTAAAAACCTTTAAAATAGCATAACGGGCACTTTAAGACATGGCTGAAAATGTTTAGGAACACAATTCAATATACATTCAACATCTGTGCAAATGTTTGCTGTGCTTTGAATGGTGTGAATTGAAATTTATAAATAAGATGTCTAGAGCTGCGAAGTGAAGCAGTAGCTTAAAAAAAAAAAAAGTTAATCTGTGGAGAAGTTGGTTTAATCTTAAAGTAGAGTGTTAATCTCAGGAGAACTCTTAATCTTGTAAGAAGAGTTAATCTGGTGAGCTGTGTTCAGCGTGTGGGAAATGCTCTTGGAGAGGTGTTAACCTCCAAGAAGTGCTAATCTTTGGATGAATATTTTCATTTCTGAATTTGTTCATCTCAATAGGACTGTTTACATTACTGGGTCATTTCATGTCTGAAATGGGGTTACGGCAGAACGCTGAGAGAATTATTAATTCTTCCTATTTTGTTTTATTGCTTGTGACAGGTAATTTGGTAATTTGATATTCATAAAGGGATTCTGAATATTTAGAACAATAAGAACAAAAGGTTCTTTTGACATTCTGAGGGAAAGGACCAAGAAGGAGAATTGGGGTTTGAGACGTATAGAAATATTCAACATGGATTGGGTTAGCTTTTTAATGCATTGATAATATTAACATTAAAATAACTTTAGGGCAACATTCTGCACATTTTCTTTCACTTTTTTATGTTTTTATGCTTCTTGTACCAATGATACATACAGTTTTAATAGCTTTAGTTGGCTGGATGCTGTACTCGTTCTCTGTATGTGATATAGATGTTAGGCTGGTTGTTGATTTCATTTTATGAATTACCAAGGACCACAGTTTCACCTAAAAATCTTATTTAATGCTGTGGTGAAGAAAAGTTCCCAGCATCTTGAATTGTTTGAGTAAATAAAAAAAAATATTGAGTGAATTAAAATCCAAAATAAGACAACCTTGTATTTATAGTTTATGAAATCAGCCCTTGTAAAAAGAAGTGTGCTTAATTGTATTAATTGTGCATTTGTAGTATACTTATATACAAAATGAAACCATTGCATTGCATTGACTAACATACCAATACACTTAATTTTTTTTTACTTTTGTAGTTTGTTATTTGATATTCCATTTAAAATTAATAAGTATTAAATGTACCAAATTGAATATATTTTTAAAGGTGCCCGATAAAGAAAATCTGGGTATACGAATAGGCATAGTCGAATAATAAGAATTCAGTACATGAAAATGGCCATACCTTTCAGGTATCAGAACACAATATAGACTGTTGCATTTGCATGTACTTTAGATCATGTTCTACATTATCCAGACCTGATGAGTTGCTATGTCATCAGGAGATCAGCAGTCAGAACATAGACTGATATGTTGCACAGGATCATTTATATGCAAGCCCCAGGCTGTGTTTTGAGATTACAATAATGATCATTTTCCTCCCTTATTTTTAAGTTAATCAAAGTTTATATTAAACTTACCATATATTTGGGACACAGCAAAGTCAAAGCCAGCTACACCAGTTTGTTTTCTATGCGTTACTAAGCAACGGCTCAACCAGTTACCACTTTAGACCTCATCAGAACGCAAAATGCAGGATAAACAGATTATAAATATATTCATCGCCACTCTCAAGAGGCATAAGGTATGTTTAATTGTATCTTTTTACAATTATGTGTATTTAATTGACTCCGTTGACCATCTCCCACTCCGTTGACCACCCCCCACTGACCATCAACTGCTCAACTGTGGACAGAGTCAGCATCACTTAATTTCACACAGGATCTCACCTGGACCACCAACACCATGTCTCTTTCTAAGAAGTCATAACAACGCCTACACTTTCTCCACTGGCTAAAAAGGGCAAGTCTCCCTCCACCCATCCTCACCACCTTTTACAGGGGAACCATTGAGCAGAGTGAGCTGACCAGCTGCATCACTGTCTGGTATGGGAACTGCAGTGCTGTTAACCGCAAGACCTGGACAATGAAGACAGCCAAAAAGATCATCGGTGCCCCTCTCCCCTCTATTCAGGACATTTTCCTTTCACGATGCTCCAGCAAAGCTACCAGTATTGTAAAAGATTCCACACATCCCTTCCACAGTCTATTCCAGCTTTTGCCATCAAGAAGATGGTTCCAGAGTATTTGAGCTTACTCGGCTAGACTACTCAACAGTTTCTTTCCCTGTTAGAACCCTCAACTTCAATCATCTTACCCGCCTCTAAAATATTATTCACAATCCCAGCTCCCAAAAACCAGGACCCTCTCCTCCCCACCAAACCACAGGAAAACCTCAAAACATTATGCATTTCTGAGTGTGCCTCAGACAGGTAAGTGGGCTTGACAAACCACCTGTAGAAAACACACTCTTTTATCTCTCTGACACTTTAACCGCCACTTGAACCAGTTTTGCACATTTGCAACACACACTTTCTTACAATCACTCCACATCTCTCTAAAAAACATTGTGCATTACTGAGTGTGCTTCTCACAGGTTAGTGGGCTTGACAAACCACCTGTAGAAACACTCTCTTTCCGTATGCACCGGGCACTTTAGATGGACTCAATAAGGGAAACAATGTTTACTTGTGAATTTACCACAAATCTTACTTGTTTTCATCAACATTACATAACTCCTTTGTATTTGGATATGTTTGTAATTTGAGGTAACAATGTCGAGTGCTGAGTATTGTGTTTAATGCATGTTTTAGCATCATGTCTTATCACTCAGTTTTTACTGCAATTTTTCTGTAGTGAAATAATAGCAATACACAATACATCTCTGTCGGTCTTTTTTGTCGATCTAATTATAATTTAAACACTCCCCAACAATATACAGATATTATACAAAAAAGCAATTATATTTTATTTCAATAGAAATTACATTAATGTTGGTTTTGATTCATTCATCACAATATTTTAACCACATTTAATAAATACTAGAATTATTATTTTAAATGTATAGATAGTATTTGGGGGTTGAAAAAAACACTCTAAAACAGGGGTGGGCAAACTTGGTCCTGGAGGGCTGGTGTCCTGCATGCAGAGGTTTGCTCCAACACTAACCAAACACACCTGAAAATGATAATCCATGTGTTCAAGATCTCTAGAAATAGGCAAGTGTGTTTGATTAGGGTTGAAGCTAAACTCTGCAGGACACCGGCCCTCCAGGGCCAAGTTTGCCCATCCGTGCTCTAAAATAAAGTAATTTGTCAGTTATATTAAAATATGAATATCTGTATCTGCAATAGACTAGCAGATGATTTTGCTAACTAACATAATACAAGATGAAGGCATTAGCTAACACAACATCAAAATGTTACTGTAGTTTAAACACTTGTATTGAGTTAATGCACACAACACATTTTACAACCAGCATGCTACATTTTGTAAGTTCATTTCCACTCACCTAGAGTTACTGAGGTCATTCTGGCCTCCACGGCTCTTCTCCAGACCCAGTTTGGTGAAGATGCCCACCAGGACCATGATGGCCACCACACCACAGATGATGTACACAATCATATGAGTTCGATCCCGCTCGTGGTCTGGCTGCACCTCGGTGTTGGTGGCCACAGGTTTTCCAGTATTTGCCCAAATTGGAGTATCATAGTTTGAGCAGGAGGTCTGATCCAGTCGCTGTTGACGGAACTGGCAGCAGAACCGGTAAAAACAGGTCCCGCAACAGTACAAGAAGATACCAGCGTTACAATTAAAAGGAGGGTCCCATTGACCCATAACATCATAGTAACCACGGCAACGGGTGCCAGTGGACGGGACGGTGTCCTCCTCCACCTCTCCAGGTGTGGTCAAAGTTGGAGGTCCATCTGATGTCACAGAGATCATCAAAGGTTCTACGGTCTGATTGGTTGTTTGGATGTCCATGTCAGTTGAAGTCTCGTCCTGTGCTTTAGCAGCTCGTCCCAAAAAGGCAGTGAGGAGAAGATGTAGTAAAAAAAAATTTCCAGCCATGCTTCAGATAAATAAAAAAAATGCAATTATTTAACTTATTTTGACAGTGAAAAAGCATAAATGTTAAAAGAAAAATGATTGAAAACAGAGCTTGGCTAAATAATTTTGTTATTTTAGAAAAAATCTATTTAAAAAAATTTGGAATGTTTTTTTTTACATTTTCTAAAATGAATAATTGTTCTTTTGTAAAAAGTCTTTAACTATTTTTAAAAAATGCAGTGGTTGATAAAAATAATAAGTACTTATTTAATAAGTAATTAATAAAAAAAAAAGGCAAAGTAAAGTTATTACTAAAAATTGTTGTAATTGATTAATTATAATAAAATTACCTTTGTCCTTTGAGAGAAAAAATAAACATTTGCTGTCTTGCTCTGGTCCTGTCCAGATATGCATCTCATTTTTTTCCCCCCATGTTGTTATGTTGTTCAAAACTTGTTCTCTGTCCTCTGCAGTAGTAAAACTTTCTTCCTCTTCACCTCTGTAAACAACCAGTCACAGTAATTTGCCATAAAAATTCCTTCTTAAGAGTGAGTGAACCCACAGACAGGTGTTTTAATCCACAGCGATCCACTCAGAGTGCTGCCTCTGAGCCTTGTGAAGGGCAACAGTTCAGAATTCAAATTAAAACTCCTCCCTTCTGTTCTCAGCACATCAGAGAGAGAGAGAGAGAGAGAGAGAGAGAGAGAGAGAGAGAGAAAGGGGGGCATATTTTCTATCCAGCTGCTGGTTATAGTGTAAAAGGGGAGGAGACATTACACTACCGGAGGGCTTTTTTCACTTATGTGTCTGTTTGCATGTACACTCACCAGCCATTTTATTAGGTATGCCATGTTAGTAGGGTTGGACCCAATTTGTCCAAAAAAAACAAACATTGCATGGTGGTGATGGTGATGGAAACATTCCTCAGAGTTGAATCCAAGCTGTCACAGTCTTTACGTCAAACAATTTCACCAAACCATCCGAATGTTTCAATAGAAATTGAGACTCATCAGACAAGGCAAAACTATTTCCAATCTTATATTGTCTAATTGTAGCCTGAGTTTGCTGCTTTAAAGTGTTAGTTCAAACAAAACCAAAAAATTCTGTTATTAATTACTCACCCACTATGTCATATCAATCCCCTGAGACCTTGGTTTGCCTTGGTAACACAAATGAAGATATTTTAGATGAAATCTGAGAGCTCCCTTATCCTCCATAGACAGCAACAGTCCAGAGAAGTTGAGAGTGCAGAAAATGAACCCTGTCAAAACATTCCATATGACTTCAGTGGTTCAACTGTAATCATACGAAGCTCCAACAACACTTTTGTGTGCAAAAAAAATCAGTACAAATGACTTGATGATGTTCGTCTCTTCCTTGTCAGGTCATCAGGTCAACAGTCTGTTCATTCGCCTTTGACATCAACAAGGCATTCTCACCCAAAAAAACTGATGTTTACTGGATATTTTCTCTTTTTTAGATTGTACTTTGTTAATACTAGATGTGGTTGTGTGTGAAAATCCCAGCAGATCAACAGTGCCTGAAATACTTGGGTTGAAATTATATCAAGTTTAAAGTATTTTAAATATCCTTTCTCAACCACTCTGATGCTAGATATTTAACTTTAGCAGTTCATATTGGCCAGCCATCATTATCATGATTTGAGGTCATGTTTTTTTTGTATATTTATTCATTCATTCATTCATTTTCTTTTCGGCTTAGTCCCTTTATTAATCTGGGGTCAGCATATGTTATACACAGCAGATGCCCTTCCGGCCGCAACCCATTACTAGGAAACATGTACACTGTAACCATCCATGCCAACCATCCAAACATGTAAACATCCTTACACACTCATTCACACACATACACTACGGACAATTTAGCTTACCCAATTCACCTATACCGCATATCTTTGGACTTGTGGGGGAAACCGGAGCACCCGGAGGAAACCCACGCCAACACGGGAAGAGCTCCACACAGAAATGCCAACTGACCCAGCTGAGGCTCGAACCAGCGACCTTCTTGCTGTGAGGCGATTGTGCTACCCACTGCGCCACCGTGAGGCCCTTTGTATATTTATTACCAGTGTATTCTACTAGTTGGTCTGATTTCAGCATTAGTAATACCAATCATTTGAATATGGTCTGGTGTTTTTCACAACCAAAACTCTATGAAATTTAAGTTTGATCCATTATACAACCGTTAAAGGGATAGTTCATGCAAACAACATAATTTCCTGTTAATTCACTCAAGCCATTCAATATTTTTCTTCAGTACTTTTTTTCTTCTTTAATGATCTACTGAAGAACAAAAATATGCTACCTCTTACATGACCTAGGGTGAGAAAATTAACTGTAAATTTTCCATTTTGATTGAACTATCCCCTTAAAGTCATCAGTAATTCTTTATATGACACGGTTTCATGTGGCAATGAAGACTGGAGTATTGACTGGTGAAAATTCAGGCTTGACATCACAAAAAAATGTTAGAAGATAGAATAGAAAATATATTTTAATAAGATGTTTCCAGATGTTTCAACGTTTTTAGCAAATGAAGTTGCACTGTTGAATTTACAAGACTTTTTTTTTAAAAACATTAAAGAATGACTGATCCCAAGAGGTTTTAGTTTGCTTCTCATTGGCTATATGTTTACACACAACCAGTCCATTAGTAATGGGATTGACGACTCAATTGGACTGAAAAACCTTTAAGTAAACACCTTAATCAATCCAATTAAGCTTTGTACGAATTTGACATCAGGTGGTGTAGACCTTTTTCTAATCCAATTGAGGGGAAATGTAAACACTTGATCGAACTTAAAACCAAAACTGGAAAGTCCTGTGCATGTATAAATGATGTAGAAAAGGTGTAATGACATTTTTGTAGAATGAAGTGTCATAAAATACTGTTCTAATATTATTCTAAAATTCTTTGAAGTGCAGCAGAACAATGACCCATCAGTCCTCTCTTCATACTCTCATCCACATACATGTTGCTTTAGCCACTGGAATATGCCACTTTATTGCTTGAAACTTCATGTGTTTGATGTGGTCTCCTAATTAGGACACAAAATAGTTAAATAATAAATATGTCTGCTCTTTAATGCATAGAAAATAATAAGTGATTGTAGTAAAATAGTATGTGCATAATGTTTCCATTGAACAAATGAATTAAACTTATGCGCAAAACTTGCAGTATTGTATAATCATTTGCTGTCAATGAGAATAAAATCATCACTTCCCAATAAACTGGTGCCAAATATAAAAAAGAAAAATTTTATTTTCTGTGGTAGGAGAAGTCACTGTGCTTCAGAAGACGAAATGCAATGGATGTGCGGTGGGTTTTGGAGGTATGAAAGTTTGGGTACAACTACTTAGGACAGTTCTGGAGGTAATAATACCCAAGCACTTTGATGACGGACTTTGGCTAAGGCATTTTAGAATGACCAAAACAACATTTTAGTTGTTTTCAATGTGGTCAATCAACTGGTTTGTACATCAATGCCAATTTGTCTATCACATGATCTGTTAAAAATCACTTTTTTTTTTTAAACTTTTTTGAGTTTTACCATTTTGTAATGTCGCTTGAGAAACAAGTGATGGAAATGACAAATTTTGAAATAAGAATCTTTTAATTCACAAAAAAAATTTTACGCTCGCTTAATGTGGTTTTGGAATGGCAAAAGGGTTAATGTTAATAATGAGAGATCTAAACGCATTTGCCGAATAAACTCATTTGCAGAATAAAACATTACACCCATGTGACTAATCAGCTGTTTTTACTGTCGTACTACTACTACCTACTGTACCTAAAATGTTTGGTTATTATGACCTGCGAAAAATCCTCCGAACATTGTCTTTCCCTTATATATGGGACTCAACATTGTCTTAATGCCCTTGCTGCCATTTTAGGGCATTCATCAAAAAGTTGCACTTCTCTCCTGTCTTCATTTTGCTTGCCTTGTTTTACTGGTGGTTACTACGTTACCAATACTACAGTCAGCCACTCGAACTTGATGGAAACACACCTTTGCATTTGGATTTTTTTCTTTTTTTTTGCAAACTTTGAAAAGATTTACCTCACGTTCATCAATTCATTGTTCAAACAAGTTCATCAATCTTTGTTTGTTACAGCTGTTCCGATTTGTTTCATTAAACCGCCTTGCATATATGGCTTCTGTTTGCCATTTGTCTGGAATTGTGCCAAGCACATCGTTTTACTGCATTTCTCTTTTGGATAACTTGAATTTGTTTATTTTAATAACAGTTAAGCTCCAAATGAACCAGCTGATCAACACATCTTTAACCTGAAAAAAATTCTGAACTTCAAAAAGAACTAGAACTTGATTTTACATTTGACATGTTCAATGCCAAAAAAAATCCCCTTGAAGTGTCCCCCACTGAGCTGTCCATCAGCACATCAGCATTCACCATGGTGTACATATCAGCATGAATAAGCCAATTATTTGAGTTTGTTGCGTTTAGGGTATAGTTGCAGTACTCTGTCCTCTGCGGTTCTCCTCCGTTCTTCACATACAGTGCAGTAGTGATGGGCTCTGGTGGGACTTCAGTCTTTGATCATCTCTACACAGGGTTCAGATGTGACAAACATAACGTGGAGTTCTGAAGAGAGGAAGGAGGACAGAATGAACAAGGCATCTCACAGATCTCTTTCAAGACTAAATCTCAAGCTCTCTCTTTCTCACAATCTACAGTATACCATCAACGCTGCCCTTTTTTTGGCTCTCCTGTTTGAAAATATACTCCTAATTAGTCAAACAAATGCTTTTTAATAAAACATATACTTTATTCATGATCATCACAGGAATTCTTTGTAACTATTTTCTTCATCAGTCAAGTTCTTTTGTGTCATATTCCGAATTACAGTGTTGTGTGAACCATCTCATAATACTCTAATGGTGCTTTGCTAGCATAAGCTGGTTTGTTGGTTTTATCTCTGTTTTCCCAAAAGCATCGTAATCATAAGTAGAACTGATCTTAATGTTACGGTTTCCCAAACGCATTACAACTTATGTAGATTTTAAAAATCGTTGTAGACCTACAAGTAATCTGGAGTAATTCTTAAAGGCCTACGAGCATTTGGCAGATTACACACCTTTAACTTTATTCAAAGGCAGTGCACTTTATTACTTGTTTAATAGTTGGTTTATAAGTGAAACAATTAAAGAGGGCAGAAAACAAACAAGGAAAGAAACAAAAAAAGAATTACATCTTTTTACAAGAACAAAAAAAAAATAGGACTGGGGAAACACAATGGGAAAATAGTGATAAACTCAAAAATAATCTGTCAGGCATTTGCTGGCGTTAAGTTCAATCTTAAGTGTATTTGTTGTATGTTTGTTTTTTCAGCCATGGAAAACACATGTTGAATTGAGACAGACATTCGTAACCTCACACGGACATATGGAAAACTCTTATGAGCCAAGATACATTGTTATTGGGAAAACCTGGCCCTAAACTGTTGGATTGTTTTTATAAGGGTTTTTTGCTTTTAAAGGATAAAAGTTGTGCTACCTATTCAATGAAATTGCTTGTAAAAGAATGTCCTGTATATTTTTACACAAATAACATACTGAGTTCAAAATGTTCAGATTCATTCACGAGCTGCATAGCTACATACAATGGGGGCTGCATTATCACTGACAACAAACAGAAAACATTTGTAAGTTTTGTGGATAAATATACACTTTATTTAGTGCTCCATCTGTTTTCTCTCTTGAAAATGTTTAGGTTTCAGAAAACAGTGCAAATGATTCAGCACATAAGTGAACTGTCCTCAAATCAAACTGAATTGCAAACAATTTAAAGACCTGTTTGATGGATTATATAAAAACAATGATTCATTCACTAATAGGGCGTCACTCATTCTTTACTTGACAATTATATTCATTCGGAATTGGTTATTTGTTAAGCCCAGCTAAATTAAGCCCAGCTCACACTGCAATTTTGGCTGTGATTTTGTCATTTGAGACAAATCTTGAAAATCCTAAAAGATTCCAGTAATCTTAGGCTAAAATCTGTCAACTTTGATCAATGGCTTGACATGTTCACAGACAGATGATTAATGCTTGTTGGTCAATTAAACTCTCAAATTGTCTCTTTGATGAGATTTCTGTCAGTGTCAGATTTCAAGACACTTTCTTACTTTTTTTCTTTCTGGTTTTATTGTCAAGGCATGTTGTGAGTAAAATTAACGCTACAGATTTTTTACGTTTGCTGTGAGGTACCATTTCAGAACCCAGGTTACTGAATGTGTCACGGATTGATGACGTCAAGCTCCAGATGAGTCTTGATTGTCATTCAGTTTGACTTTTTGACAACTGAGATCTTACAGTGTGACATGGGAATCGTGTTTGTACAGTCTGACAAGCTACAGTCATAAAGGATTCTTAAAAATCGCACATTGTGAGTCAGGCTTTATCTTGCGTTTACAGGTGAATGATGTTTGGGAACACAATCTTGTACCATAAGACAACTGTGAAATCCAAACGTTTTTGTTGACAAACTTTGGCTCAGGCAATTATTAAAATAAAGATCAATGGACCAATGGTCTGGTTAATTTGATGCGTGTCGAGGAATTAATTTGGTAAATGTTTCTATCATCGTTTAAGAGCATGTCTTCTTATTAGATAAAAAAGTAATTAAATTTATCACAAGCATTTTTTGAGCAAAGTTTTGGAATTCATGCACATTTTAGCATTTCTGATCAGATTTCACCTTAATGCTATATCCCAAAATTCACATTGAAATTAAAAGCAACAAATGGCAAAAAGAAAAATATTGTGTGCATTTGTGACCATTACTACAATTATCCTTATAGTTTTCATTAAAGTCATTTTTCTTGCTCTCAATGTCAATTTTCATTTGCGGAATGAGGAAGGCTGAAAAGAAATAGCAAGATGACCTGTGCAAATGTCATTGTGTGCGTTACTGACCTTCTTGTGAGAACATGCGTCATTTTAAAGTATGAATATGAGAGTGTAGATGTAGAATCTGAATCATTCCCCCAACTGAATACATTTCCTGAGCCAAAATCTGTAGCTGCAGTGCCTTTGGCTCTCAGTAGGGAAGATAAATGTGTCTTCTCATCATAATACATGGCCACTTTGAGCTGAACTCTGGGTTTGTGTGTGTTACGTGCATATTTTATCTCTGCCTTTATTCATTCACAAGGGTTTCTTTGAATCTCATTTTTCTCCATGTAACAAGGACAGCATTTTACTTGTAAATTGTTGGTAGTTGCTCTTGTGTTGTTGTCCCGTTACATTCATCTTTGTCAAAAATGAATTATTTCTTGTCGCTGGATAAAGACGCTGATCAATGTTCTGATCGGCTCACATTTTTCCTCACTTTTAAACTTTACCCGGTCTTTTTTTTGTTATTTATTCCTTTGTCATTGTCTGCCATTCTTTCCTTTTTTTGTTTGAAAATATGAAAGAGCGTGGTGCAGTTTTTCTGAGCTTGAAATGAATGCCATCAGATGCAAGGATGGGTTTGCTGAAGTGTGAAATACAGCCTTGACAGTCTTGATATAGAGAGGTATTAACAAATATACAGCACACTTCTTACTGTATATTTAGTTTTAAGATGGAGGATATTGTACTCAGTCTCTCTACTGAATAAAATGAAAGGAATATGAGAATATCAGGCAATTTAACAGAAGAGAAAATGATGAAGAAATCAAGCAGAATGTAGAAGTGGATAGAAGGAATAATGATGGTGTTTCATGATGCTTAATTAGGACAGAATTTAATTTAAATGGCTTTATTAAAAAATGGATATTAAAGGTGATATAGAGTAAAAAAAATATATATATGTATATATGTACAGTAGTAAAAACAATTATGAACTACATGTACTTGCTTTATTACATTTACAATACAGTTGCTTGTTATTATGAATAATTTACTGTTAGTAAAATAAGTGCTATCATAAATAAGTAAAAGTGGTGTAGCGGCTGTGAAATCAAAATTTTAATTATATTCAGGAGAGTATTTTTGTCCCTATTTTTAATAGTCCCAAAGGGCATTATGACATTTTAGAAGGAAAGGTTTTGCTAAATCCCCTTGCATAATTAAGCAAATTGCAGTCCTTCATTCCTATAGTTTTTTCTGCTTAGGATAAAAAAAGAGCTTTGAGGACAGTTTAATCATTGTCTTAGATTTATGACAACAACAACAATCATTTATATATATATATTTAAATAATAATTATTTTAAAATAATTAAATCCTCAGAAGATTTTTTTAATAAATCCATTATTTTAAAAAAGCATTTCATAATAATAACAAGAGCAGTTATTTGACAAATTAAGACATATAATTAGCAATTTAAACAAAGATTATGTTTTTTGGGGGGCGACGCGGTGGTGCAGTGGGTAGCGACGTCGTCTCACAGCAAGAAGGTTGCTGGTTCGAGCCTCGGCTGGGTCTGTTGGCATTTCTGTGTGGAGTTTGCATGTTCTCCCCGTGTTCGCGTGGGTTTCCTCCGGGTGCTCCGGTTTCCCCCACAAGTCGAAAGACATGCTGTATAGGTGAATTGGGTAAGCTAAATTGTCCGTATTGTATGTGTGTGAATTAGAGTGTATGGATGTTTCCCAGTGATGGGTTGCAGCTGGAAGGGCATCCGCTGTGTAAAACATATGCTGGATAAGTTGGTGGTTCATTCCGCTGTGGTGACCCCTGATTAATAAAGGGACTAAGCCGAAAAGAAAATGAATGAATTATGTTTTTTGATACTCATTTACCCTGTATATTACTATTGATATTGGTCAAAAACATAAATAAGCTGAATATTATCAAGGATACTCAAGTCAAAATACTCACAAGTAGTAGAGGTCAAGTATATGTTTAATAAAAATGAAATAGCTAAAAACAAGAATATGCAGTGTCATAAAGACTTTTTTCCCCATAGTCCCAAATTAGCACAGCACCCTCTGCTCTTGGGCAATTTAACTGCTAATGTATGTTAATATTGACTACATGTGTCAGTGCTCAATGGCCCATATCCAACTGCAGATGTCAAGCTGGGAGACCATCGCTTCTCTTCCATGTCCTGATACTGCTAAATGCAAAAGTGAGAGGACATTAGAAAGTGAGAGACAGAGAGAGCAGAAATATAACTAAGCAAAATATGGCCACAAAACTGTTCAGATGATGAATTTCTAACTGTAATGGCAGTTTAGTCCTGAAAGACAACTGGAAATAACTGTAGAGGTATCAATAATGTTAATTTATTATTCAAATCGGAAACAAACAATGCAGATATCCACCTTTTTTACACACATTAATACCTGAATATTCAATTTATTCCAGTTTGGGAAAATTCCATTGAAAAGAACTAAAACAAAAATGTCTCGAGGTTATTCTTGGTTTGCTGAAAGTAATTTGTTAATTCTAATAAGATAAATAAGAATTTTAATATTCGATGGATTAACAAGAGAATAATATCACCTTATTATACCAGCCCAGGTTCATTGGAGATTCATGTCTCAGCCTACAGTTGTGCGAAACATAAAATTCATGGCTCCGGGTATTTTATTGCATGTTTCAAATGACAAATCCACTAGAGGGCGTTATCTACATTTTTGCGAATTTGAAATGTTACTTAGGGTACGTTTTTGTGTATGTTTCAGATACGCTTCCATAAAAAGGCAGGGCTTGTCGCACCTAGCAAACCACTGACCCAAACCGTTCCCTAAACATTAATTTCAAAAGCAAACACAAGAGAAAACCAGACTACAATCACATAGTTTTATGTTGACTTTACATTGCATTTATCTCTTTGTGGAACAGTTCTCTGCATCACAAGTACATCACTGTACAAATTGAGCTATGGAGCAAAATGACCACAGCAGAAAATATGTCCATATGGAGACAGACAGACAGACAGACAGATAGATAGATAGATAGATAGATAGATAGATAGATAGATAGATAGATAGATAGATAGATAGATAGATAGATAGATAGATAGATAGA
>CAIGQV010017602.1:2683182-2721471 GCA_903798115.1 Danio jaintianensis | reverse complement strand
GAAAGAAAGAAAGAAAGAAAGAAAGAAAGAAAGAAAGAAAGAAAGACTTAATTTTCTGTGCATATATTTTTGATGACTAAACCAGCCACATGCCCTTTCATGGTGTATTTTAATGTCTCATAAACAGTCAGATCTGTTTGAGCTCTCTGTAGACTCTCTGTCAAACTTGACCTTTACCAAGTAAAAAGAGATGCAAATAGCCAGTCAGTCCACTGTGCAGAGTTCTTTATTGTTGTAAATTGGTTTAGAAGCACCTGGATCCATTGAGAAAACCTGCCACTCATCTCAGATTTTCAGAAACACGATTTTCTCACTCTCGCTCCTTCCTCACTGTAGCTCTAGGTTTCATTTCTCTTAACCTACACTTTGATGGCTCCAAATCCTTAGTATCGCTTCACAAACACAATAATCATTGCAAACTACGGGATTAGTTTCCCTACACATGCACTTGCATCAGCAAGTTTATTTTAGCTTTGGCCTGAAAGCAGATAATATTTATAATATCCAGAGGAATTAATATATTGAAAACACGTGGGATTTCTATGCTAGGGGCCTCTTCTTTTCTCCTCCACGCTTTAAGACTTGGATTAAAGCTGCACAAAGGGTTTAAGGTTTAAAGGTTTTCAAACTTTGGAGTTATATTTTATCTCCCAGTCTAAAATATGTACATCTTAAACACATTAGACAGGGAGTGGTAGTGAATTTGATTAAATTGTCTATCTCTCTAAAATCAGCTTTACACCAGCTCATCTTTTTAGTGATGTATGAAATTTTTGTGATACTTGAAATATATTTCTTTAATTCTCTCAAACTCTCTTCTGTTCCATCCATGAAGATAGAGAATTGTTTTTTATAAAAAGAAAAAAATAATCATGTAATAAAAACTTCGGAAGTAAAGCCAAAGTTGAGCCATTTTGTAGTTCTGTTAATTTCCAACCAGGTTTTGTGAAAATCTTTTGAAAATGACAATACATGCGTTTCTCTACATTTGGCAAACAGAAGATGTACACTACCTGACAAAAGTCATGTCCCCTCTCCACTTTTTTGGAACAACAAATAATAACTTGATTTCTAGTTGATCATTTGGTATCAGAAGTGGCTTATATGAAAGGCAAAGGCCTCTAGATTATGCTTATTTTACCAAAATAAAATATGATCATGCTTTGATTTTTAATTATTTAATTAGGACAGTAAGGTCTGACTTTGCTTAAGCAAAAGTCTTGTCACTTAACAGAAATAATGTACAGTATAGAATATTAAGTCATGGTGCAGTGGAAAAAGAATTGATATTGTGTATGACTCCCATGAGCTTGGAGGACTGCATCCATACGTCTCTGCAATAACTCAAATAACTTATTAATAAAGTCATCTGGAATGGCAAAGAAAGCGTTCTTGCAGGACTCCCAGAGTTCAAAATTCTTTGGATTCGTCTTCAATGCCTCCTCCTTCATCTTACCCCAGACATGCTCAATAATGTTCATGTCTGGTGACTGGGCTGGCCAATCCTTGATGTGGAGGCTGAAGTATCAGAAGGAGTGCTATCCTGCTGAAGAATTTGCCCTCTCCTGTGGTTTGTAATGTAATGGGCAGCACAAATGTCTTGATACCTCAGGCTGTCGATGTTGCCATCCACTCTGCAGATCTCTCGCATGCCCCCATAATGAATGTAACCCCAAACCATGATTTTTCCTTCACCAAACTTGACTGATTTCTGTGAGAATCTTGGGTCTATGCGGGTTCCAATAGGTCTTCTCCAGTATTTGTGATGATTGGGATACAGTTCAACAGATGATTTATTGGAAAAATCAACCTTCTGCCACTTTTCCAAATAATCAACTAGAAGTCAAGTTATTATTTGTTGCTCTTACAACTGGGATCTACGACAAGACTTTTGTCAGGTAGTGTATGATAAAATATGGGGCCCCTTCCTTAGATGTATATTTTCACAATGGCTCTGTAATTATTTTTTTTCTCCTTCCTTTTTACATGTCATTCTATTTTGTTTCTTATATATGGTTGAGATTCTTTTGATGGTGCTGCATGATTGCTGTATTGTTTGCTAGTGTTTTCAAAAATAGCAAAAATATAGCAAAAATCACCTTCAAAAAAAAAGAAAAGAAAATGACAATACAAAAAAACTCATAAATAGTACAAAATGTAAGAAATATTAAATAGAACTACAGCTATTAATATACAGTCTATTTACTATTAAATAGATACACAGTATATAAGTTCACATTTTATGAGTGTGAACAACATGCGTGTCTGATGTCTCTCCATGACACATCTGTGCACATGTTCATATCTGAAGGACATTTATCTTGAGTGAAAAAAAGGATTAGCTACATTTTTGGGGGGGGTTTCTGACGTTTGAGGGAAAATTTGCTAAAGCATAAACTGCGCATTTTTCATAATCTTAATCTGAAGTAATTACTCCAATTATGCACGTGCAGCCATCTCAGATGAAAAGTGCAGCTGTATGTCTTTGCACAGCATGCATTGAAAATATTATCACATGGTAATTAGGACATTTTATAACTGACAGATGGATTAGTTCATTTAAATAGAAAAGGGGCTATTTTTGAGATATATTCTCTGCGTTTTCACATTCCATGCTGGTCTTGTCAGTCTGTAAATTATTAATATTCATTCTTCTGTCATTGAGTCATTTATTCAATCAATTTGTTCAAAAATGCTGACTGATTCAGAAACATAACATCACTGTGCAAACGATTTATTGCAGGTTTGTTTGGAACTATTTTCACTGTGGTGGCAAATATACAATAATTACAGTTGGTACGGAAAGTATTCAGACCCCCTTAAATTTGTCACTCTTTGTTATATTGCAGCCATTTGCTAAAATCATTTAGGTTCATTTTTTTCCTCATTGAAAAACACAGAATTGTTGACATTTTTGCAGATGTATTAAAAATGTATTTTTAATAAATGTGCAGATTTTATTATTATATTAAATTTTGCAGATTTGTTTGTTATATTGCAGATTTATGGCTGCAATATAACAAAGAGTGAAAATTAGATATGTAATATTTTATATGTTAAATCATTATTACTCAGTGTCCTTGTGTTTAACTCTTCTAAGTTAAATAGCAAAGGTTTCTGTTCCTGATTTAACACTTAGATATTTAAGATATTTAGATATTAGATATTTATCACCTGAAAATATCCCCTCACTCAGTTGTCAGGCACAAATTAAACGCAATTAATTATGAAATGCACCATATCAGGCATGCTGTTGAGTAATGTGAAACAGAAGATAAGAATGTGATTTTAGAAAGGCAAGAGTAAAAAAAATAAATCTGAGAGCCGTCAGCAATCCCCCGAGCACAGCTCTGTTCCCCCCTTAGTCTCGATCAGGGAAAAACTGCTATGAATAATGAAAGCGAGAGAAACTTTATACTTTCGACTATTCAGAACTTTGAAGCTGTACGGGAACTCTCCATTTGAAAATCACTTATACTTGTTGTTTTAGCATGGGGAGTTTGTTCCTCTCTTGACTTTTGAACTGGTTTTAACTGCTAGATTTCCTTGGTCAGAGTTTTACAGCACAGTAATAACTTAGTTTTATCTGTATATAGAGATTGGGTAACGCTGTTAATAAAGCTACATTTTTCTTTTTTCTTGCTTCATCTTTGATTTGTATGGAGAATGCACTGTTCATTCTTATAAATACAGTGAACAACGTTAGTCTAAAATTAAAAATGACTCATCTATAGACTTAAACAACAGGTGAATCCATTTCAAGAAGTAGATTCAGCCAACATTTTTACAGAAGTTTAAGCCAAAGTTTAACAATGTCAATGGACCAAAAATGAAGTGTCTGCATCCAATTAAAAGTGATTTTATATACTGTACTTTTAGCATATGAAATGCGTTTTGAATATATACTTTAAATGGGGCCTATTATGCAAAAATCACTTTTATAAGGGGTTAATGCACATTTGTGTGAATATAACCAGCTTCTAATGGTAAACAAATTCTTAATTCTATTTGTTTATAATCACACTCCCTTGTACATGTCATTGGAGGGGGAAAGTCCCGCCCATTATTGATGATCTATCCCTCAGCATAGACAGCCTTGAGTGAGAAGCAGCCGTTTTTACACTGTACCTGCTGAAGATAATGTCAGTGACTAAGAGGCTTTATATTATATTACAAATGAACACTGGAGTCTTCATAGACTGCCTTCTTCTGGGCCACTTCTTTTGACATTTTCAGTTTTTTCAAAGAGATAACGTTAGTCCTGTTTTGAATCTGCCACTATGCTAATGCATAGGTGTCTGTAGCTCCGCCTTCTTTTGAAAAGAGCACAATTTCATTTGAATTTAAAGTGATAGTCACCAAAATGGCACAATTTAGATCAAAGCCTAAAAGGGGCCGTTTCAAATAGTTATAAATAATTATTTGTGGTATTCTGAGCTGAAACTTCACATACACACTCTAGGGACATCAGAGATTTATTTTACATCTTGTAAGAAGGGCCATAATAAAAGGGTCCCCTTTAATGTGAAAATATCAAAATGACAAAATTTGGGTGAAATTGGAAAATTGTAATTTATTGTTGTCTGGACTTTGATATTTCTATGATATCTTTTCATAAAGAAAAATACCTTCTTACCATGTTTAAATAAGTGTTGGCTGTGTTATATTAAAAGGATTTGATCTTATTGAATAAAGGCAGGGCGTCACGGTGGCGCAGTGGGTAGCACGATCGCCTCACAGCAAGAAGGTCGCTGGTTCGAGCCTTGGCTGGGTCAGTTGGCATTTCTGTGTGGAGTTTGCTTGTTCTCCCCGTGATTGCGTGGGTTTCCTCCGGGTGCTCCGGTTTCCCCCACAGTCCAAAGACGTGGTACAGGTGAATTGGGTAAGCTAAAATTGTTCGTAGTGTATGTGTGTGAATGTAGGAGTGTATGGGTGTTTCCCAGTGATGGGTTGCAGCTGGAAGGGCATCCGCTGCGTAAAACATATGCTGGATAAGTTGGCGGTTCATTCCGCTGTGGTGACCCCTGGTTAATAAAGGGACTAAGCCGAAAAGAAAATTAATGAAGGCAAATCTCATCAATGGCAACGCAATATAATGTGACTCTGTATCTACCAGATTAGCTTTGAATCCTTTTGTTTTATCTCTTTATTATATTGCCAGGAGCATTTATCTTCTTGCTATATGCTCTTTCTAGTTTTGTGTGTGAATGCGCACCCATGTCTGTCTATACCAGCCCAATTTACATAAAAAAACACTTTTTTAAGAACTTGTATTTAAATGTAAAGCCTGAGCTGCAGACATCAACAGTCAGATTAAGTTTAAGGATTATGATTTATATGTTCATATATTTTTGTAAAACATGCATGTTAATAAATGCCTCTAGTCTTCTCGTGAGCAACAGTGTCTCACGCTCTCGCCTTTCTGCCCTTTCAGAAGTACATTACCCACACGATTAGATGTAAAATCTTTTTATCTGTTCGGGACAGTAATATTGGATGAGAGGATCACACCCTGAAAAGCTGTGCTGGTTAATTAATGGCATGGCCCATGAAATCATATAAATGTCAGCGAATTGTGAGAACGGACAGCAAGCAAATAAAGTGGCCACGTGAATGCCCCCATTTAATGAAACAGAAATGAGAGTCTGTATCTGATTCAGTGGACTTAAAAGAAGCAAAAAATCTGGAACTTGAATGATTTTGTGGATTATACTTGGAGACAAAGCTCTCTTTTTGTCTTATTAAAGACTGCCTTAGTTAACATGTCATCAGCATATTTCACTGTGTATAAAGAAGATGATAGAGGATGTGAGCAAAATGATGCAATTTTAATGCAACTTTAAAAGCACAGATTGTTGTTCGGTATGTGTCTTTGCAACGTGTAAAGTTTTTACATCACTAGAACAACTTTGATTAAAGTTTGTCTATGGAATTAGATGAATCTGAAACATTGTGACCTTCAAATAATCTATATTCAGATAACCATGGCAACATTAAGTCCTGAAAATTTTGTCAATAACATTTATACGTTTTGCAATATACATGACCAAACCCATGCAACCTGACAATTAAAAACAAAACTACTTCTTTATACTGTCATGTTTTAATTTGTCTTTCAAATAGAGACAAGATTATATTTAACACACATAAATACATATATGAGGCAGAAAGGAATGAAGAGCTCAAGTTATTAACAACAGTAGCTAAGACCTCAGACAGCTGAACATGAATTTGCTAAATAGACCATGAGTAGACCATAGACTGTGAGATTAGGACTAAAATGTATTTAATTTATAAAATTCACACATTTTTAAACTTTTGATTAATAATTGCACATATGTCTCGTTGTATAATGGCACTGTAACTTGTTTATAATGACTAAACTAAAAAAGAAATGTCCTACTGGGTCCATTTCTAGTCATATTTTATAAAATATTAGTTAACTTCATATTTGTGACACCATTATTGTGCTTGCTCTAATGTCACTTGTCCCCTTAAATCTTAGAGTATATATTAAACAAAGTATATATTCAAGGCACTCTACTGTTGATATAAATGTTAATTCACCCAAATTTCTAATTCTATTAATATTTATTAACACCCATAAACATTTGTGAATTTTATAAATAAAAACCTAAACGATATACATTCACTATAGAAAGTGATCAGGTCTTTTAAAAGACTTGGACCAAAAAGACTTTCATCATCTCAATTTTCTTATAGAATTTGAACAAAAGAAGGTTGAGTAAACTATGACAGAATTTTCATTTTGAGATGAACGTATGTATTAATAGTCAAAAATCTTTTTTTTTTTTAATATACAAAAGAAACAACTGATTAAATATATGATTAGACAAGTTAGAAATATTAAGTTACCCACTTAATTTAACAGTAAGAATTGTCTGCATGTATAATAAGATTGCACTCTTCATGTGAGTATTAATCACGTGAAGTATATTCTGTACTAATCTGCAACCTCATTCTCATCCTCTATTCCTCTGAAAGCATCTGAAGTTACAGATCGTGTTGAGGTAGGACAGAGACACCTGCAGACCAATGAGGGGAATCCTGCTACAACTGCAAACAATTTCCTAGTAAAATAGCTTTGGCAGTTTGCAATATTGACAAAACATTATTTCTCTGTTTTTTTTTACTGACGCTGCTTTTTTTTCTTTTAAATAACAGCAAGTGTGCTTTTGCAATTATAACTTAACGCAAGGACTTACTATAATTGTCTTATAAATTAAAAAAATAAATCCCACGCAGGGATATTTCTACATTCTTAGCCTGACGCATAGGGGCGTCTAACTGCATTCTAGCAGGCTTAAAGGGATAGTTCACCCAAAAATTTACATTTTTCACATTTACTCACTCAAATGGTTTTAAAATATAAATGAAATCAAAACTAACCATATGATTTTGTTAGCTCACATTGCCAGTTTTGTGGTGAACAATTCATCTGTGCATTTCATTAAGAAAAAAATATGTTTGCTCTTGTAATCTAAATTTAAAATCTGAAAATGCACTTCCGGAGGTTTTTTCAGTTAAATTCTCAGATTAGGTGATTTTGAGGTATTGGGCGTGGTTTACATACTTAACCACGCCCCTCCAACTAACAAAAATGGGGAGGAGGAAGTGTCTGTTAGGTTGTAATAACTCTCCCCAAACCCTTTTCCGGATCTTTCTAAATGAAATGCCTACTTTACTACATCCATTCAGCTCGCTGCAGAAAAATTAAGCCACGCCCACGGTTTACTCATTTAATATTCTATTTCTCTCGGAATTGTGTCACAATACAAAAAAAACGGTCGCAGCTTCTGGTTCATGTGGACTGTAAACTTTTATGAATTTCTGACATCCGTTGAACCCAAAACAACATATTCTGAAGAATGTTGGAAACCAGAAGCCATTGACATCCATGTAGGAACAAAAAATACTATGAAAGTCAATGGCTGCTACTTTCCAACAACCTTCAGTATATCTTCATTTGTGCTTAACATAAACTCAAAAAATGTGTAAAAGACAGAATGTTCATTGTTGGGTGAACTATCCCTTTCATACCACATGCTTTTGTATATTTTAAAATTCACTTGCAGTACTGGTAAAACTGTCCTCTTCCACCTATTCTATCCACTGGTTGTTTGTACCAGTGGATTTGTAAATCCTATTCTGAAGAGTCAACAATACAGATTAATTGGTCCTTCTTTCTACACCGCAGATCACTGAAGAAAACATAAAAAAGAGACTGAAAAACGTATCACTTTATGAAAAGGCACTGAGCAGAGAAACTGGAAGCCCTGCTTTATATAAAAGCTATTTTTGATCTCGAAAGGCACAATGTGACTCCTTATGACTGCTGTATTAATACATTCTTAGACGCAGCCAGATCTTCTACCTCTGGCCATATCCATTCATGCCATTGTTCCCGGATGGAGTGACGGTGATTGAATCCAGAAGAGGACGGAGCGCTTGTCCAAAAGGTCTGTGGAGTGTAGAGAAAAAAAACACAGTAATTTAATCGAGTTATTAATTCTAATACTACAACTAGCGTTAAAAGTGTATTTGCTTGCAAAGTAAGGGCAAACTTACGTAGAGAGCACTTCAGATGGAAGATCAGTGATGTATGAGGGAATCTTTTTTCCTGTTAAAAACTGTGCAACCTCAGAGCTGAAGGTGTTACAGTTGTGTTCAAAAAGGTGGTATTTTTCAAGTCTGTGGAAGAGGAGGAAATACAGTTTTAAGCATATAAATGGTGGCGTTTCTGTTGTGGTTGTAGTGCCAGCAAATGGAACTGCTAAATCATGACAGCTTTCACAAATATCTCTGCTTTTAATTAGAAAAAAATCTCATTGCAGTTTCCTGTTAAATGCAAACAACAAAACTATACTGACCTATAAGTGGACTCCCCGAGCGAAGACAGATATTCCTGAAAAAGGTCCCGGGGAACTTCTGTATTTCCGAGGTCCACTGTGGAATCAGGCATACCAAGAATAGTACAACCCTGAAATATGAAAGTACAATTAATACAACATTATTTGACATCTGTAATATACGTAGAGTAGATTTCAACGTTCATATATCTTGAAAAAAATATACTGGATTGCATGTTTACTGCATAAAAAATACATTGGTAATTTCTTACCGGATAGCAGCTTGTAATACCTCCTCCTCCAAAGAAAAACTCTTCCCCGTAAGCCACTATACCAGTGTGCCTCCATTGAGAAACATTCAAATAAAATGAATTTGAATTTTTTATTATTATTATTATTATTATTATTATTAAAACAAAACAAAAAGCACAAGCATTTGAACCAACGTGCATTTAAAGCAATAGTTCACGCAGAAATTAAAATTTTCTCTCTCAGGTTGTTACAAATGCTCAAGAATGACGGTAGCCGTTGACTTCCATAGTAGGAAGGCAAACTAAAATGCTTCTTGTGAAATATATTCTTTAAATAGTAAAAGAAGTTACATCTAAAATTGTACATTGTATATATCCAGTTAAGGCTGCAGGGTGGCGCAGTGGGTAGCACGTTTGCCTCACAGCAAGAAGGTCACTGGTTCGAGCCTCGGCTGGGTCAGTTGGCGTTTCTGTGTGGAGTTTGCATGTCCTCCCTGTGTTTGCTTGGGTTTCCTCCGGGTGCTCCGGTTTCCCCCACAAGTTCAAAAACGTGGTATAGGTGAATTAGGTAGGTTAAATTGTCCGTAGTGTATGAGTGTGTTTGGATGTTTCCCAGTGATGGGTTGCAGCTGGAAGGGCATCCGCTGCGTAAAACATATGCTGGATAAGTTGGCGGTTCATTCTGCTGTGGCGACCCGAGATTATTAAAGGGACTAAGCTGAAAACAAAATGAATGAATGAATATCCAGTTAAAGAGGTTTTAAAGAGATTTAATTTGGATATTGATTATTCCTGTGATTTTTGTTCCATGGAAAAATAATCTATTGTCCATCTGTTTTGTGATTGTATATACACAATGATTTTTTGGGTGGATATGTAAATTGTTCTTAGAAGGAAAACCAATATTATATTCAAATTACAAAATTAGGATATTTGCATTTATTATGTCAATATATGTAACAAATGTACCTTCCTTGTACAGCTTTTTACTATTTTGGTAAAGTTTCATATACATTAAAAAATGGACTGGATCAAAGCCAAATTTTGTTCACTTTCTTAAAGAGACTAAGAACTACTGCACAAGTTTGGAGAACATTGCTAATAAAAAAGTAAGGAAGACTTATAATATTCTTATTACATTTTTAATTATTGAATGTTTGTATGTACACTCATATGTATTTTTGTATATTACTGTATAATTCTGTATTTGTTTGTTAATAAAAAAGGCAAAATAAAACGCAAGTCAGTGGTTAGCATGAAGTGTTTACAAATTGTTACAAAGATCTTTTTTTTATTTAAACAAAGAAAATAACTGGTTATAGTTTTAAAACAATTGTGACAGAACGCTCCGTTTAGATGAACTATTGCTTTAATTTATATAACAGAAAAATAAAAGTACTCACCATATTCCCTCGACTGTCTTTCCTGTCAGTTTAGATGTAAAAAAAAAGAAAAGAAATTGTAACGTTATTCGGTGTTTTCTTTGCATATTTCCAGAGGCGAATTCAATAATTTTGCTCTACAGTGTATAAATAGTTTTTAGCGACACAAAACGTGAGCTATTCTAGAAGCATCCTCAACCAACTTTCCAGAATAAATTTTAGTTACATGTAGTTAAAGAACTCACCTAACATCATGGGGCTCAGCTGACGGGCCAGTCCTTTTGACAGGTCATAAACGTACAGTTGCACGGTGTAAGAACTTCCATCAGCCATAGCAACTGATCAAAACTAAAGTGTTGTTTACAAACAAAAAGGCAACGCTACTAAAACTTATCTCGTTATCTCGACTCGAAAAAGTAGACTTCACTGTTTTGCTGTCTCACAGTCTCATCATCATTACACATCCACACAAGATACACATAAAGTATTTTAACAAAGTAATCACGAAAGTTTGACAGGTCCAACGCAGTGTTCAGCATTCGTTTCGTCACAGTGACTCGAGATATTTGGACACCGGTTATGACAAATGTTCTTATTCACTAGGGCTCGACCAATTGTAGCGCAGATATATTATCAACACATATAACATCCACAACGCTAGATGGCGAACTTTATCAAAACAAGCATGACGGTGTTTACAGTACTCGCCGAATCAACCGGTGAGCCGAACGCCTGGAGTCGAGTCGTTTGCACGGCTCTTTTCAATAAATCGGTTCAAAAATCCGATTCGCTGTCCCGGGTGACATAACCGTGCTCTAAAACTTTTCATTGAAGCAATATATGACGAGTGCTGCTGTTTTGTTTATTAAAGAGTTCAGTTTGTTTGCAATCATGCAGTCCTTAATCTGTATTCACTAGATCGCAAACATACATTTTTTTAAATAGTTTTTAACCAGGACCATCTCGCTTTCATTTCAGTCCAGAAACTTCACAAGAGTACAGCAGGTTCGCTAGTGAATGTTTTCGGTTCACTTGAGAATCTAAATCGGGAGTGGGAATCCGATTCATGAAGTTCGAATTTTTTTGGGAACCGCCTCAAACCATTCATAACAAATCCGACCGCTATTCGTTCAAGTTTATTATTTGTTGTTATTAGTTATATAAAATCCTGTCTTTAGTGTGTGAAACTGTTCTGTTTACTTCCGCGTACTTGGATTGACCAGTCACTTTGCTCCTGTCTCCCCATTGGTTAGTGCCTTTCAAAGATCGTCTCTGATAGGATCGTGAAGCTGTCACTCAAATTGTGGCGCACTGACTGGTTGCATGCGCGGTCGTGCAGGGATACAAAGTTCTCTAGCTCAAAAGAGAAGAGTGCTTTATCTTCAGTGTGATAATTTTTGATTTGTTTAACTTAAACTGTTTCGAAAGTAACTCTGACACAATTCTTAGATAAAGATAAGATTAATGGCGAACTGGGGAAAGTACTTTCAAAACGAAGATGATGTGGATGAGCAGGATGAAGAAGAGTCTGGAGGTTAGCCTAGCTGATTCATTGAAACAATATGAAATAAACGCTTGTTCTCCATTAAACGTACATGGATCAAATCAACATTCTTATTAAACATAATAGCTTTACAACTTTTCAATTAATAGGCGATTACAAAAGCAGCGGCCGTGACAGCCTGGTGTTTTTGGTTGATGCATCCAAAGAGATGTTCATCAAAGGTGAGGATGGAGAGCCATCAAATTTTGACATGACTATGCAGGTGAGTCCAAGAAGTTTAACTGTATTCATATTTTTCCACAATATTTTATTCCCATACATGTGTAATAAATATAATTCTCTTTGTGTCTAGTGTGTGCGCAGTGTGTACACTAGTAAGATCATAAGCAGTGACAGAGACCTGGTTGCTTTGGTGTTTTATGGGACTGAGCAGAGCAAAAACCCCAGAAACTCCTTCAAGCATGTTTACGTCTACCACGACTTGGATTCCCCAGGTCAGTAACTAACTTTTTATTCAACTCTTACTACATATTTGATGGTGAATCTGTCTGGTATGCCGATTCCTTTCTCAGGAGCACAACGTGTACAGGATATTGATAAACTGAAGGGTGAGAAAGGTGGTCTGTTTGCTGAAAAGACCATGGGCAGCGGGGAAACTTCTCTTGGAGAGGCTCTGTGGTGCTGCTCCAACCTTTACAGTGACATTAAGTTGCGTCTGTCACACAAGCGCCTCATGATCTTCACATGCAGAGATGAGCCTCATGGAGGAGACGGTGCAAAAGACAGACAGGCTCGTACAAAGGCTGCTGATCTAAAAGAGACAGGTAGGGTTATTAGGAGGTAAAAAAAGACTCTGTTTTAATACTGAATGATTGATAAACTGTGTTCTTCTGTGTTTGTTCTTCAGGTGTGGTCATTGACTTGATGCACCTCTCAAAGCCTGAAGGGTTTGATGTTTCTCTGTTCTTTTGCGATATTGTAAGTCCTCCAGAAGATGAAAGTGAGCTTGGCCTCCAGATTGAGCCCTGCAGGAAACTGGAGGACTTGCAGAAGAGAGTCAGAGCAAAAGAGTTAAAGAAAAGAGCTCAGTGCAGGTAAATACTCTGCACATGTTTGTTAATTTTCCACTTGCATGTCCACTTGTAGTATGTAGTGTTGTGGACATGCACATTCATGCAGGGAAAATGCATGTGTATAGCAGCTCATTTCTTTCTGTAGAGTTTATAAATGTTTGTTCCATTTTTAATACAGTTTGCCTCAGGAAAATGACAGACGGGAATGATCATGTTTGTAAATTTGATTTAAATTTAAATTGCATTTCACAAGAGGATAAAGAAAGGTCTTTATGAATGAATCTTTTTTTTGCCATTCTGCAATGTTTATGATCTATATGACAATGACTTGTCTGAATTGTGTATTGTCACTCACTTTGCAAAAAAAAAAACATATCTTGAGATTTCAGAAGCATTTTGTGTAATAAAGCCTTTATAATTCCAGTTAAAAATATTTCGTTGTTGGTTTTTGTTTTTGTATACAACAGTTCATTAAAAAAAAAAAAAAAAAAATCTGTGATTTATACCTCTGTTAATGTGTTTTCAAGGTTAACGTTCTCCCTCGGAGAAGGTGTCGATCTGGCCGTCGGTGTATACGTGTTGGCCAGGACTGCTAGGAAGCCTTCTGCTGTCAAACTTTACAGAGATAGTAATGAACCTGTACGGACTAAAACCCGTCTCTTCCACACTCAAACTGGTGGCATTCTTTTGCCAAATGATACAAAGAGGGCACAGGTAAAGCATTAAAATGAATCAAATTGCTACTATAATAACCTTTTTAATTGCTAAATGTGTCCCTTTAGTTTAACAGTAACTTGTTATATTTACTTGCTTATGAAGGTTTATGGGCAGAAACAGATTGTGATGGAAAAGGATGAGGTGGATGAGATAAAGAAGTTTGATGATCCAGGATTGGTGCTGATTGGATTTAAGCCCATGGATCGCCTCAAACTGCACCATCATCTACGACCTGCTCTCTTCATATACCCTGAGGAGGAGCAGATATCAGGCAGGTTTTCATTTGTCAATGTCATTCATTTGTTGAGGCATTAAAGGTCCAGTGCAATAAAAATACGTTTTTTTTTAGATGTAAGTATCAGTATTGTTAGTTTTTAGGATATTTATAGGCTAGTGTGCACCAAAACAGTGACAAAATTCGCTTTTGGGAGATATAAAGCCAATATAAACATGTAAAGCTTGTAGTTTGTCACTTCTCCCTAAATGTATCAACAGTTTTATTCACGTCACCTCATGCTTCAGTTTCTTATCAAATCGTGACCAATCAAATGCTCTCTAGTATCTGACATGCCCCGCCCCCTTCAAGACGCATGCGCAACTCATTTGTGCTCAACCACTCTCACTGGCAGAATGGTGATAAAACAAAACGCTCTTGGCTGTTTTTAGAAGGGGGAGGGTCTACACTATGTCCCACCCTCTCTTCATCTTTCGGTTGAGATTACATAAAACCTCGAATAAAAATGCACATTTAAAGCACTTCATGAGACCTTTAATACCTCTTTCAGCTCAACCCAGATGATTTCTTAACAGGTTTTTGTCATATTTCACAAAACTAATGTGACACTCTTTGCTTATCTTGTTCACTACAGGAAGCTCCTGTATGTTTACAGCTCTGCTTTTGAAGTGCTGTGAAAAAAACGTATTTGCATTGTGCAAATACATCCCTCATCGTAACACTCCACCTCGGTTTGTGGCACTAGTGCCCCAGAGAGAAGAACTGGATCAGAGTCAAACCCAGGCAACACCTCCAGGTAAAGCAATCCAAAATGTCATGCCTATTCAAACCCATATTTTGGTGTCCAATTTATCTAGAATAAAAATGAAGAAAAAAAACAGAACTTGTTTGTTTGTTTGTTTGCACAGTTGTAAAAAGAATCATGGATGCTATTATTGTTGTTATTATTATTATTATATTATTATTATGCAAAAATATTTTTCTAGCAGGATCAAATTATTCTATTTTTTCCAGGCTTCCATGTGATTTATCTCCCCTTTGCTGACGACATACGCACTGTGGATTCTCACATTGGTCCCACAGCCTCTGATGAGCAGGTAGACAAAATGAAAGAGATCGTACACAAGCTCCGCTTTAAATACAGGTCTGTGATTTTTCTACCAATCGCACACACTGTACACTGTTCATTCTTGGTTAATTTGATCTATAATTCATACTATGTATTTACAGGAGTGATTCATTTGAAAACCCAGTGCTGCAACAGCACTACAGTAATCTGGAGGCTTTGGCTCTGGATATGCTTTCGCCTGAGCCCATTGAGGATTTGACAAGTATTTCTTGTGTTCTGAATAGTTTGAAGGGATAATAATTAGTCTTTTTTTATTATATTGCTGTCTTACATTCTTTGTGTTTCTTCAGTGCCAAAGGTAAAAATGATGGATGATCGTCTTGGTCCACTTGTTCAAGAGTTCAAAGATTTGGTCTATCCTCCTGATTATAACCCAGAAGGGAAGCCTGCAGCTAAACGCAAACCTGGTGAGATTTCAGATTTTTCTATTTTAATTTAAAGCATGAATTAGAGTTTGTTTGTTTTTTAAGTCTGGGATGCAACAAGTCAACAGTCAGGCAGTGTCAGTCAGGCAATCGGGCAGTGTCAGGCTATCGATGGGCATCTGTCAGGCTAGCTTGTTTGGTATGTTCCACATGTTACCTCTAGTTGGGCTTACATTGGGAGGTAGTTTGCCCGATTCATTAGGTAGAATTGTCGTTGTCCCTAGGTGAAAGAGAGTGCTCTAATTGGCTGTTCAGCAATGAATCAGTGCATGAGAGCAAAAACTGATGAATGAAACTAAGCAAACAATGCAATTCAAGAAGGAACACAAAGTTCACATTTACACTGAATGGTTCAAGTGACCCAATTCCTTTTTTATGGCACAGATCGAATATGGTCCACGTACATGTAAGCAGGAAAAACTCACATGGATTCCAATATACTCAGATTGGTTTCAGGTCTCATTCATTTGTGGAAATAAGCCGATGTGAATCAGATAGGTACATCTGCACCTACAGTGTTAGCAGGTAGAGATTCCCCCTAATGTGTAAAGCGCTTTGAGTGTCCAGAAAAGCACTATATAAATGTAAGGAATAATTATTATTATCATCCGATTTTCACCTGTTAATGGTAGTCATTTAAGGTCCTGTGAAGTGCATTGATATGTGCATTTTTTTTTATTCGAGGTTTTGCATAATCTCAACTGAAACATCAAGCCAGGGCAGGACATATAGTAGCTCTTCCCCTTTTGCCTGTAGCGCTTTGTTTTTATCAGCTCTGCCAATGAGAGGATGAGATCAAGCACATCAAATGAAAAGCAAATGAGAAGCCTTTGATTGGTCAGAAGAAGTCCATTTGATTGGACAACCTCCACTGTGTAAACAATATAAAACTATTGCAAATATCAGGTGAACAAACTTTTTTTCACATGGACATAAGATTATTAAAATGTTTGCTTGTCAAAAAAGCAAGAAGATGGCTAAAAGTGAACTTTTTGGTCATAAATTTAATTGTATTTGCTTTTAAATATATGAGGCATGTGTACTGGGTGCCACAATATAGGTAAAAAAAAAAAAAACATAACTGAATTGTAACTGAAAAGCAACAAATCCGTTTTTATCTGTTTTATTTTTGACGATATACAAAACAATTATGAGTGTATTGTTTTGATTGTTCTTATAATGGCCTTGAATCATTAATGTAACTTCAATATTTATTTATTTATGGAAATTTTTTGTATTTTATAATTTCATTTATTTCTACAATTTCTGGATTCCGATGTTTGGTTGTTTTGTGTACCCATTGTGGAAAACCCTTTATACTATACATCTGTATGTAAATTTGGAAATTGCAATAAAAACTAAATGAAAAAAAAAAAGAATGCTGTAAATAACTAATAATAACTTTTTAAGGTTGTCATTAGCAGAATCTTGACTCTTAAATGTTCACATCTTTTTACCCAGCTGAATCTGGTGGTGGTGCTGCTGAAAAGAAGCCAAAAGTTGAGATTTCCGAAGAAGAGCTGAAAAATCACGTGGCAAAGGGCACCTTGGGTAAACTGACAGTGCCTGTACTAAAAGATGCATGCAAACAGTTTAATATACGTACAACCGGAACCAAGAAACAGGAGCTCATAGATGCCCTGACCATGCAGCTCTCTAAATGAGCTAATGTTATTAAGGCCTTGCTTGACACCTTGATTACGTACTTGTTCATACGATGAATGCAGAATAATTTGTATGTTCACAAAACATCTTTTAAGAGACTGTCATTCCGAGTCTGTCTTGCCTGGTGTCACATAATTCTGCTCAGCATTGTGACTGTTGTCATGGATTCAATAAAAGCTTGAATTTTGTAGTTTTGACAACATTGGCCTTATTTCACTTTATTTCTTTAACATTTGCTTTTTATTTCTTATAACCAGCTTTGGTCTATTTCAATACATGACAGTACAGAGTGAATTCCTAAGCAAACTAATTAGATGTAATTTTGAATATGTGCATTATACTTTAGCGTATTTTAAAATGCTCACAATCTGATTAGTTACCTTTGTATGTATTACATGATCATATATTCACACAGTTCCATTAAATTACTCATCGATTTCCTTTTGAAATAAAAAAAAGTGAGAATTTTAATAGATAAACAATAAGTTCAGAAATTCAGGAATGTTACCTTTTAATCAATTCACAAACCCAAGGCAGTTTTTAAATTAACCCCATTCTGCCAATTTAATCCATTTTTGATGTTTGTATGATGAAAATCATACCCTGTGAAAAGGTATACTTTTATTCACATTACAGCCTGCTTTCAAAAGACCTTCGGGATTAAGTTGTAGAAAGGCACAGGTTAGTATTCATTCATTCATGTTCTTTTCGGCTTAGTCCCTTTATTAATTTATTATTTAGCTTACCCACGCGAATACACAGGTTAGTAGGAGACTACAAAAACATTTCAAAGGCTGAAAAAGTAATTTTTTGGATAATTTTGATTTCAGGCTGTATGACAAATAAAGTAATTATTTCAAAGGGGTATGATAGCTTTTTATAGGCACCGTATGTGTATATATGAATTTCTATTCATGTTGATGCGAAGAAAAAAACAATTTAGGAGTGTTGAAAAAAAGTATATCTATTAGTATCTATAGTATAATTTATCCTTCCTATGGATGTCAGTGGCTGCTTTTTCCCAACATTCTTCAGAATATCTTGTTTTGTGTTCAAGAGAAGAAAGAAAGTTATAAAAATGTGCAACAACTTGAGTGTGAGTAAATGTTCGTTTTTGGGTGAACTATCCCTTCACATAAAAAGTACTCTAAAAAGAATTAGAATACATTACCTCAATTGAGTAGCATATATTATGCTCCTAATTACAATTTTCATAATGTAATCTTTATTCAATAACAAACCAGTTCATTAAGTAATCAACCCAGCTCACTGAATACAGAATCTCCAGCCTTGCCAAGAGAACTTATCTTATTTTGTTATACATCTAATAAACAGTTTTCTGGTTTCTCGAACATCTGGAATGAAGTAATCAGGCTCTGTCATTTGTTTTCTCATTAGCACTAAATGAAAACAAACAGGAGGTTGACTACTCACTCACTTGCCACAGATGTTTGACATTACAGCACATCAACATGTACAGTAGATGTCTGGATCTTATTTTCAGCTAAAATTATAAAGCACAAACGTACGGGTTGTTTATAATACAGCCCAGAATGGATCACACAAAATCCCTAAAAAAAACAGATCTTATTAATGTCCTAATGTGGGGCAAGAGACGTGTTTGACAGTCCCGTGGGATGCAACCTTCTCATGACGCAAGCCAACGGAAAGCCAATGACGTTTTGCGCATGCTCACGTTGAGCCAGAGAGCTGCAAGGAAAAAGTACAAGAGACAAAGGAATAAACAACTCAAGGAGTGGACGCGAAAACACCAACTCAGAGGAACGAAAGCAGCAAAGACAGTCACATGTCGTACGCAGACAGAGGTATGTTATGTGAAGGAGTAGATACACGGAGACTTTGAAAGCTGTCGTTTTGTCCGTTGCTATCAAACGAGTAGCACGTAGCCAGAGTGTCAGTTTGGCTTGAACGCAGTAGTTATGCCATGTCTCAATATATCTTGTTAAACTCGTGTACGAAGTGTTAAATGTCATTTTAACCGTTAATGTGTGATACACACCCATCCAGTCAGCTGGCAGGAAGTTTTATACACCCTTTCCCAGTGCAGTCATCCTGTGCACAACTGCACATTAGCCTTATGTGTGTCAAAAGCCTTCGTGTTTAGAGTTGTCTATGGTAAATGTTTAGTAATGTTCAGCATTGGAATATTTGCTAGTAATCAGTCTCTTGTTGTGTGTGTGTGTTTTTCCTCACTTCAGACCTGACGGTGGTCTACCATGGCATTTTCTAGGGTCCCGCACTGCTGACCCATTAATTCCCAGTCAAGCTGTATGTCCTTTCCACCCTGATGTCAGCCAAAATGGAAAGAACTTCTCTGCCCTAGTGGTTACTATGGTGCTCGGAGAGTTTTTGTGTGCAATAAAAACAACAGGATGAGCACAGAAAGAGGACACGAACGATTCTGGCTCTAAGAAGATACATCTGTCTATATTTGTGGTTTTCTTATTTTTTTCACTAATTTAGGTGCACTGGCTCACATTTCATCGAAGTAGCAGCCTCCCCTCCCCTTGCCACTCATCCCGAGCAGCTGAGAGGTAGCTTTGGAGATGATAGTGGTGACATAGCAGCAGGAATGGGGAGTACTCCATGTTCTGGTAAGGGGAGGGGGGTCGGGGGGTTTCAGGAGTTGGGTTGTATGCCATGGAAGGTCAGCAAGCAGAAAGGAGAAGCCTTAGGTGGACGTGGGTCCGAGCTGGAGGACAGGCCGAATGCTGGAACGCCTCCCACCTCGTTGCAACCTCCTGTTATTTATCATGAAAAGCAGCATCGGGAGTTGTGCGCTCTGCATGCGCTAAACAATGTCTTCCAGGATGGAGCGGCGTTCAGCCGTGATGCACTTCAGGACATCTACCAGAGGTCAGTTCAAAGATGGTGCATCGTTAATGAAGTGGTCAAATTTTGGACTTTTTTTTCAAAGCAAACTTCTGTTTCCTCTTTTCTTTTTCTTTTTATACAGGCTCTCTCCTAGCACTTTGGTCACACCCCACAAGAAAAACATGCTGGGCAATGGCAACTATGATGTGAATGTCATCATGGCTGCATTGCAGACTCGTGGATTTGAGGCAGTTTGGTGGGACAAGAGAAGGTAGTTATGCTGGGCTGTCAACAGAACATAAAGGGGGGTTGTGGACACATATTTAGGATCTTAAAACTGACCTTCATCAACTCAATTAATCTTTATTTCTATAGCACTTTTTATAATGTAGATTGTGCAGCGTAACAGAGACCACAGACAAATGAAAGTCTGTAAGTTCTATATAACATCACAACAGCATAACACAAAAAATGGTCCAACCAAAGATTGAGAGAAATCAACTACACCTACGGTACCATATGCTGCATACTGTAGCACATTGTATTGTAGCAAACTGCTTATTGCAGTAAGCATGAAACAAAAGAATATTAATATTAAAGTGTTAGTTTTAAAGGGCACCTATGATGAAAATCATTTTTTTTTAAGCTGTTTAAAAAGAACTGGGTGTAGGTATAGTGTGTCCACAGTCATATTGGGGAAATATAAAGAAAATAAGTCTTTTTTTTTTTTTTTTTTTTTTTTTCTTCTTTTTTTTTTTTTCTGATGTTAAAATAGCATCCAAATCCCTTCCATTTTGAGGCCGACCGCAACTTGACGTAGGAGTACGGTTTCCCCGCCCACCGAATTGATTGACAGCTGCATATTAACATGTCTCCGTAGTAACACATATAATCATATCAACAAGACAGGACGTGCGCAAAGCAACCAGGAATAAAAGAACTGTTCAGTTCGTTAGGATCATCAATCATCATCAAATGTGATCAAGAGTGAGTTTTACAAGTTTAACACGTTTTTAAAACAGTGCATGTTTGTAATGAATTACAGCGATTTACTTCAGCTTTACTTTATCACCATAGCCGCGAGTCAGTACAATTATTAAAGAAGACTCTTCAATCCCGGGTTGTGGACGTAAAAATATTTTTTTGTACATTAACATAACGGATATCCATACAGCAGTGGATATTAATGTGTATCCTGTCACATTTGCCGTGCAAAAACAGTGCAAAGCTAAACGTGCTCGCTGTCTGTGTGTGTGTGTCCGCTGTGTGTGTGCGTGAACTTTGTAACGACATTGTGTGTGACTCATCGTTGCAACTCCACAACAAATACATCAAATAATCATTGGAAAAGTTCTTACTGTAATATTTCTCACACGTTACGTGAGATCTGCTTCCTTCATGTCTGTCTGTTATCTGAGGCAGCCGAGGGCGGATATTGAGGCACACTGACAGGCACGTGGGAACGGTGGGCGGGGAGGACTAGCATTAAAGGCACAGACCACAAAAACAGCTACAAGATGCTCAGAGCTAAAAAATTACAAACTTCTGAAAGGTATAATAAATAATCTGATGGGTGTTTTGAGCTGAAACTTTACAAACACATTCTGGAGACACAAAAGACGTATATTAAATCTGGAAAAAGGGGTAAACTAGGTGCCCTTTAAAAATGAAAATTATCCCGATTTACTCTCCCTCGAGGTGTCCTAGATGTATATGATTTTCTTCTTTAATTAAAATCTCGTCATAATTGTTTTGAAAATTATATTTGTTTTTTTCAGCTTATTTTTTTATTTGTATTTTATATTATATATTGAGTTTGAAGTGCAGGTACATTTGAAACAAAAGTGAACAGACAGTCAGCTGTTGTCTTGCTGTTGGTGCTAAATGCACCTCAAAAAGAGAAAGTTTAAATATGGATATTTTTCTTTTATAAAAAACACATGGATTACCTACAGGAGATATTTTTTCACCCTAGAGCTGTATAAGACACGTTTTATTATGGTTGGATTTGCTTTATTGGGCTTTTTTTGCACTGATAATAAAACAGCTGAATATTTTCAAAAATCAACTGAAAGAAGAAAGTCGTATACTTCTAGGATGCCTAGAGAGGGTGAATAAATCATGGGATCATTTTTATTTTGGGGTGAACTAACCCTTTTAAAAGGACTGCTGGTGGGGACTTGCCTGTTGGAGAATTGGCTGTTGTTACTGTGTAGTTAATAAAGTAGGTGTTCACTTTGTTTTTAATAGTAGGTAATTAATAAAAATTTATTCATTTGCATAGTGTAATACAAAAAATGACACTTGTTGTTAGGGCTGCACGATATTGGAAAAATCTGACATTGCGCTATTTTGTTTTGCTGCGATTTATATATTGTGATATGAATATAATTTTACCAGATGATTTAAATAGCTCTATTTGCAAAGCTTTCATTAATTAGATCGACTGGGGTGATGAAGCTTTTTTTCTATGCAGTGCATCTGTAAAAAATATAATAAATTACAAGCATGTATACAAACGACAGAGCAAAAAAAGGAAAAAAAGTTAAATAAACAGTTCTTTAGGGTTTTCTGGGGAGTAACATTATTGAAATTGAACAATCAAATGTAAAAACGTAGTTATCGTTGTATAAATAATTTTATTCAATAATATAAATTAATATTTATTCATATCTTTATACTTTAATCATTAATAAATAATCAAATCCTGCAGTGTGACTATTGCGGATACACACATTGCGATATCGATGCTCAAACGATATATTGTGCAGCCCTACTTGTTATGTAATATGCATGTTAAATACGAATATTCTGTTAAATGTTTTTTACAGTTACTGTTTTGAAAAACAAATGTCCTTGTGTAAATTGCTAAAAAAAAAAATCCTTGGGGGTTCACACTTGCCAGCAGGCATGTACTTAAATAGTTGAGGAATTTAATAAATTAGTTAATTAGAAACTAGTAATAAGATTAACACCTGATAAATAACAAAAGATTTTTAAAAAAATCATTCTCAACTCGTTTGAAAAGGGATAGCTAGAAGCCCTTGTTTTTTTCAGGCTTATGTTCTTTTATATCTTTCAAAAGTGGAGTAAAAATTGTCTTTACATTCTTGAATCTGGAAATCTAGACAAGGATTGTCTAACCACATTTTCTATGATGTTTGTTCCAGAAGTGTTTTTCCAATATGTATTTTTTTTTAAGTCTTCCTAAAGGCCATGTTCCAAACCAATAAGCCATGAGATCAATCACAACGTTACAAAATTTGAAGCAGAAAATTATATGAAAATCGTTCAAAAGACAGAAGTGCAAGAAGTGTGTTCTTTATCTTTATGGAGTCTTTTCACAAGCCGGTTATGGCACTTGTTTACTTATGTATTATATCATCTTTGCATCAAAGTACAAAAGAAATTAATTATCGCTTCTGCAAGGTGTTTCTAATGCAGCATCTATGGGGGGACAGTACATGAGATGTTCTCTCTTCTGGCTGCCGTTATCAGTCTCTCACAATTTTAACTTTTTTTCTGAAAGTCTTGATAACACTATTGTTGAGTCTTTCTTTTATCATTTGAGCAAATAGCATTGTACAAAAATAGCCCATTCACTCCACCTCCGACTTCCGCTGATGAGAAACCTGGAAATGTGAAAAGGGTTCATTAAGCGAAAGTGCAACAATGCCTGTCCAAATAAAATCAACAGAAAATTACAAAACATTTCATTTTAAAAATAGAATTTGCTGTGGTTCATGAGAGTGGGCGGGGCTACAGATCTGTTTTGGTCTGTTTTACACAATTGTCTGCAATGTTTTTCATTGGTAGAATTTTCAGTACAGCATGATGGATAATATAGTATTTCAGCACAAAATCTGTTAATAAGCATAACTGATTTTACAAATATTGCAAAGTATTATTAATACAACAAGGTATTAATTCTTAGTATTATAACATTGTGGCAGAGTTACACCACCACATATTATATAGCCTCAACTAACCTTGCCTCATCGTAAAAGGTCAAATTATTTGATATTTTAAGAAACTTATTGACCTTTACACACATTCAGAAGGGACTGCTTGGTTCCTCTTTGTGATATCATTTCTTGTCTTATGAGCCACATGACTTGATGGGGCAGACAAAAAGTTGTTTCAGACATTAAAGCCACATTAACTGTTGATGATTGTATTATTTGGATATGCCACCCTAATTTCATTAATCATAAAAATACACATTCCACATGACCACAGGAATTAAAGAGCTTGTTCACTCAAATTCAAATTTATTTAATAATAATAAAAATTTGAATCACCTTCTTGTCTTTCCAAATCTGTTTGACCTCAGTGTCTTCTGTGGCACAATAATGAAAAGTATCGATCGGCATTCTTAAAAATATCTTATGCTCCAAAGTCATGCATCTTTAGTGAGGATGAGTTATTACCAGTGTTGGGGAAAGTCTTGCATTAGTTCTTCAAAACAACTGACTAAATATGGCATATGGTTACTTTTTAGGGAAAGTAATGTGTTGCTTTACTTCTGCCTTACATTTATGTAAATTATTTATTTTTGTTCTGAGCAGGGCTTACTTGTTTTAAATAACATATTTAAAAAGTTACATTTTTGAAAAATGTAAAGCCCTTTTACACCAAAATTCAAAAGTGAAGTGAGTAAATCTCAATAAGTCTGTACAGTTGAGCACAGCTCAGACAAACCTTTCAGGATTGTATTAAGAAAGTGATGCATGGGGAGAAAGTTCAAAACTCTTCAACGTTAAATATCTTGAGTTTGCATTTTACAGTTTTTATAGATTTTAAGGTTACTGAAAAATACAGAATCTGTTTTTGAGCAAGTGAGACGAGTAAATGTACACATTTAAGCTACAACTACAGTAAGTATCTCCTGATAGCATCTCTCAACATGGGAAGACAAAGTAAATAGCTTTTCTTTTTTTAAGTAGTAACTCCAATATGTTCTTGTAAAGGAAAAAGCAATGCGTTACTTTATTAGTTACTTAAAAAAAGTAATCTAATTATGTAATTTGTAACCACCAACCCTGGTTAATAATGATGACAGAAGTGTCATTTTAGGGTGAACTATTCCTTTATTTGTATGCCCCAATAATTAAAAACATTTTCTATCTAGGAGGTGTTGTAGGGATGTTTTATCTATCATTTGCAATTTTTTTTGTATTTTTATTTAAAGGGTTTGTGTTGTGCTTTATGCATTTTCAGCTTCTGTTCGTGTGTGATGTTGCTTTATTTACGCTTGTGTTACAAAGCATAAAGTCCACTCAAATGGAAGTTATTCTCTACATCAGTAGCAGCAGCTCATTTGCAGACACAAGAAAGCACATTTTTTGCTACTACCCAAAAATAAAATAGATCTTTGAGGTATTTTGAGCTGAAACTTCACAAACACATATGTTAATTCTTGTAACAAGGTTGCTGTAATAAACTATCAATGGGCCATTCATTTTGGTATATTATATGTTTGTTATCCCAAAGGGACGTCGGTAGCATTGCACTGCCAAACGTCACCGGTTTCATCTTGAATGTGCCATCCAATCTGCGCTGGGGCCCGTTGCGTCTGCCCCTCAAGCGGCAGCACTGGATTGGAGTGCGAGAAGTGGCAGGAGTTTACTATAACCTAGACTCTAAACTGCGCAGCCCTCATGCCATCGGAACAGCTGATGAACTGAGGTAAGTGCCGAGTCCTCAAGAGTAAAATAGCAGTGGGTTTAAATGGAAGAGTGTCTTTCATCTCCAGCTGACGTTCTGATCACTTCACAGGAAGTTCTTGCGTCACCAGCTTCGAGGGAAGAACTGTGAACTCCTATTGGTCGTGCCAGAGGAGGTGGAAGTGCACCAGACATGGAGGTCTGATAACTGATTAATGTTTTTTTTGTTTTTTTTGTTTTGTTTTGTTTTTGGAGGTTTCTCAAGTTCATGCTCAGGAGGGAAATATGAGGTTCAATCAGGGACCCATTTAAGGAGCAAATGGAGTTGCACTCAACCAGTCATGAAAGCACACTGCTCAGACTTTGTTTACACAGACACACACACACCCACCACTGGACTCTCGCTATGGAGACTGAAGAAACACAGGACGCACACACAGGGATACAAAAAGACAACTAAACACTACGCTGAGAAATTAGTATTTGGGATTCTGATGCATTTTTTTATACGTTGATTATTTCTTTTACTTTATACTGTTTCTGACTTGAAAGCAAGAGGTTCTGGAATTGTTTGTGATGTGTTCTCCTTGTGCATCACTCCTCATCCTCACTTCTCTCTTTCTACGTGATTTTCTGTGCATCCATGTGATCGTTTGAAATGTCCGCCACCAAAAACAAAAAGGTATTTGTCCCACCAACTGGATTTGTTTTAACACAGGGCTGCATATGTACTTATTTAGTGCATGTACTTGAAGATTTAGAGAAGGAACACCAGTAGCCCCTATTTAACCGTTCTCTGCATATTTAATGGCATAGTGACAGATGAGAAGTTTCCTGTGTATCACAGTACAACATGGCACCACAGTAATTGGATGTTTTGTGTTAGTTTCCTGTAACATATGTTACCAAAATGGTCACTTGTTAATCTCTTACCTTAAATGAGTGCTCTCAACGTTCTTTCTTGTAAACAGTTAAAGGAACACTTCACTTTTTAGAAATATGCTCATCACACCTCCCCTAGGTATACTCCCCAGAGTTAAACAGTTGAGTTTTACCATTTTTAAATCCATTCAGCCAATCTCCGGGTCTGGCGGGAGCACTTTTAGCTTAGCTTGGCATAGATCATTGAATCGGATTAGACCATTAGCATCTCGCTAAAACATGTGGAAAAAGAGTTTCAATAATTAATGTTAAGATTATAGTTCCTAGCATTTTGCCTTAGAAAAAAAAACTTTGTGTTTTTTGTTAGTCTTGGTACACAGAAAATAAAATTATCGAAAAAAAAAATTTTTTTCAATGATCTATGCTAAGCTATAAGTTCTCCTGCCAGACTCAGAGATCGACTGAATGGATAAACAATTGTCAAACTTGACTGTTTGACAGTAGGTGACTTGTGAAATGAGCCTATTTCCAAACAAAAAAGTGGAGTGTTCCTTTAAGGTTAGACTTGTTGAATCCTAGACTACATGTAGGAAAATCAAACCGGTTGTGAGTATTGGTAGTAGGAAAAAACATGTCAGATGCCAAAAAAACAAACAGTTGTTAAGTGAAACGTTTGTATGTATTTTTACATAGAAAATGCTGAAGTGAGTTTGAAATTGTGCAAGTTGAATTAATCTTTGATTGACATTGGATTAACATGGCCTTAAACTGTTTACAGAGGGACCAGATCACACAAAGGGAAATTTAATTCAACATCTCAGGTTCTCTTCAGATCCAGCTTAATTCAGTTTCACTTATTATTATTATTAAACACTGATCTCCAACACATTGTGTAAAACACTTCAAATCGAGAATAGACACTCGATACAGACAGTACAACTTAAGAGGAACATTCCACATGTCATTCACAGAGTGCTTTGTAATACTGTAGAGATGAATAGATTCCTTTGCCATGACAATCTAAATCCCCCATGTCTCTCTTCCAGGGAGAAGGGGACAACATGTGCTCATGCCATTGTTTTTCATTCAAATAAAATGCGTATGATGGCACTTTATGTATGATGTAAAATGTGCTGTGACATCATTAAAAATGTCTTTCTATGTACACAGAGTGGTGCTGCATGAAATGTCTTGTTCACATCATCTGTAGTTTCAGTCGTTTTGATGCAACAAGATAAAAAATATGACCGTCCTTGTGCAAGGGAACCCTCTTTCCTAAAATGTAATGGTGATTTATAGTTCATTGCATAATGCAAATTATGCTGTGAAAAAAAAGATAATTAAAGGTAAAGTAGAAGTCTAAAATATTACATTTCTCTTAATATATAATTTTTTTTTTGACACATTACTTTTTTTTAAACTCATCCTGATTTAATTTGTATTTATCTTAATCACATTTGGGATCATTTGAATATTAAGCATTTTGTATTTACAAAATTTTGTGATTACAATAATTGTATTATTTAAATATGATTTTTATTTATTTGCTTCTTTAATGCTAATGTGTGTTAATTTATCTTAATAAAAAGTTTCACTCGGGGCTGCACGGTGGCGCAGTGGGTAGCATGTTCGCCTCACAGCAAGAAGGTTGCTGGTTCGAGCCTCGGCTGGGTCAGTTGGCATTTCTGTGTGGAGTTTGCATGTTTTCCCTGTGTTGGCGTGGGTTTCCTCCGGGTGCTTCGGTTTCCCCCCACAAGTCCAAAGACATGTGGTATAGGTGAATTGGGTAAGCTAAATTGTCCGTAGTGTATGTGTGTGAATGAGTGTGTATGGGTGTATCCCAGTGATGGGTTGCAGCTGGAAGGGCATCCGCTGCATAAAACATATGCTGGATAAGTTGGCGGTTCATTCCGCTGTGGCGACCCCAGATTAATAAAGGGACTAAGCCCAAAAGAACATGAATGAATGAAAAGTTTCACTCTGTTTTTTATTTTTATTTTAAAAATTTTATTCATATTCAAATTCATGTTCTTTTTATTTATTTGTTTTATTTTTTCAAACATACTATTGTCCCCTCTCCCAGCATTCACTGGACCCCAATTTGAACCCCCAGATCTAAACTATCATTCAGATGTTTTTTTTTTTTTAAGTTGAACAAAGAAATCAATTTACTGCATTTTACATACTGACCAAACATGAATAACACATGATATAAAATACAAAGATGCATAACAGGACTTCCATTACACATCAATGCTTTTTTTTGTACTTAATTTTTAGAGAGAACTGATCAGCGTATTCTCCTAAATATTATGCAGCTTTGAATATAAGACTAAAGAAATTCATTGAATTAACATCGAGCTCCGCCATCATGGAGTAAATTACATTTTAAAAATGTATATAAAAAGAAAAGCGCTATTAAAAAACGTATTACTGTATTTTCGGGTTAACAAAAACAATTTTTATATATAAACATTTGAGATCACAGTCCATATACCATGATAATGCTACAAGTAATGCAAACTTAAATATATCACAAAAAACAATCAGAAAAGGAAGCGCCATAATAAACCCTAGAATCAACGCTTTACCTGCTTGTGGCGTGTGAATCCGCCGTGTGGCGCACGGGGGCGCGCTGCGCGCTGCAGATGTGTCGCAGATTTAAAAAGTCACTGTACTCCTCTAGTAAAAGGAAATGGAGCAGTGCAAAGCATAAAAAATACTCATTTGTAAACAAGGCAGCGGAAGAGCGGGAACGTGTGCAGCCATTCTAACAGTACGTGGCGTTTGCATTGCATACTTTAACGGTAGCAGGAAAAGCACAAAGACACATTGACAGCTACTTCATTGTATCAGAAGAACTTAACGTTAACCGATGGAACTGTCGGCAATCGGCGAGCAAGTGTTCGCGGTGGAATCAATCACAAAGAAAAGAGTTAGAAAGGTAAGTGGCATGCGCGTGCAGCTGCTGTTTGCTGACAGTTCGGTGCCTGTTTGCATACACACGCATGTACGAGGGGCGAGGACACACACACACGACCCCCTTACAACAACGTGGAAGTGTGTTTGTAGTCTAATAACTTCGATGATGACGCATGTCGCACAGCACGCTTTTGGGATCGGGTGGTGATCCATGGAGAATACGCAGTTTTATTTTCCCAATTTAATAACTGAATTGAATGAAGTTTTGTTATTTAGGTTTAGAATACGAGCTTTATTCTATGTAAAACTACATTTGTTGTTGTAGATGACGTGCACTCGATTTCTTTTACGTAACATTAAAATGTGCATTGCGCGTTAAATAACCGTTACTTTTATGCTCATGTAAAATTATGTCATAACTGTATTTAATTAAAAAGGAGGAGCTGTTCAGGAGTCTTCCCTTCTTAATTCTTTACGACGCAAACGTATCATTACGTCATCCGCACACGTAAAAAAAAAAAGAGAAAAACAAAACGAGTAGATGTTTGCAATCGAAAAGAAATTGATTGGCTGGCACTTTAATATAATTCAGTTTATTGATAATTGTTTTATATCTATTTTGTTTTGTTTTTGAAGTGACGTCGTGAATTTAAAGTGGAACTGAGCTTTATTTGGTCTTGTGGTTATTGGTACAAGCAGCTCTTAATTACTTTTAAATAATATTGAAACAGGCGAAATGCACTTTAAATGATCGTAATCATATTAAATCAATGTTATTTCAGAAATACATCAAAATATAAAAGGAGAAGCTGTCCTGCCCCGTCTTCTTAAAGGGATAGTTCACCCAAAAAGGAAATTCTATCGATGATTCGACCTTACTTGTTTCAAACCTTTATAAGTTTCTTTCTTCTGTTGAACACAAAATTGTATACAGTAGTGAACACTTGAAGTGGATCAAGTTGTCCTAAAACTATTGAACAACACCCATTCTTCTCCTAGGACAATTTTGAAAAACATTTTTGATTCACTTCAAATGTTGAATACAGTATTTTAAAGAAAGCTGGAAACCTGTAACTATTGACCATAGTATTTGTGGGAGTCAGTGGTTACAGGTTTTCAGCTTTCTTCAAAATATCTTTTGTGTTCAGCAGAAGGAGGAAAAAACTCAAAGGTTTGGAACTACTTGAGCATGAATGAATAGCGAGTAAATTTTCATTTTGACATTTTGCCTTCAATGACGCAAACCTATTATTCCATCATCCGCACGTGAGCAAGACAAAAAAAGAAACCTTTTATACAGTAAATGGTTTATTGATAATTGAATTTCACATTATTTTTTTATTCCAATTTTTAAGGGTCACGTTGAATATTTATTGAAGTGGAAGGGGTGGCCTCCAAAGTAAGTGTTTTTATTATTATCTTTTTTTTTTTTTAAGAAAAAGACTAAATACTGAATATCATGTATCTTTTGATTTCTTGGTAGCTTTACAGGTGTCTGTCTCGCAGCTATTGTCACATCAATAATATCTGTATGTTTTTAAAGGGATAGTTCACCCCAAAATGAACAATTACCCACTATTTACTCACCCTCAAGTGGTTCCAAACCTTCTGTTCAACACAAACAGAGATATTTTGAAGAAAGCTGAAAACCTGTAAGTAACCATTAACTTCCATAGGAAAAACAAATGCTATGGAAGTCAATGGTTACAGGATTCCAGATTTCTTCCCAAAAAAAGTCATACAAGTAATGGGGTGAACTAATGTTTTTGTGACTTCTAAGGTACAGCACGTGGGAGCCAGAGGAGCACATCCTCGACCCTCGACTGGTTTTGGCATATGAGGAAAAGTAATTGAAACCTCCTTCACTCTTTCAACCACTAGCATGTGAATTCATAAAAAAAAAATAGCATTTTTGTCATTGTTTGGAACCGCACACAGAGAACAGAAAGAGAGATCAGTGGCATGGCGAAAGAGAGGCCGAAAACCTAAAAGACTCCATGAGCAGGTAATAACTCAATATCTACCCACTGATTGTTTCAGTGCTAAACTGTCATTAAAATCAGTTTTTTTTCATAGAGGAGCATTTACACGATGGATCTCCGCAGCACACACAGACACAAGGACCAGACTTCAGCTCATCTGCCGCTCTCGTTGCCCAGGCCACTCGACCCCAGGTTTCAGGCCACTGGGGCTTGTATATTTCGACAGTTGAACCACCACAAGAAAAAGAAGAAAACATCCAGAGAGACGTCTGAGGAAGAGTGGGACAGAAGGGAAGAAGAGGACGATGACGATGATGATGATGATGAAGGGGTTATGGAGGAGGATGAAGTTGAAACGAGACTAGGAGGAACTAAAACTGGCAGCAACACTTTGAACAGTAAGTGTGTTAGTTGAGCGGAGGGCAGACAAAGTCAGCACATTGACCTAAATAGATATGAAGATAGTAGTGCACCTTTTTAGTCTAAAAACTTTTGTTCCTGTTTTTTTGTGTGTTGTTGTTTTGAAGGGCACCAGTGGCAGTCTGCTGTGTAGTTGATGAAGACAAAATAATATTACTGGAAAAACAAAAATGTAGCAATAAAAGGGAAAAACAGTATTTCCTGGTGATTTGTTGACGAGTAGAAACGTGAAAGTTTTGAAGAACAGCATCAATTTGAAATGGATATATTTTGAAACATTATATCTTTAGTGTAACCTTTAATTAATGTTCATTTAAATAAAAGTATCAGTTTCTTTCTAATGATGCTGAAAATTGAGCTTTACTATGGCAGGTGTAAATATTAAATCGAAAATACTATAGTACTGAATGTTTTAGTTTTTTTTACTTGAATAAATGGAGCATTGTGTTTTTGCTTCAATAGCAGAGGCTTCGAGGCTTTCAGTCTCAGGTGCTAGATGACAAAATACACATTTTATTGTTCATTATATGTACACATAAGTACAGAGGTACAGGTTTTACTTGAGGTTAGCTGCTTGTAATTAGGCATAATTTATAGGTATTACTAAAGTAACTACAGAATGTAATATCTACCTACCTCACTTAGGGCTGTTGCAATATTGACCAAAAAATTATTTTTTTTAATTTATGAGCAAGATGCTAATGGTCTAATCCAATTCACTGATTTATGCTAAGCTAAGCTAGAAGCGAGCCCGCCAGAGCCAGAGATCAGCTGAATGGATTAAAAAAAATTAAACTCTAGGATGTTGTAAAATTATTGTTTACAGAAAAATGAGTGTTCCTTTGAAATAATATTGCCCTTGATTATTCACAATGATGGTGTAAATATGTATAAAATCTGCTGTGTCATAGAGCACGTGAGGAGAGGAGACTGGAGTCCGACCACTGAATCAGAGGCAATGAGTTTAGCTGAAGACTGGACTCCAGTTATGGGCCCGGAGGAGGTGATGGTGACGGACATCACTATCAACTCAATGACTGTGACTTTCAGAGAGGCTTTGGTTGCGAGAGGCTTCTTTAGCAGCTGGGAGATGGAGATCTGAGCGCACAGAGACTTGAGGATGCGGAGAGCAAGATGACTAGACTATTGGTACATCCTATGTTAATTATGTGCTTGCACAACTGCCATGTTCAGTGTTCCAGACTACATTTATTTGCACTATTAGTACTAATCAAGGCAAACCTTCCTAAATGGCATTGTAATTGAAGTCAGCCACAGCAACATTATAATTTCACACCATTTAAAAGGATTTTCTTGAAACAAGATAGTGGTTTTTACCGCAAAATTAACTAACCGAGATACATTTTGTTTGTTCATATATATATATACACCCACTTTCAGAAAATAAGTCTCATGAAGCAAAGTATAAAGCTGCCTTGACATTTAGTCCGAACTATTAGCAAATGCGCTTCCTAGTCAGAAATTGGACTCTAAAGTCTTTATTTAACAGGGAAACTCCTGATGAGACATGATTTCCAGGTTTGACGGGCTATAAACTTTAATTCCCCTAATTCCATAACAAATCCTCAGCGTGAACTGTAAGTTACAATTAATTTTACTTCAATATTGTAACATATTTCAGAGAGAAAGAATATTGAATGAGAAAAACAGAGGGTGCGGTGGTGCAGTGGATAGCACTGTCGCCTCACAGCAAGAAGGTCACTGGTTCGGTCAGTTGGCATTTCTGTGTGGAGTTTGCATGTTCCCTTCGTGTTGGCGTGGGTTTCCTCCGGGTGCTCCGGTTTCCCCCACAAGTCCAAAGACATGCGCTATAGGTGAATTGGGTAAGCTAAATTGTCCGTAGTGTATGTGTGTGAATGTTTCCCAGTGATGGGTTGCAGCTGGAAGGGCATCCGCTGCGTAAAACATATGCTGGATAAGTTGGCGGTTCATTCCGCTGTGACAACCCCTGATTAATGAAGAGACTAAAGAAAATGAATGAATGAATGAAAAACAGAGGGTGTGGTTTGTTTTAGGTAGTTTTTTCTACTGTGAACTGATTGGATGCAGTGTAAAGTAGGTGTTTCCTTAATTTCAAAGCTGACAGTCAGAGGGGCGTGGTTTACCTTTAACAGTCATCGTAACTGCTAGGTTGACCTTTTGTCCATAGGTTGTCATTAAAATAAAAAACTAATTTGCTTAGACTGATGTCTGGAAAACAATTTAACTAAAGAAATTGGAAAAAAATATTTTAACGTGCAAGTTAAAGGGTTAAGGTTGTTATGCTAGTTATCAGAAAAGGATTTTTTTTTTATTGACTTGCACAGATGATTTGTTCACCACAAAACTAGAATTGTTTTCTAACAAAGTAAATGTGGTCAGTTTGGATGTTGTGTACTTTTAAGAGTATTCACAAGAAACATCAACGTCATTACTCACAGTATGTCAATATTCTCTAAACGTAAATCTCAAAGTTCTCTAAAAAGTCAACGTTTTTCAAGACTCAACAGTTCAGCCACTGGATTTGAAAACTCTCGGGATACAAATTCCATAAGAATTGTGAACAGGTGAGAATAGTTTCCATTACACTTAAGACTCCGCAAATCCTTCATGATGAAAACTTTATCATGTTATCAGTATTACACAATGTTTTTATACCTAATATCAGTTAATAAATGCCATCATTTCCCGATTGATTTTCATGAACCTTTAGAAAATGTTGCAGAAAGTTTTGTGCAAATCTGTAAGGAAATCAGGTTAATGAGTTGGCTGTTTTTATATGTATTACCTCAATAATACAGATTTTTAAACTCAACTTTTTAATGTCATGTTAGCCAATAGCTTCGTCTTGTTATATCATATTAGTTTAGCATAATCATCTGCTTAAATCTGTATTATTGCACATACAGATATTTATAGTTACAGACATACAGTCAGCTAGCTTGCTCTCGAGAGTTCACAGACCGGCTTTTACTGTTCCAATATAGCGGAGGGCTTTATAAACCAGCCCATATTAACTGCCACTACTAAAGCATAGACATATACCTACGCTCATACAGTACCAGTCCAAACTTATGCACAATTTGTTTACTTGATGTTAACTGCCTTATTAAAATAACTTTGAAGTGTAAGTTGCTGCACCTATCAGATGACAAAAACATGCTTTGTAGTCTGGAAAATATGGGTTTCCCCCCCCATACCTGTTAAACAGTTGAGTTTTACCTTTTTTTTTTGATCCATTCAGCCGATCTCTGGGTCTGGCGGGAGCACTTTTAGCTTAGCTTAGGTTAGCATGAATCATTCAAACGGATTAGACCATTAGCATCTCGCTCAAAAAGGACCAAAGAATTTTGATAATTGTCCTACGTAAAGCTAGACTCTTCTGTAATGTGTTCGAAGACCGACAGAAAATGAAAAGTTGCTATTTTGTAGGTTGATATAGCTAGGATTTATACTCAATCTGGTGTAACAATCTAGGAACTTTGCTGCCGTACTATAGCTGCAGCAGACTCAATGACATTATGCAGCACCTGAAATAGTCCCCAGTTCATTAACTAGGTAACAGCACTGCATAATATCATTGCACTTGCTGCAGCCATACAGTTATTGGATTGTTGACAGTATAGTTCCTAGCTATATCGGCCTACAAAGTAGGTCATTTTCCAACAGTTTTAGTATACAATGTAACTTCAGAAGAGCTATTGGTCTAATCCAATTCAATGATTTATGCTAAGCTAAGCTAAAAGTGCTCCTGGGCCAGACCTGGAGATCGGCTGAATGGTTCAAAAATGGTAAATCATGTTTAACATTAGGGGACTTGTAAAATGAGCCTATTTTCCCTCCAAAAAAAAGTGTCGTTCCTTCAAACTAAATATTTCAATATAATCTTAACCTTCAGTTAAAATTGCACACCTAATATGCAGTAAAGTTAGTATTAATGGCCCACTGAAACATACATGTGTGAAATACAACATTTCAACACTTAGTGTGCCTACTTTAGGATTAGGAAAATATTGTGGCGTGAATAAAGTCTGCACTTTTTTTTTTGTCATTGGACATAAGTTGCACTTAATTTTTCCAACACTATCGCTTGCTAATATCTCATATGTCTTCAGCGTTTGTGCAATTCTTTTTACATGTTTCTTAGTCCTGTTGTGGATATTCTTGCACAGTAGTCTACAATGTTAGCTTCAACTTGGCCGCTGTTTATCTTTGGTGTTATTTTAGTCTAAGATGATAACTGAGACCTGAAGACAACATTTTTTATATATATATATCGAGGTGAATGTATTTTTAACCTCTAGGAATCTCTGGAGGCTCAACTGTTTGGTATCTGACTTCATGTGACCGTGTAAATTTTTGATAGACGATGTCTGTGCCAAATGTCTGTGGTTGCATATGCTATTAAGAATATTTGCACTTTAAAATGGGAAATGTGTTATTATAATGCCATAAATAAAACCTTGGTGTAACCATATCATCCATTACAGAATGTTTTTTTTTTTTTTTTTTTTTAGGATTTTACAAGAGGGGGGGGGGGGGTCCATTTCAATAATTACACCACACCACAATCCAATTATTTTTGAATAGTACAAACATTTTAATGTACAATTAAATAATTGGCAAAAAATCTGACCACCATAATAACCTTATAAAAGAACAGCCAAACAAACAAACAAACAGTAAAACTACTGAAATCAGAGCAACGGGTTTTTTTTGTTGTTTTTTTTGTTTTGCTCCTCTCAGCAAGCACCAAAGTGTTAGCAAGAGAAAAGTGGTCAAAACTAGGAACCATAAAACCGTATGGTTGATTTTCCAGTCAGTTTTAGAAATGAAACTAAACTTACAGATCAAAGCAAATTGCCATGGTTTATACAATGAATCATAATCTATATACTTCACTCATAAGACATTTCCTCAAAATGCCATGATATTTTTCATTTTTCCCCAAAGTGGGATGTATATGGTATGACAGCGGTCATGTTGCATCAATACATCTTTGAAAAAGTGTAAAATCAAAGTTTTTATTATTCTCAAAAATAAAATTAAATATATCTATAGATTTATATATAAAACAAATATTGTTCTCCTCGTTTTTAGAAAATAAGTCTAAAGCCATATTGCCTCTGTTGTGAAGTCATCCAGCACCTCTTTAACCAAGAACAAAAAATAAAAAGGATAATTATATAGGTTATTGTCATATGCCATCGGAAAGACCATCCGCTTTTTCTTTTTTCATCCAAAACTCTTCTTTGCTGTATTTGTGCACACATAAATGACAGTCAGTGTTGATTTAGTACACACTAATGAAGCACACATACAAAGGCGCATTGGTGCTCGTCTGACTTCCACTCGATTTATGAATTTAAAAAAAACATCTCTCAGGTTAAATCTAAGCTGCCCATTATTCTTCAGCTCGAAGGATCTTTAGTCAAGAGGAAACATCTGTCCATTTATCTCCATTCACATGTGTATATTTGTTTAAAGACATTTCATTTTCAGAAATTTATTTTCAGTTCAGAATTGTTCTTTATACATTAAGGTGATCACTTGAATCCCAAAGTTCAGAACACTAGAGATGGATGTGAAGAATCATAACAACAATTCCTTACTGGAGAGACGTGGAGGAAAGTTCAAGATGATTATTTGCAAACTCCATAATCCCTCATCAGTCATCTCAGCAGAGATCACTGCACCGTCCAACACATACATGGAGGGCATGGTGAAAACATTCATAGGAAGGGTGGAAAAACTGCAACATGCATAGGAGGACAGATATTTCCCATGCAACAAGCCATCAGAAAATACATACTTTTCCCAAAACTTCACTTGAGCCCCATCAACCCCTCAAACAAATTGTAAAATAAACAGAAGTTACAAAAAAAAGAATATAAATTCATCCATTTAGAGTCAGGTTCATTCAATAACAAAAATATACTCTTCAAGAATTGTAGGAGGTTCAAATAGCAGGTGCCATAAACTGTCCAAAATAAAAGAACACGAAAATATCTATTAGCCAACCAAAAGAGCGCAGCAATAAATAACAGTTATTACCAATGCCATCATAGTCATTACAAACGCGAGAATAAATCTAATAGTCTTCAAACTGATGACATTCTTGACTGTTCTGAAAAAAAAATAAAGCCCATTTTGTTTTTACGAATTTTGCTTTTTAATTTCATGCCATATTTAAAATCTTAAAAAATATCTATAAAAAAGGCAGACTTCTACACCCCAAAAATATTTCTGGTCGTATAGCAAGGAGGAAATAATTTCCTATCCCTTAACCAAAAACCCTTTCAACACAATTGGCAAAATATATATATATATA